>JAPMJR010000028.1:1210000-1325000 GCA_029783895.1 Triplophysa bombifrons | reverse complement strand
AAGAGTTAAGTTCCGAATTCTCCGTCCACAGATACAGGTTAACAACCCAAGTAGCAAAACAATTTTTTCACTTTAAGCGTGAAGTTCCGCAGTCTCCACCAACAGATACAGGATTACAACCCAAGTAGCAAAACAATTTTTTTTTCACTTTAAGAGGTTTTTTTTCACTAAGCGTGAAGTTCCGCATTCTCCACCAACAGATACAGGTTTACAACAGAAGTGGCAAAACATTTTGTTTAACTTTAAGATTTAAGCTCCGCATTCTCCGTCCACAGATACAGGTTTAAAACCCAAGTAGCAAAACAATTTTTTTTTCACTTTAAGCGTGAAGTTCCGCATTCTACACCAACAGATACAGGTTTACAACAAAAGTGGCAAAACATTTTGTTTAACTTTAAGATTTAAGTTCCGCATTCTCCGTCCACAGATACAGGTTTAAAACCCAAGTAGCAAAACAATTTTTTTTTCACTTTAAGCGTGAAGTTCCGCATTCTCCACCAACAGATACAGGTTTACAACAAAAGTGGCAAAACTTATTTTTTCACTTTAAGTGTGAAGTTCCGCAATCTCCACCAACAGATACAGGTTTACAACAAAAGTGGCAAAACTTATTTTTTCACTTTAAGCGTGAAGATCCGCATTCTCCACCAACTGATACAGGTTTACAACCCAAGTAGCAAAACATTTTTTTTTTCACTTTAAGAGGTTTTTCTTCACTAAGCTTGAAGTTCCGCATTCTTCACCAACAGATACAAGTTTACAACCCAAGTAGCAAAACTTATTTTTTCACTTTAAGCGTGATGTTCCGCATTCTCCACCAACAGTTACAAGTTAACAACCCAAGTAGCAAAACTTATTTTTTCACTTTAAATGTGAAGTTCCAAATTCTCCACCAACAGATACAGGTTTACAACCCAAGTAGCAAAACAATTTTTTTTTCACTAAGCTTGAAGTTCCGCATTCTCCACCAACAGATACAGGTTAACAACCCAAGTAGCAAAACAATTTTTTCACTTTAAGCGTGAAGTTCCGCAGTCTCCACCAACAGATACAGGATTACAACCCAAGTAGCAAAACAATTTTTTTTTCACTTTAAAAGTTTTTTTTCACTAAGCGTGAAGTTCCGCATTCTCCACCAACAGATACAGGTTTACAACCCAAGTGGCAAAACATTTTTTTTCACTCTAAGCGTGAAGTTCCGCATTCTACACCAACAGATACAGGTTTACAACAGAAGTGGCAAAACTTATTTTTTCACTTTAAGCGTGAAGTTCCGCATTCTCCTACCCCAGATACAGGTTTACAACCCAAGTAGCAAAAATGTTTTGTTTAACCTTAAGCGTGAAGTTCCGCATTCTCCACCATCAGATACAGGTTTACAACCCAAGTGGCAAAACAATTTTTTTTTCACTTTAAGCGTGAAGTTCTGCATTCTCCACCAACAGATACAGGATTACAACCCAAGTGGCAAAACAATTTTTTTTTCACTTTAAGCGTGAAGTTCCGCATTCTCCACCAACAGATACAGGTTTACAACCCAAGTAGCAAAACATTTTTGTTTCACTTTAAGCTTGAAGTTCCGCATTCTCCACCAACAGATACAGGATTACAACCCAAGTAGGAAAACAATTTTTTTTTCACTTTAAGAGGTTTTTTTTCACTAAGCGTGAAGTTCCGCATTCTCCACCAACAGATACAGGTTTACAACCCATATGGCAAGACAATTTTTTTTTCACTTTAAGCGTGAAGTTCCGCATTCTCCACCAACAGATACAGGTTTACAACCCAAGTGGCAAAACTTATTTTTTCACTAAGCTTGAAGTTCCGCATTCTCCACCAACAGACACAGGTTTACAACCCAAGTGGCAAAACTTATTTTTTTTTCACTTTAAGATTTAAGTTCCGCATTCTCCGTCCACAGATACAGGTTTAAAACCCAAGTAGCAAAACAATTTTTTTTCACTTTAAGCGTGAAGTTCCGCATTCTCCACCAACAGATACAGGTTTACAACCCAAGTAGCAAAACAGTTTTTTTTCATTTTAAGCGTGAAGTTCCGCATTCTCCACCAACAGATACAGGTTTACATCCCAAGTAGCAAAACTGTTTTTTTTCACTTTAAGCGTGAAGTTCCGCAATCTCCACCAACAGATACAGGTTTACAACAAAAGTGGCAAAACATTTTGTTTAACTTTAAGATTTAAGTTCCGCATTCTCCGTCCACAGATACAGGTTTAAAACCCAAGTAGCAAAACAATTTTTTTTTCACTTTAAGCGTGAAGTTCCGCATTCTCCACCAACAGATACAGGTTTACAACAAAAGTGGCAAAACTTATTTTTTCACTTTAAGTGTGAAGTTCCGCAATCTCCACCAACAGATACAGGTTTACAACAAAAGTGGCAAAACTTATTTTTTCACTTTAAGCGTGAAGATCCGCATTCTCCACCAACTGATACAGGTTTACAACCCAAGTAGCAAAACATTTTTTTTTTCACTTTAAGAGGTTTTTCTTCACTAAGCTTGAAGTTCCGCATTCTTCACCAACAGATACAAGTTTACAACCCAAGTAGCAAAACTTATTTTTTCACTTTAAGCGTGATGTTCCGCATTCTCCACCAACAGTTACAAGTTAACAACCCAAGTAGCAAAACTTATTTTTTCACTTTAAATGTGAAGTTCCAAATTCTCCACCAACAGATACAGGTTTACAACCCAAGTAGCAAAACAATTTTTTTTTCACTAAGCTTGAAGTTCCGCATTCTCCACCAACAGATACAGGTTAACAACCCAAGTAGCAAAACAATTTTTTCACTTTAAGCGTGAAGTTCCGCAGTCTCCACCAACAGATACAGGATTACAACCCAAGTAGCAAAAAAATTTTTTTTCACTTTAAAATTTTTTTTCACTAAGCGTGAAGTTCCGCATTCTCCACCAACAGATACAGGTTTACAACCCAAGTGGCAAAACATTTTTTTTCACTCTAAGCGTGAAGTTCCGCATTCTACACCAACAGATACAGGTTTACAACAGAAGTGGCAAAACTTATTTTTTCACTTTAAGCGTGAAGTTCCGCATTCTCCTACCCCAGATACAGGTTTACAACCCAAGTAGCAAAAATGTTTTGTTTAACCTTAAGCGTGAAGTTCCGCATTCTCCACCAACAGATACAGGTTTACAACCCAAGTGGCAAAACAATTTTTTTTCACTTTAAGCGTGAAGTTCCGCATTCTCCACCAACAGATACAAGTTTACAACCAAAGTAGCAAAACTTATTTTTTCACTTTAAGCGTGAAGTTCCGCATTCTCCACCAACAGATACAGGTTTACAACCCAAGTAGCAAAACATTTTTGTTTCACTTTAAGCTTGAAGTTCCGCATTCTCCACCAACAGATACAGGATTACAACCCAAGTAGGAAAACAATTTTTTTTTCACTTTAAGAGGTTTTTTTTCACTAAGCGTGAAGTTCCGCATTCTCCACCAACAGATACAGGTTTACAACCCATATGGCAAGACAATTTTTTTTTCACTTTAAGCGTGAAGTTCCGCATTTTACACCAACAGATACAGGTTTACAACAAAAGTGGCAAAACATTTTTTTTCACTCTAAGCTTGAAGTTCCGCATTCTCCACCAACAGATACAGGTTTACAACCCAAGTGGCAAAACTTATTTTTTCACTTTAAGCGTGAAGTTCCGCATTCTCCGTCCACTGATACAGGTTTAAAACCCAAGTAGCAAAACAATTTTTTTTTCACTAAGCTTGAAGTTCCGCATTCTCCACCAACAGACACAGGTTTACAACCCAAGTGGCAAAACTTATTTTTTTTTCACTTTAAGATTTAAGTTCCGCATTCTCCGTCCACAGATACAGGTTTAAAACCCAAGTAGCAAAACAATTTTTTTTCACTTTAAGCGTGAAGTTCCGCATTCTCCACCAACAGATACAGGTTTACAACCCAAGTAGCAAAACAGTTTTTTTTCATTTTAAGCGTGAAGTTCCGCATTCTCCACCAACAGATACAGGTTTACATCCCAAGTAGCAAAACAGTTTTTTTTCACTTTAAGCGTGAAGTTCCGCAATCTCCACCAACAGATACAGGTTTACAACAAAAGTGGCAAAACATTTTGTTTAACTTTAAGATTTAAGTTCCGCATTCTCCGTCCACAGATACAGGTTTAAAACCCAAGTAGCAAAACAATTTTTTTTTCACTTTAAGCGTGAAGTTACGCATTCTCCACCAACAGATACAGGTTTACAACAAAAGTGGCAAAACTTATTTTTTCACTTTAAGTGTGAAGTTCCGCAATCTCCACCAACAGATACAGGTTTACAACAAAAGTGGCAAAACTTATTTTTTCACTTTAAGCGTGAAGATCCGCATTCTCCACCAACTGATACAGGTTTACAACCCAAGTAGCAAAACATTTTTTTTTCACTTTAAGAGGTTTTTCTTCACTAACCTTGAAGTTCCGCATTCTTCACCAACAGATACAAGTTTACAACCCAAGTAGCAAAACTTATTTTTTCACTTTAAGCGTGATGTTCCGCATTCTCCACCAACAGTTACAAGTTAACAACCCAAGTAGCAAAACTTATTTTTTCACTTTAAATGTGAAGTTCCAAATTCTCCACCAACAGATACAGGTTTACAACAAAAGTGGCAAAACTTATTTTTTCACTTTAAATGTGAAGTTCCAAATTCTCCACCAACAGATACAGGTTTACAACCCAAGTAGCAAAACAATTTTTTTTTCACTAAGCTTGAAGTTCCGCATTCTCCACCAACAGATACAGGTTAACAACCCAAGTAGCAAAACAATTTTTTCACTTTAAGCGTGAAGTTCCGCAGTCTCCACCAACAGATACAGGATTACAACCCAAGTAGCAAAACAAATTTTTTTTCACTTTAAAAGTTTTTTTTCACTAAGCGTGAAGTTCCGCATTCTCCACCAACAGATACAGGTTTACAACCCAAGTGGCAAAACATTTTTTTTCACTCTAAGCGTGAAGTTCCGCATTCTACACCAACAGATACAGGTTTACAACAGAAGTGGCAAAACTTATTTTTTCACTTTAAGCGTGAAGTTCCGCATTCTCCTACCCCAGATACAGGTTTACAACCCAAGTAGCAAAAATGTTTTGTTTAACCTTAAGCGTGAAGTTCCGCATTCTCCACCAACAGATACAGGTTTACAACCCAAGTGGCAAAACAATTTTTTTTTCACTTTAAGCGTGAAGTTCCGCATTCTCCACCAACAGATACAGGATTACAACCCAAGTGGCAAAACAATTTTTTTTTCACTTTAAGCGTGAAGTTCCGCATTCTCCACCAACAGATACAAGTTTACAACCAAAGTAGCAAAACATATTTTTTCACTTTAAGCGTGAAGTTCCGCATTCTCCACCAACAGATACAGGTTTACAACCCAAGTAGCAAAACATTTTTGTTTCACTTTAAGCTTGAAGTTCCGCATTCTCCACCAACAGATACAGGATTACAACCCAAGTAGGAAAACAATTTTTTTTTCACTTTAAGAGGTTTTTTTTCACTAAGCGTGAAGTTACGCATTCTCCACCAACAGATACAGGTTTACAACCCATATGGCAAGACAATTTTTTTTTCACTTTAAGCGTGAAGTTCCGCATTCTCCACCAACAGATACAGGTTTACAACAAAAGTGGCAAAACATTTTTTTTCACTCTAAGCTTGAAGTTCCGCATTCTCCACCAACAGATACAGGTTTACAACCCAAGTGGCAAAACTTATTTTTTCACTTTAAGCGTGAAGTTCCGCATTCTCCGTCCACTGATACAGGTTTAAAACCCAAGTAGCAAAACAATTTTTTTTTCACTAAGCTTGAAGTTCCGCATTCTCCACCAACAGACACAGGTTTACAACCCAAGTGGCAAAACTTATTTTTTTTTCACTTTAAGATTTAAGTTCCGCATTCTCCGTCCACAGATACAGGTTTAAAACCCAAGTAGCAAAACAATTTTTTTTCACTTTAAGCGTGAAGTTCCGCATTCTCCACCAACAGATACAGGTTTACAACCCATGTAGCAAAACAGTTTTTTTTCATTTTAAGCGTGAAGTTCCGCATTCTCCACCAACAGATACAGGTTTACATCCCAAGTAGCAAAACAGTTTTTTTTCACTTTAAGCGTGAAGTTCCGCAATCTCCACCAACAGATACAGGTTTACAACAAAAGTGGCAAAACATTTTGTTTAACTTTAAGATTTAAGTTCCGCATTCTCCGTCCACAGATACAGGTTTAAAACCCAAGTAGCAAAACAATTTTTTTTTCACTTTAAGCGTGAAGTTACGCATTCTCCACCAACAGATACAGGTTTACAACAAAAGTGGCAAAACTTATTTTTTCACTTTAAGTGTGAAGTTCCGCAATCTCCACCAACAGATACAGGTTTACAACAAAAGTGGCAAAACTTATTTTTTCACTTTAAGCGTGAAGATCCGCATTCTCCACCAACTGATACAGGTTTACAACCCAAGTAGCAAAACAATTTTTTTTCACTTTAAGAGGTTTTTCTTCACTAAGCTTGAAGTTCCAAATTCTCCACCAACAGATACAGGTTTATAACCCAAGTAGCAAAACAATTTTTTTTTCACTAAGCTTGAAGTTCCGCATTCTCCACCAACAGATACAGGTTAACAACCCAAGTAGCAAAACAATTTTTTCACTTTAAGCGTGAAGTTCCGCAGTCTCCACCAACAGATACAGGATTACAACCCAAGTAGCAAAACAAATTTTTTTTCACTTTAAAAGTTTTTTTTCACTAAGCGTGAAGTTCCGCATTCTCCACCAACAGATACAGGTTTACAACCCAAGTGGCAAAACATTTTTTTTCACTCTAAGCGTGAAGTTCCGCATTCTACACCAACAGATACAGGTTTACAACAGAAGTGGCAAAACTTATTTTTTCACTTTAAGCGTGAAGTTCCGCATTCTCCTACCCCAGATACAGGTTTACAACCCAAGTAGCAAAAATGTTTTGTTTAACCTTAAGCGTGAAGTTCCGCATTCTCCACCAACAGATACAGGTTTACAACCCAAGTGGCAAAACAATTTTTTTTCACTTTAAGCGTGAAGTTCCGCATTCTCCACCAACAGATACAAGTTTACAACCAAAGTAGCAAAACTTATTTTTTCACTTTAAGCGTGAAGTTCCGCATTCTCCACCAACAGATACAGGTTTACAACCCAAGTAGCAAAACATTTTTGTTTCACTTTAAGCTTGAAGTTCCGCATTCTCCACCAACAGATACAGGATTACAACCCAAGTAGGAAAACAATTTTTTTTTCACTTTAAGAGGTTTTTTTTCACTAAGCGTGAAGTTCCGCATTCTCCACCAACAGATACAGGTTTACAACCCATATGGCAAGACAATTTTTTTTCACTTTAAGCGTGAAGTTCCGCATTCTCCACCAACAGATACAGGTTTACAACAAAAGTGGCAAAACATTTTTTTTCACTCTAAGCTTGAAGTTCCGCATTCTCCACCAACAGATACAGGTTTACAACCCAAGTGGCAAAACTTATTTTTTCACTTTAAGCGTGAAGTTCCGCATTCTCCGTCCACTGATACAGGTTTAAAACCCAAGTAGCAAAACAATTTTTTTTCACTAAGCTTGAAGTTCCGCATTCTCCACCAACAGACACAGGTTTACAACCCAAGTGGCAAAACTTATTTTTTTTTCACTTTAAGATTTAAGTTCCGCATTCTCCGTCCACAGATACAGGTTTAAAACCCAAGTAGCAAAACAATTTTTTTTCACTTTAAGCGTGAAGTTCCGCATTCTCCACCAACAGATACAGGTTTACAACCCAAGTAGCAAAACAGTTTTTTTTCATTTTAAGCGTGAAGTTCCGCATTCTCCACCAACAGATATAGGTTTACATCCCAAGTAGCAAAACAGTTTTTTTTCACTTTAAGCGTGAAGTTCCGCAATCTCCACCAATAGATACAGGTTTACAACAAAAGTGGCAAAACATTTTGTTTAACTTTAAGATTTAAGTTCCGCATTCTCCGTCCACAGATACAGGTTTAAAACCCAAGTAGCAAAACAATTTTTTTTTCACTTTAAGCGTGAAGTTACGCATTCTCCACCAACAGATACAGGTTTACAACAAAAGTGGCAAAACTTATTTTTTCACTTTAAGTGTGAAGTTCCGCAATCTCCACCAACAGATACAGGTTTACAACAAAAGTGGCAAAACTTATTTTTTCACTTTAAGCGTGAAGATCCGCATTCTCCACCAACTGATACAGGTTTACAACCCAAGTAGCAAAACATTTTTTTTTCACTTTAAGAGGTTTTTCTTCACTAAGCTTGAAGTTCCGCATTCTTCACCAACAGATACAAGTTTACAACCCAAGTAGCAAAACTTATTTTTTCACTTTAAGCGTGATGTTCCGCATTCTCCACCAACAGTTACAAGTTAACAACCCAAGTAGCAAAACTTATTTTTTCACTTTAAATGTGAAGTTCCAAATTCTCCACCAACAGATACAGGTTTACAACAAAAGTGGCAAAACTTATTTTTTCACTTTAAATGTGAAGTTCCAAATTCTCCACCAACAGATACAGGTTTACAACCCAAGTAGCAAAACAATTTTTTTTTCACTAAGCTTGAAGTTCCGCATTCTCCACCAACAGATACAGGTTAACAACCCAAGTAGCAAAACAATTTTTTCACTTTAAGCGTGAAGTTCCGCAGTCTCCACCAACAGATACAGGATTACAACCCAAGTAGCAAAACAAATTTTTTTTCACTTTAAAAGTTTTTTTTCACTAAGCGTGAAGTTCCGCATTCTCCACCAACAGATACAGGTTTACAACCCAAGTGGCAAAACATTTTTTTTCACTCTAAGCGTGAAGTTCCGCATTCTACACCAACAGATACAGGTTTACAACAGAAGTGGCAAAACTTATTTTTTCACTTTAAGCGTGAAGTTCCGCATTCTCCTACCCCAGATACAGGTTTACAACCCAAGTAGCAAAAATGTTTTGTTTAACCTTAAGCGTGAAGTTCCGCATTCTCCACCAACAGATACAGGTTTACAACCCAAGTGGCAAAACAATTTTTTTTTCACTTTAAGCGTGAAGTTCCGCATTCTCCACCAACAGATACAGGATTACAACCCAAGTGGCAAAACAATTTTTTTTTCACTTTAAGCGTGAAGTTCCGCATTCTCCACCAACAGATACAAGTTTACAACCAAAGTAGCAAAACATATTTTTTCACTTTAAGCGTGAAGTTCCGCATTCTCCACCAACAGATACAGGTTTACAACCCAAGTAGCAAAACATTTTTGTTTCACTTTAAGCTTGAAGTTCCGCATTCTCCACCAACAGATACAGGATTACAACCCAAGTAGGAAAACAATTTTTTTTTCACTTTAAGAGGTTTTTTTTCACTAAGCGTGAAGTTACGCATTCTCCACCAACAGATACAGGTTTACAACCCATATGGCAAGACAATTTTTTTTTCACTTTAAGCGTGAAGTTCCGCATTCTCCACCAACAGATACAGGTTTACAACAAAAGTGGCAAAACATTTTTTTTCACTCTAAGCTTGAAGTTCCGCATTCTCCACCAACAGATACAGGTTTACAACCCAAGTGGCAAAACTTATTTTTTTACTTTAAGCGTGAAGTTCCGCATTCTCCGTCCACTGATACAGGTTTAAAACCCAAGTAGCAAAACAATTTTTTTTTCACTAAGCTTGAAGTTCCGCATTCTCCACCAACAGACACAGGTTTACAACCCAAGTGGCAAAACTTATTTTTTTTTCACTTTAAGATTTAAGTTCCGCATTCTCCGTCCACAGATACAGGTTTAAAACCCAAGTAGCAAAACAATTTTTTTTCACTTTAAGCGTGAAGTTCCGCATTCTCCACCAACAGATACAGGTTTACAACCCAAGTAGCAAAACAGTTTTTTTTCATTTTAAGCGTGAAGTTCCGCATTCTCCACCAACAGATACAGGTTTACATCCCAAGTAGCAAAACAGTTTTTTTTTCACTTTAAGCGTGAAGTTCCGCAATCTCCACCAACAGATACAGGTTTACAACAAAAGTGGCAAAACATTTTGTTTAACTTTAAGATTTAAGTTCCGCATTCTCCGTCCACAGATACAGGTTTAAAACCCAAGTAGCAAAACAATTTTTTTTTCACTTTAAGCGTGAAGTTACGCATTCTCCACCAACAGATACAGGTTTACAACAAAAGTGGCAAAACTTATTTTTTCACTTTAAGTGTGAAGTTCCGCAATCTCCACCAACAGATACAGGTTTACAACAAAAGTGGCAAAACTTATTTTTTCACTTTAAGCGTGAAGATCCGCATTCTCCACCAACTGATACAGGTTTACAACCCAAGTAGCAAAACATTTTTTTTTCACTTTAAGAGGTTTTTCTTCACTAAGCTTGAAGTTCCGCATTCTTCACCAACAGATACAAGTTTACAACCCAAGTAGCAAAACTTATTTTTTCACTTTAAGCGTGATGTTCCGCATTCTCCACCAACAGTTACAAGTTAACAACCCAAGTAGCAAAACTTATTTTTTCACTTTAAATGTGAAGTTCCAAATTCTCCACCAACAGATACAGGTTTATAACCCAAGTAGCAAAACAATTTTTTTTTCACTAAGCTTGAAGTTCCGCATTCTCCACCAACAGATACAGGTTAACAACCCAAGTAGCAAAACAATTTTTTCACTTTAAGCGTGAAGTTCCGCAGTCTCCACCAACAGATACAGGATTACAACCCAAGTAGCAAAACAATTTTTTTTTCACTTTAAAAGTTTTTTTTCACTAAGCGTGAAGTTCCGCATTCTCCTCCAACAGATACAGGTTTACAACCCAAGTGGCAAAACATTTTTTTTCACTCTAAGCGTGAAGTTCCGCATTCTCCACCAACAGATACAGGTTTACAACCCAAGTGGCAAAACATTTTTTTTCACTCTAAGCGTGAAGTTCCGCATTCTACACCAACAGATACAGGTTTCCAACAGAAGTGGCAAAACATTTTGTTTAACTTTAAGATTTAAGTTCTGCATTCTCCGTCCACAGATACAGGTTTAAAACCCAAGTAGCAAAACAATTTTTTCTTCACTTTAAGCGTGAAGTTCCGCATTCTCCGTCCACAGATACAGGTTTACAACCCAAGTACTGAAAATGTTTCGTTTAACTTTAAGCGTGAAGTTCCGCATTCTCCACCAACAGTTACAAGTCAACAACCCAAGTAGCAAAACTTATTTTTTCACTTTAAACGTGAAGTTCCGCATTCTCCACCAACAGATACAGGTTAACAACCCAAGTGGCAAAACATTTTTTTTCACTCTAAGCGTGAAGTTCCGTATTCTCCACCAACAGATACAGGATTACAACCCAAGTAGGAAAACAATTTTTTTTTCACTTTAAGAGGTTTTTTTTCACTAAGCGTGAAGTTCCGCATTCTCCACCAACAGATACAGGTTTACAACAAAAGTGGCAAAACATTTTTTTTCACTCTAAGCGTGAATTTCCGCATTCTCCACCAACAGATACAGGTTAACAACCCAAGTAGCAAAACAATTTTTTCACTTTAAGCGTGAAGTACCGCATTCTCCTACCCCAGATACAGGTTTACAACCCAAGTAGCAAAAATGTTTTGTTTAACCTTAAGCGTGAAGTTCCGCATTCTCCACCAACAGATACAGGTTAACAACCCAAGTAGCAAAACAATTTTTTCACTTTAAGCGTGAAGTTCCGCATTCTTCACCAACAGATACAGGTTTACAACCCAAGTAGCAAAACATTTTTGTTTCACTTTAAGAGGTTTTTTTTCACTAAGCTTGAAGTTCCGCATTCTCCACCAACAGATACAGGTTTACAACCCAAGTAGCAAAACAGTTTTTTTTTCACTTTAAGCGTGAAGTTCCGCATTCTCCACCAACAGATACAGGTTTACAACCCAAGTAGCAAAACAGTTTTTTTTCACTTTAAGCGTGAAGTTCCGCAATCTCCACCAACAGATACAGGTTTACAACAAAAGTGGCAAAACATTTTTTTTCCACTCTAAGCGTGAAGTTCCGCATTCTCCACCAACAGATACAGGTTTCCAACAGAAGTGGCAAAACATTTTGTTTAACTTTAAGATTTAAGTTCTGCATTCTCCGTCCACAGATACAGGTTTAAAACCCAAGTAGCAAAACAATTTTTTCTTCACTTTAAGCGTGAAGTTCCGCATTCTCCGTCCACAGATACAGGTTTACAACCCAAGTACTGAAAATGTTTCGTTTAACTTTAAGCGTGAAGTTCCGCATTCTCCACCAACAGTTACAAGTCAACAACCCAAGTAGCAAAACTTATTTTTTCACTTTAAACGTGAAGTTCCGCATTCTCCACCAACAGATACAGGTTTACAACCCAAGTAGCAAAACATTTTTTTTTCACTTGAAGCGTGAAGTTCTGCATTCTCCACCAACAGATACAGGTTAACAACCCAAGTGGCAAAACATTTTTTTTCACTCTAAGCGTGAAGTTCCGCATTCTCCACCAACAGATACAGGTTTATAACCCAAGTAGCAAAACTTATTTTTTCACTTTAAGCGTGAAGTTCCGCATTCTCCACCAACAGTTACAAGTTAACAACCCAAGTAGCAAAACTTATTTTTTCACTTTAAACGTGAAGTTCCGCATTCTCCACCAACAGATACAGGTTTACAACCCAAGTAGCAAAACATTTTTGTTTCACTTTAAGCTTGAAGTTCCGCATTCTCCACCAACAGATACAGGTTTACAACCCATATGGCAAGACCATTTTTTTTTCACTTTAAGCGTGAAGTTCCGCATTCTCCACCAACAGATACAGGTTTACAACCCAAGTGGCAAAACTTATTTTTTCACTTTAAGCGTGAAGTTCCGCATTCTCCGTCCACAGATACAGGTTTAAAACCCAAGTAGCAAAACATTTTTTTTTTCACTAAGCTTGAAGTTCCGCATTCTCCACCAACAGATACAGGTTTACAACCCAAGTGGCAAAACTTATTTTTTCACTTTAAGCTTGAAGTTCCGCATTCTCCACCAACAGACACAGGTTTAAAACCCAAGTAGCAAGACAATTTTTTCACTTTAAGCGTGAAGTTCCGCATTCTCCACCAACAGATACAGGTTTACAACCCAAGTAGCAAAACATTTTTTTTCACTTTAAGAGTTAAGTTCCACATTCTCCGTCCACAGATACAGGTTTAAAACCCAAGTGGCAAAACATTTTTTTTCACTCTAAGCATGAAGTTCCGCATTCTACACCAACAGATACAGGTTTCCAACAGAAGTGGCAAAACATTTTGTTTAACTTTAAGATTTAAGTTCCGCATTCTCCGTCCACAGATACAAGTTAACAACCCAAGTGGCAAAACTTTTTTTTTCACTTTAAGCGTGAAGTTCCGCATTCTCCACCAACAGATACAGGTTTACAACCCAAGTAGCAAAACATTTTTGTTTCACTTTAAGAGTTAAGTTCCGAATTCTCCGTCCACAGATACAGGTTTAAAACCCAAGTAGGAAAACAAATTTTTTTTCACTTTAAGAGGTTTTTTTTCACTAAGCTTGAAGTTCCGCATTCTTCACCAACAGATACAGGTTTACAACCCAAGTAGCAAAACATTTTTTTTCACTTTAAGCGTGAAGTTCCGCATTCTCCACCAACAGATACAGGTTAACAACCCAAGTAGCAAAACAATTTTTTCACTTTAAGCGTGAAGTTCCGCATTCTCCACCAACAGATACAGGTTTACAACCCAAGTAGCAAAAATTTTTTTTCACTTTAAGAGTTAAGTTCCGCATTCTCCACCAACAGATACAGGTTTACAACCCAAGTGGCAAAACATTTTTTTTCACTCTAAGTGTGAAGTTCCGCATTCTACACCAACAGATACAGGTTTCCAACAGAAGTGGCAAAACATTTTGTTTAACTTTAAGATTTAAGTTCCGCATTCTCCGTCCACAGATACAGGTTTAAAACCCAAGTAGCAAAACAATTTTTTCTTCACTTTAAGCGTGAAGTTCCGCATTCTCCGTCCACAGATACAGGTTTAAAACCCAAGTAGCAAAACAATTTTTTCTTCACTTTAAGCGTGAAGTTCCGCATTCTCCGTCCACAGATACAGGTTTACAACCCAAGTACTAAAAATGTTTCGTTTAACTTTAAGCGTGAAGTTCCGCATTCTCCACCAACAGATACAGGTTTAAAACCCAAGTAGCAAAACAATTTTTTTCACTCTAAGCGTGAAGTTCCGCATTCTACACCAACAGATACAGGTTTCCAACAGAAGTGGCAAAACATTTTGTTTAACTTTAAGATTTAAGTTCCGCATTCTCCGTCCACAGATACAGGTTTAAAACCCAAGTAGCAAAACAATTTTTTCTTCACTTTAAGCGTGAAGTTCCACATTCTCCGTCCACAGATACAGGTTTACAACCCAAGTACTAAAAATGTTTCGTTTAACTTTAAGCGTGAAGTTCCGCATTCTCCACCAACAGATACAGGTTTAAAACCCAAGTAGCAAAACAATTTTTTCTTCACTTTAAGCGTGAAGTTCCGCATTCTCCGTCCACAGATAAAGGTTTACAACCCAAGTACTAAAAATGTTTCGTTTAACTTTAAGCGTGAAGTTCCGCATTCTCCACCAACAGATACAGGTTTACAACCCAAGTAGCAAAACATTTTTTTTTCACTTTAAGAGTTTTTTTTCACTAAGCGTGAAGTTCCGCATTCTCCACCAACAGATACACGTTAACAACCCAGTTAGCAAAACAATTTTTTCACTTTAAGCGTGAAGTACCGCATTCTCCTACCCCAGATACAGGTTTACAACCCAAGTAGCAAAAATGTTTTGTTTAACCTTAAGCGTGAAGTTCCGCATTCTCCACCAACAGATACAGGTTTACAACCCAAGTAGCAAAACATTTTTTTTTCACATTAAGCGTGAAGTTCCGCATTCTCCACCAACAGATACAGGTTTACAACCCAAGTGGCAAAACATTTTTTTTCACTCTAAGCGTGAAGTTCCGCATTCTACACCAACAGATACAGGTTTCCAACAGAAGTGGCAAAACATTTTGTTTAACTTTAAGATTTAAGTTCCGCATTCTCCGTCCACAGATACAGGTTTACAACCCAAGTAGCAAAACATTTTTGTTTCACTTTAAGAGTTAAGTTCCGAATTCTCCGTCCACAGATACAGGTTTAAAACCCAAGTAGGAAAACAAATTTTTTTTCACTTTAAGAGGTTTTTTTTCACTAAGCTTGAAGTTCCGCATTCTTCACCAACAGATACAGGTTTACAACCCAAGTAGCAAAACATTTTTTTTCACTCTAAGTGTGAAGTTCCGCATTCTCCACCAACAGATACAGGTTTACAACAAAAGTGGCAAAACATTTTTTTTCCACTCTAAGCGTGAAGTTCCGCATTCTCCACCAACAGATACAGGTTTCCAACAGAAGTGGCAAAACATTTTGTTTAACTTTAAGATTTAAGTTCTGCATTCTCCGTCCACAGATACAGGTTTAAAACCCAAGTAGCAAAACAATTTTTTCTTCACTTTAAGCGTGAAGTTCCGCATTCTCCGTCCACAGATACAGGTTTACAACCCAAGTACTGAAAATGTTTCGTTTAACTTTAAGCGTGAAGTTCCGCATTCTCCACCAACAGTTACAAGTCAACAACCCAAGTAGCAAAACTTATTTTTTCACTTTAAACGTGAAGTTCCGCATTCTCCACCAACAGATACAGGTTTACAACCCAAGTAGCAAAACATTTTTTTTTCACTTTAAGCGTGAAGTTCTGCATTCTCCACCAACAGATACAGGTTAACAACCCAAGTGGCAAAACATTTTTTTTCACTCTAAGCGTGAAGTTCCGCATTCTCCACCAACAGATACAGGTTTATAACCCAAGTAGCAAAACTTATTTTTTCACTTTAAGCGTGAAGTTCCGCATTCTCCACCAACAGTTACAAGTTAACAACCCAAGTAGCAAAACTTATTTTTTCACTTTAAACGTGAAGTTCCGCATTCTCCACCAACAGATACAGGTTTACAACCCAAGTAGCAAAACATTTTTGTTTCACTTTAAGCTTGAAGTTCCGCATTCTCCACCAACAGATACAGGTTTACAACCCATATGGCAAGACAATTTTTTTTTCACTTTAAGCGTGAAGTTCCGCATTCTCCACCAACAGATACAGGTTTACAACCCAAGTGGCAAAACTTATTTTTTCACTTTAAGCGTGAAGTTCCGCATTCTCCGTCCACAGATACAGGTTTAAAACCCAAGTAGCAAAACATTTTTTTTTTCACTAAGCTTGAAGTTCCGCATTCTCCACCAACAGATACAGGTTTACAACCCAAGTGGCAAAACTTATTTTTTCACTTTAAGCTTGAAGTTCCGCATTCTCCACCAACAGACACAGGTTTAAAACCCAAGTAGCAAAACAATTTTTTCACTTTAAGCGTGAAGTTCCGCATTCTCCACCAACAGATACAGGTTTACAACCCAAGTAGCAAAACATTTTTTTTCACTTTAAGAGTTAAGTTCCACATTCTCCGTCCACAGATACAGGTTTAAAACCCAAGTGGCAAAACATTTTTTTTCACTCTAAGCGTGAAGTTCCGCATTCTACACCAACAGATACAGGTTTCCAACAGAAGTGGCAAAACATTTTGTTTAACTTTAAGATTTAAGTTCCGCATTCTCCGTCCACAGATACAAGTTAACAACCCAAGTGGCAAAACTTTTTTTTTCACTTTAAGCGTGAAGTTCCGCATTCTCCACCAACAGATACAGGTTTACAACCCAAGTAGCAAAACATTTTTGTTTCACTTTAAGAGTTAAGTTCCGAATTCTCCGTCCACAGATACAGGTTTAAAACCCAAGTAGGAAAACAAATTTTTTTTCACTTTAAGAGGTTTTTTTTCACTAAGCTTGAAGTTCCGCATTCTTCACCAACAGATACAGGTTTACAACCCAAGTAGCAAAACATTTTTTTTCACTTTAAGCGTGAAGTTCCGCATTCTCCACCAACAGATACAGGTTAACAACCCAAGTAGCAAAACAATTTTTTCACTTTAAGCGTGAAGTTCCGCATTCTCCACCAACAGATACAGGTTTACAACCCAAGTAGCAAAAATTTTTTTTCACTTTAAGAGTTAAGTTCCGCATTCTCCACCAACAGATACAGGTTTACAACCCAAGTGGCAAAACATTTTTTTTCACTCTAAGCGTGAAGTTCCGCATTCTACACCAACAGATACAGGTTTCCAACAGAAGTGGCAAAACATTTTGTTTAACTTTAAGATTTAAGTTCCGCATTCTCCGTCCACAGATACAGGTTTAAAACCCAAGTAGCAAAACAATTTTTTCTTCACTTTAAGCGTGAAGTTCCGCATTCTCCGTCCACAGATACAGGTTTAAAACCCAAGTAGCAAAACAATTTTTTCTTCACTTTAAGCGTGAAGTTCCGCATTCTCCGTCCACAGATACAGGTTTACAACCCAAGTACTAAAAATGTTTCGTTTAACTCTAAGCGTGAAGTTCCGCATTCTACACCAACAGATACAGGTTTACAACAGAAGTGGCAAAACTTATTTTTTCACTTTAAGCGTGAAGTTCCGCATTCTCCTACCCCAGATACAGGTTTACAACCCAAGTAGCAAAAATGTTTTGTTTAACCTTAAGCGTGAAGTTCCGCATTCTCCACCAACAGATACAGGTTTACAACCCAAGTGGCAAAACAATTTTTTTTTCACTTTAAGCGTGAAGTTCCGCATTCTCCACCAACAGATACAGGATTACAACCCAAGTGGCAAAACAATTTTTTTTTCACTTTAAGCGTGAAGTTCCGCATTCTCCACCAACAGATACAGGTTTACAACCCAAGTAGCAAAACATTTTTGTTTCACTTTAAGCTTGAAGTTCCGCATTCTCCACCAACAGATACAGGATTACAACCCAAGTAGGAAAACAATTTTTTTTTCACTTTAAGAGGTTTTTTTTCACAAAGCGTGAAGTTCCGCATTCTCCACCAACAGATACAGGTTTACAACCCATATGGCAAGACAATTTTTTTTTCACTTTAAGCGTGAAGTTCCGCATTCTCCACCAACAGATACAGGTTTACAACCCAAGTGGCAAAACTTATTTTTTCACTAAGCTTGAAGTTCCGCATTCTCCACCAACAGACACAGGTTTACAACCCAAGTGGCAAAACTTATTTTTTTTTCACTTTAAGATTTAAGTTCCGCATTCTCCGTCCACAGATACAGGTTTAAAACCCAAGTAGCAAAACAATTTTTTTTCACTTTAAGCGTGAAGTTCCGCATTCTCCACCAACAGATACAGGTTTACAACCCAAGTAGCAAAACAGTTTTTTTTCATTTTAAGCGTGAAGTTCCGCATTCTCCACCAACAGATACAGGTTTACATCCCAAGTAGCAAAACTGTTTTTTTTCACTTTAAGCGTGAAGTTCCGCAATCTCCACCAACAGATACAGGTTTACAACAAAAGTGGCAAAACATTTTGTTTAACTTTAAGATTTAAGTTCCGCATTCTCCGTCCACAGATACAGGTTTAAAACCCAAGTAGCAAAACAATTTTTTTTTCACTTTAAGCGTGAAGTTCCGCATTCTCCACCAACAGATACAGGTTTACAACAAAAGTGGCAAAACTTATTTTTTCACTTTAAGTGTGAAGTTCCGCAATCTCCACCAACAGATACAGGTTTACAACAAAAGTGGCAAAACTTATTTTTTCACTTTAAGCGTGAAGATCCGCATTCTCCACCAACTGATACAGGTTTACAACCCAAGTAGCAAAACATTTTTTTTTTCACTTTAAGAGGTTTTTCTTCACTAAGCTTGAAGTTCCGCATTCTTCACCAACAGATACAAGTTTACAACCCAAGTAGCAAAACTTATTTTTTCACTTTAAGCGTGATGTTCCGCATTCTCCACCAACAGTTACAAGTTAACAACCCAAGTAGCAAAACTTATTTTTTCACTTTAAATGTGAAGTTCCAAATTCTCCACCAACAGATACAGGTTTACAACCCAAGTAGCAAAACAATTTTTTTTTCACTAAGCTTGAAGTTCCGCATTCTCCACCAACAGATACAGGTTAACAACCCAAGTAGCAAAACAATTTTTTCACTTTAAGCGTGAAGTTCCGCAGTCTCCACCAACAGATACAGGATTACAACCCAAGTAGCAAAACAAATTTTTTTTCACTTTAAAATTTTTTTTCACTAAGCGTGAAGTTCCGCATTCTCCACCAACAGATACAGGTTTACAACCCAAGTGGCAAAACATTTTTTTTCACTCTAAGCGTGAAGTTCCGCATTCTACACCAACAGATACAGGTTTACAACAGAAGTGGCAAAACTTATTTTTTCACTTTAAGCGTGAAGTTCCGCATTCTCCTACCCCAGATACAGGTTTACAACCCAAGTAGCAAAAATGTTTTGTTTAACCTTAAGCGTGAAGTTCCGCATTCTCCACCAACAGATACAGGTTTACAACCCAAGTGGCAAAACAATTTTTTTTCACTTTAAGCGTGAAGTTCCGCATTCTCCACCAACAGATACAAGTTTACAACCAAAGTAGCAAAACTTATTTTTTCACTTTAAGCGTGAAGTTCCGCATTCTCCACCAACAGATACAGGTTTACAACCCAAGTAGCAAAACATTTTTGTTTCACTTTAAGCTTGAAGTTCCGCATTCTCCACCAACAGATACAGGATTACAACCCAAGTAGGAAAACAATTTTTTTTTCACTTTAAGAGGTTTTTTTTCACTAAGCGTGAAGTTCCGCATTCTCCACCAACAGATACAGGTTTACAACCCATATGGCAAGACAATTTTTTTTTCACTTTAAGCGTGAAGTTCCGCATTCTCCACCAACAGATACAGGTTTACAACAAAAGTGGCAAAACATTTTTTTTCACTCTAAGCTTGAAGTTCCGCATTCTCCACCAACAGATACAGGTTTACAACCCAAGTGGCAAAACTTATTTTTTCACTTTAAGCGTGAAGTTCCGCATTCTCCGTCCACTGATACAGGTTTAAAACCCAAGTAGCAAAACAATTTTTTTTTCACTAAGCTTGAAGTTCCGCATTCTCCACCAACAGACACAGGTTTACAACCCAAGTGGCAAAACTTATTTTTTTTTCACTTTAAGATTTAAGTTCCGCATTCTCCGTCCACAGATACAGGTTTAAAACCCAAGTAGCAAAACAATTTTTTTTCACTTTAAGCGTGAAGTTCCGCATTCTCCACCAACAGATACAGGTTTACAACCCAAGTAGCAAAACAGTTTTTTTTCATTTTAAGCGTGAAGTTCCGCATTCTCCACCAACAGATACAGGTTTACATCCCAAGTAGCAAAACAGTTTTTTTTCACTTTAAGCGTGAAGTTCCGCAATCTCCACCAATAGATACAGGTTTACAACAAAAGTGGCAAAACATTTTGTTTAACTTTAAGATTTAAGTTCCGCATTCTCCGTCCACAGATACAGGTTTAAAACCCAAGTAGCAAAACAATTTTTTTTTCACTTTAAGCGTGAAGTTACGCATTCTCCACCAACAGATACAGGTTTACAACAAAAGTGGCAAAACTTATTTTTTCACTTTAAGTGTGAAGTTCCGCAATCTCCACCAACAGATACAGGTTTACAACAAAAGTGGCAAAACTTATTTTTTCACTTTAAGCGTGAAGATCCGCATTCTCCACCAACTGATACAGGTTTACAACCCAAGTAGCAAAACATTTTTTTTTTCACTTTAAGAGGTTTTTCTTCACTAAGCTTGAAGTTCCGCATTCTTCACCAACAGATACAAGTTTACAACCCAAGTAGCAAAACTTATTTTTTCACTTTAAGCGTGATGTTCCGCATTCTCCACCAACAGTTACAAGTTAACAACCCAAGTAGCAAAACTTATTTTTTCACTTTAAATGTGAAGTTCCAAATTCTCCACCAACAGATACAGGTTTACAACAAAAGTGGCAAAACTTATTTTTTCACTTTAAATGTGAAGTTCCAAATTCTCCACCAACAGATACAGGTTTACAACCCAAGTAGCAAAACAATTTTTTTTTCACTAAGCTTGAAGTTCCGCATTCTCCACCAACAGATACAGGTTAACAACCCAAGTAGCAAAACAATTTTTTCACTTTAAGCGTGAAGTTCCGCAGTCTCCACCAACAGATACAGGATTACAACCCAAGTAGCAAAACAAATTTTTTTTCACTTTAAAAGTTTTTTTTCACTAAGCGTGAAGTTCCGCATTCTCCACCAACAGATACAGGTTTACAACCCAAGTGGCAAAACATTTTTTTTCACTCTAAGCGTGAAGTTCCGCATTCTACACCAACAGATACAGGTTTACAACAGAAGTGGCAAAACTTATTTTTTCACTTTAAGCGTGAAGTTCCGCATTCTCCTACCCCAGATACAGGTTTACAACCCAAGTAGCAAAAATGTTTTGTTTAACCTTAAGCGTGAAGTTCCGCATTCTCCACCAACAGATACAGGTTTACAACCCAAGTGGCAAAACAATTTTTTTTTCACTTTAAGCGTGAAGTTCCGCATTCTCCACCAACAGATACAGGATTACAACCCAAGTGGCAAAACAATTTTTTTTTCACTTTAAGCGTGAAGTTCCGCATTCTCCACCAACAGATACAAGTTTACAACCAAAGTAGCAAAACATATTTTTTCACTTTAAGCGTGAAGTTCCGCATTCTCCACCAACAGATACAGGTTTACAACCCAAGTAGCAAAACATTTTTGTTTCACTTTAAGCTTGAAGTTCCGCATTCTCCACCAACAGATACAGGATTACAACCCAAGTAGGAAAACAATTTTTTTTTCACTTTAAGAGGTTTTTTTTCACTAAGCGTGAAGTTACGCATTCTCCACCAACAGATACAGGTTTACAACCCATATGGCAAGACAATTTTTTTTTCACTTTAAGCGTGAAGTTCCGCATTCTCCACCAACAGATACAGGTTTACAACCCAAGTAGCAAAACATTTTTGTTACACTTTAAGCTTGAAGTTCCGCATTCTCCACCAACAGATACAGGTTTACAACCCAAGTAGCAAAACATTTTTGTTTCACTTTAAGCTTGAAGTTCCGCATTCTCCACCAACAGATACAGGTTAACAACCCAAGTAGCAAAACAATTTTTTATTCACTTTAAGAGGTTTTTTTTCACTAAGCTTGAAGTTCCGCATTCTTCACCAACAGATACAGGTTTACAACCCAAGTAGCAAAACATTTTTTTTCACTTTAAGAGTTAAGTTCCACATTCTCCGTCCACAGATACAGGTTTAAAACCCAAGTAGCAAAATAATTTTTTTTCACTAAGCTTGAAGTTCCGCATTCTCCACCAACAGATACAGGTTTACAACAAAAGTGGCAAAACATTTTTTTTCACTCTAAGCGTGAAGTTCCGCATTCTACACCAACAGATACAGGTTTCCAACAGAAGTGGCAAAACATTTTGTTTAACTTTAAGATTTAAGTTCCGCATTCTCCGTCCACAGATACAAGTTAACAACCCAAGTGGCAAAACTTTTTTTTTCACTTTAAGCGTGATGTTCCGCATTCTCCACCAACAGATACAAGTTAACAACCCAAGTGGCAAAACTTTTTTTTTCACTTTAAGCGTGAAGTTCCGCATTCTCCACCAACAGATACAGGTTTACAACCAAAGTAGCAAAACATTTTTGTTTCACTTTAAGAGTTAAGTTCCGAATTCTCCGTCCACAGATACAGGTTTAAAACCCAAGTAGGAAAACAAATTTTTTTTCACTTTAAGAGGTTTTTTTTCACTAAGCTTGAAGTTCCGCATTCTTCACCAACAGATACAGGTTAACAACCCAAGTAGCAAAACAATTTTTTCACTTTAAGCGTGAAGTTCCGCATTCTCCGTCCACAGATACAGGTTTAAAACCCAAGTAGCAAAACAATTTTTTTCACTAAGCTTGAAGTTCCGCATTCTCCACCAACAGATACAAGTTTACAACCCAAGTAGCAAAACATTTTTTTTCACTTTAAGCGTGAAGTTCCGCATT
The DNA here is from genome assembly GCA_029783895.1 of Triplophysa bombifrons. Classification (NCBI taxonomy): domain Eukaryota; kingdom Metazoa; phylum Chordata; class Actinopteri; order Cypriniformes; family Nemacheilidae; genus Triplophysa; species Triplophysa bombifrons. The sequence continues at coordinate 1,301,854 of JAPMJR010000028.1, read as the reverse complement.
CTCCACCAACAGATACAGGTTAACAACCCAAGTAGCAAAACAATTTTTTCACTTTAAGCGTGAAGTTCCGCATTCTCCGTCCACAGATACAGGTTTAAAACCCAAGTAGCAAAACAATTTTTTTCACTAAGCTTGAAGTTCCGCATTCTCCACCAACAGATACAAGTTTACAACCCAAGTAGCAAAACTTATTTTTTCACTTTAAGCGTGAAGTTCCGCATTCTCCACCAACAGATACAGGTTTACAACCCAAGTAGCAAAAATGTTTTGTTTAACTTTAAGCGTGAAGTTCCGTATTCTCCACCAACAGATACAGGTTTACAACCCAAGTAGCAAAACATTTTTGTTTCACTTTAAGCTTGAAGTGCCGCATTCTCCACCAACAGATACAGGATTACAACCCAAGTAGGAAAACAATTTTTTTTTCACTTTAAGCTTGAAGTTCCGCATTCTCCACCAACAGATACAGGTTTACAACCCAAGTAGCAAAAATGTTTTGTTTAACTTTAAGCGTGAAGTTCCGCATTCTCCACCAACAGATACAGGTTTACAACCCAAGTAGCAAAACATTTTTGTTTCACTTTAAGCGTGAAGTTCCGCATTCTCCACCAACAGATACAGGTTAACAACCCAAGTAGCAAAACATTTTTTTTCACTCTAAGCGTGAAGTTCCGCATTCTACACCAACAGATACAGGTTTCCAACAGAAGTGGCAAAACATTTTGTTTAACTTTAAGATTTAAGTTCTGCATTCTCCGTCCACAGATACAGGTTTAAAACCCAAGTAGCAAAACAATTTTTTCTTCACTTTAAGCGTGAAGTTCCGCATTCTCCGTCCACAGATACAGGTTTACAACCCAAGTACTGAAAATGTTTCGTTTAACTTTAAGCGTGAAGTTCCGCATTCTCCACCAACAGTTACAAGTCAACAACCCAAGTAGCAAAACTTATTTTTTCACTTTAAACGTGAAGTTTCGCATTCTCCACCAACAGATACAGGTTTACAACCCAAGTAGCAAAACATTTTTTTTTCACTTTAAGCGTGAAGTTCTGCATTCTCCACCAACAGATACAGGTTAACAACCCAAGTGGCAAAACATTTTTTTTCACTCTAAGCGTGAAGTTCCGTATTCTCCACCAACAGATACAGGATTACAACCCAAGTAGGAAAACAATTTTTTTTTCACTTTAAGAGTTTTTTTTTCACTAAGCGTGAAGTTCCGCATTCTCCACCAACAGATACAGGTTTACAACAAAAGTGGCAAAACATTTTTTTTCACTCTAAGCGTGAAGTTCCGCATTCTCCACCAACAGATACAGGTTAACAACCCAAGTAGCAAAACAATTTTTTCACTTTAAGCGTGAAGTACCGCATTCTCCTACCCCAGATACAGGTTTACAACCCAAGTAGCAAAAATGTTTTGTTTAACCTTAAGCGTGAAGTTCCGCATTCTCCACCAACAGATACAGGTTAACAACCCAAGTAGCAAAACAATTTTTTCACTTTAAGCGTGAAGTTCCGCATTCTTCACCAACAGATACAGGTTTACAACCCAAGTAGCAAAACATTTTTGTTTCACTTTAAGAGGTTTTTTTTCACTAAGCTTGAAGTTCCGCATTCTCCACCAACAGATACAGGTTTACAACCCAAGTAGCAAAACAGTTTTTTTTTCACTTTAAGCGTGAAGTTCCGCATTCTCCACCAACAGATACAGGTTTACAACCCAAGTAGCAAAACAGTTTTTTTTCACTTTAAGCGTGAAGTTCCGCAATCTCCACCAACAGATACAGGTTTACAACAAAAGTGGCAAAACATTTTTTTTCCACTCTAAGCGTGAAGTTCCGCATTCTCCAACAACAGATACAGGTTTCCAACAGAAGTGGCAAAACATTTTGTTTAACTTTAAGATTTAAGTTCTGCATTCTCCGTCCACAGATACAGGTTTAAAACCCAAGTAGCAAAACAATTTTTTCTTCACTTTAAGCGTGAAGTTCCGCATTCTCCGTCCACAGATACAGGTTTACAACCCAAGTACTGAAAATGTTTCGTTTAACTTTAAGCGTGAAGTTCCGCATTCTCCACCAACAGTTACAAGTCAACAACCCAAGTAGCAAAACTTATTTTTTCACTTTAAACGTGAAGTTCCGCATTCTCCACCAACAGATACAGGTTAACAACCCAAGTGGCAAAACATTTTTTTTCACTCTAAGCGTGAAGTTCCGCATTCTCCACCAACAGATACAGGTTTATAACCCAAGTAGCAAAACTTATTTTTTCACTTTAAGCGTGAAGTTCCGCATTCTCCACCAACAGTTACAAGTTAACAACCCAAGTAGCAAAACTTATTTTTTCAATTTAAACGTGAAGTTCCGCATTCTCCACCAACAGATACAGGTTTACAACCCATATGGCAAGACAATTTTTTTTTCACTTTAAGCGTTAAGTTCCGCATTCTCCACCAACAGATACAGGTTAACAACCCAAGTAGCAAAACAATTTTTTCACTTTAAGCGTGAAGTTCCGCATTCTCCGACCACAGATTCAGGTTTACAACCCAAGTAGCAAAACATTTTTTTTGACTAAGCGTGAAGTTCCGCATTCTCCACCAACAGATACAGGTTTACAACAAAAGTGGCAAAACATTTTTTTTCACTCTAAGCGTGAAGTTCCGCATTCTCCACCAACAGATACAGGTTAACAACCCAAGTAGCAAAACAATTTTTTCACTTTAAGCGTGAAGTACCGCATTCTCCTACCCCAGATACATGTTTACAACCAAAGTAGCAAAAATGTTTTGTTTAACCTTAAGCGTGAAGTTCCGCATTCTCCACCAACTGATACAGGTTTACAACCCAAGTGGCAAAACATTTTGTTTAACTTTAAGATTTAAGTTCCGCATTCTCCGTCCACAGATACAGGTTTAAAACCCAAGTAGCAAAACATATTTTTTCACTTTAAGCGTGAAGTTCCGCATTCTCCGTCCACTGATACAGGTTTAAAACCCAAGTAGCAAAACAATTTTTTTTTCACTAAGCTTGAAGTTCCGCATTCTCCACCAACAGATACAGGTTTACAACCCAAGTAGCAAAACAATTTTTTTTTCACTTTAAGCGTGTAGTTCCGCAATCTCCACCAACAGATACAGGTTTACAACAAAAGTGGCAAAACTTAGTTTTTCACTTTAAGCGTGATGTTCCGCATTCTCCACCAAGAGTTACAAGTTAACAACCCAAGTAGCAAAACTTATTTTTTCACTTTAAACGTGAAGTTCCGCATTCTCCACCAACAGATACAGGTTTACAACCCAAGTAGCAAAACATTTTTGTTTCACTTTAAGCTTGAAGTTCCGCATTCTCCACCAACAGATACAGGATTACAACCCAAGTAGGAAAACAATTTTTTTTTCACTTTAAGCTTGAAGTTCCGCATTCTCCACCAACAGATACAGGTTTACAACCCAAGTAGCAAAAATGTTTTGTTTAACTTTAAGCGTGAAGTTCCGCATTCTCCACCAACAGATACAGGTTTACAACCCAAGTAGCAAAACATTTTTCTTTCACTTTGAGCTTGAAGTTCCGCATTCTCCACCAACAGATACAGGTTTACAACCCAAGTAGCAAAACATTTTTGTTACACTTTAAGCTTGAAGTTCCGCATTCTCCACCAACAGATACAGGTTTACAACCCAAGTAGCAAAACATTTTTGTTTCACTTTAAGCTTGAAGTTCCGCATTCTCCACCAACAGATACAGGTTAACAACCCAAGTAGCAAAACAATTTTTTATTCACTTTAAGAGGTTTTTTTTCACTAAGCTTGAAGTTCCGCATTCTTCACCAACAGATACAGGTTTACAACCCAAGTAGCAAAACATTTTTTTTCACTTTAAGAGTTAAGTTCCACATTCTCCGTCCACAGATACAGGTTTAAAACCCAAGTAGCAAAATAATTTTTTTTCACTAAGCTTGAAGTTCCGCATTCTCCACCAACAGATACAGGTTTACAACAAAAGTGGCAAAACATTTTTTTTCACTCTAAGCGTGAAGTTCCGCATTCTACACCAACAGATACAGGTTTCCAACAGAAGTGGCAAAACATTTTGTTTAACTTTAAGATTTAAGTTCCGCATTCTCCGTCCACAGATACAAGTTAACAACCCAAGTGGCAAAACTTTTTTTTTCACTTTAAGCGTGATGTTCCGCATTCTCCACCAACAGATACAGGTTAACAACCCAAGTAGCAAAACATTTTTTTTCACTTTAAGCGTGAAGTTCCGCATTCTTCACCAACAGATACAGGTTTACAACCCAAGTAGCAATCCTTTTTTTTCACTTTAAGCGTGAAGTTCCGCATTCTCCGACCACAGATACAGGTTTAAAACCCAAGTAGGAAAACAATTTTTTTTTCACTTTAAGAGGTTTTTTTTCACTAAGCTTGAAGTTCCGCATTCTCCACCAACAGATACAGGTTTACAACCCAAGTAGCAAAAAATTTTTTTTTCACTAAGCTTGAAGTTCCGCATTCTCCACCAACAGATACAGGTTTACAACAAAAGTGGCAAAACATTTTTTTTCACTCTAAGCGTGAAGTTCCGCATTCTCCACCAACAGATACAGGTTAACAACCCAAGTAGCAAAACTATTTTTTCACTTTAAGCGTGAAGTTCCGCATTCTCCACCAACAGATACAGGTTTACAACCCAAGTAGCAAAACATTTTTGTTTCACTTTAAGCTTGAAGTTCCGCATTCTCCACCAACAGATACAGGTTTACAACCTGTAAGAATCTGGATTTCGTCCTGTTCCCCACAAATACTGCATCTGTGTTTATTCCAATATTCATCACATGTATTCATAGCTTTATCTTATTATTCTCTATTCTTTATTATTATCTCCTATTCATAATATTTGCTCCTTACTTTCTTGTTGTTTAACCTCGTTGAAAGTTGTATCATGTCTTATGCTGTCTTATGTTGATATAAGAATCTGTTGTTCTCCATCTCAAGGTTCCTAATAATGTCAAGGGACAATTGTTTTGTTATTGTAATATTAAATATGTAATCATATCTGATTGATCAGGAGGAATAAGGCTAAACATAAAGTCTGGTGATTTTCCACTGCTTTGGTGGTTTTATATGACGCCTCCTGATGCAAGCTTATAAGTAGTAGTCCTTAATACAATAAACTTTGGACTCTGATTGAACAAGCACTTGTGTCTGTGTCAAACTTTGTCTCCTGGATCCAGAAACTCTGTGTGTTCCGTCGACTAGACTCTTCAACCGTAGAATTTTATTTAGACAAGGGGACGTGAGAAGTTTACATTCTTTCAGTTGGGGGCTCGTCTCGGAGAGGGGGGAGACTCTTCTCTCTTAGAACCAAGGAGAACAAAGGCCTGAGGCGCACTGACGATCGGTTCACAGACCTACATTAAAGGGGGTAAGTGTGTTTCTATACAGTTTGTTATGACTTACAGAAATCGAACGCTTACCCTGTAGGATTCTTGTGTGTTTAAATTCATGTTAGTGGGAGTTGATTCTCCCATTGTTGTACCAATGAGGCTGGCAACAGTGATTAGTAAAATAATCATTAACGGATATGAATAGGTTTCAATTCAAGTTAGTGGGATTCACTTCCTATTGTTGTACCAATGAGGCTGGCAACAGTAATTAGTAAAATAATTATTAACGCACTGAATATGAATGGTTAATGCAGTCTTGATCACACTGTAATTTAGGATCGAAGTGTTAGCTTTGAGGAGGCTTTGTTACTCACAAAAAATAAAAAGAAATAAAATCTGTTTAATGGTTATTCTAAAAGATAACATTATTACAGTTAAAATTGAAAATATACTGCACTGTTACTGCATGATATATTAAGATATTGTTATCAGGACGGTGAATTTAATATCCACCTCTGATCGCAATATACTGGTGAAACGGTTGGTCGATTGAACACGAGGGTTTATCTTTGTTTTGTCTGTACTGTACTGTTTTATCACCGCCGGGTTTGAAAGTGTAAGATGGGGAATTCTATTTCAAGGCCACTGCCGGGCGAAACGCCAGTCGCATTTATGTACAGAAATAATCAGGGATTTTATACAGATCCATATGTTAGCAATATCGCAGGATGGTCGGAGGGAATAAAACCGAAAATTGATATGCCCTATCCGAGGGAAGGTTCATTTTCTGATGAGTGTATGTTACTGGCAGGGGGTATGTCACAAGGAGGTTGGGGAGACCCAACATGGGATTATCCATACATGAATAAAGCCTATGCAGTATGGAAAGACATGAAAAAGGTTTGGCACCAAGGCCCGGAAAAAAAACTAAAATTATGGCGTATGCAAATCAAAACCGGTGGCCATTAGAAAAGCCGCCGGGATACACAAACCCTTGCCAGACACAGACTTCTCCCTCTGCACCATCACTGCCGATAAAACCAAAAGAGATAAAACCGGAAAAGTTAATTGATAAACCTAATGTAACTACAAACCCTCAAAATTCAATGGTTTGAGTGAGAGCTGGGAACACGCTAAATGAGAGACCTCTAAGAATGTCTGATATGGAGGATATCTGTAAAAGTTTGCCTTCTCCACAGGAAACGGGAAATATGTGTCCATTTTGCAAACCCACATGCGTTGTTTTGGAAACTTTTAAAGATGTTGAAATATTTTTTTGGACAGATAAGAGTGTTTCTTGATAAATGTCTAGGGAGTCAACAGGTCTTATTTTTTGAAACAGGCAGCAAGAAAGACTCAGCTGCTCAATTTTTGTGCGTTTTAAGAAAGCATGGATTGAAGATTCTAAATTGCCATTAAATAATGACAAAGCCTTTGTTTTTTTTAGCACTCTGTTAAATAACATGAATCATAAGCAAGCGCAATTGATCAGAATAACGACTTCAAACTTGCATGATATGACTTTAGAGAATGCCATGTTTATAGGCTATCCAGGAAAAAGGAACATTGAACAAACGTCTGTAAATCCGCAATTCCCGCATCCTAGCCAAAGGAAGAAGTCAGAAATAATCTCCTTTCATTGCGGAAGGAGGGGCCATTACAACGAGATTGCAGACAGCTGCGCAAGCCGACTTCTGGTGAGACGCACACACAACAGCACACACCACAGAGCAAACATGAGAACACGGGTCCCCCACTAAATCTTTTAGGTCGTGATATGATGCATAAATTAGGCATGGACATTAAGTTTACTGAAAACAAGGTTGTTTTTTCCTTTCTGTCTAGTTTACAGGCATCCGTCGATCCTCTGCCTACAAGTGAACTGATAAGCGGCTCAAGGGTATCTGCCTCCGGTGGCAGCATGTCTACAGGGGTGGACACCATGATTAACCCTTTGTTATGGTCTCAGTTCAGGGATGAAACTGGTTTCATTGATATGGAACCTTATCGGGCTAAACTTAAAACAAACAAACCTGTCTACATTAAACAATACCCTTTGTCTAAAGATAAGGAACAAGGCATTCAACATTTGATTGAAAATTTTGTCAAGCAGGGTGTCCTCGAACAAACACACTCACCATATAACACACCAATTAATCCTGTTATGAAAGCTGATGGGAAAACTTGGAGATTAACTCAAGACTTAAGAGCAGTTAATCAGTTAATCATACCACTCGCACCGATTGTGCCTAATGTTTTGACTGTTATGAATTCAGTGCCACATTCGCACAAGTATTTCACAGTAATTGATTTGTGTGCAGCCTTTTTCTCTGTACCTGTACACCCAGATACTCAGCCTTTGTTAGCATTTACATTTAAGGGGCAGCAATATTCGTGGAAGCGCCTTGCTCAGGGCTATGTAGACTCACCCGCTGTCTTTTCTGCAGCAGTGCACAGAACTTTGGCCAAAATGAATGATTTGCCTTCAACAGTGTGTGTGCTTCAGTTTGCAGATGACATACTCGTGACGGGGGAGACTGAGGAGGACTGTGAAAAAGCATCTATAATTGTTTGCAATGTACTTGCCGAAACAGGTTTCAAAGCTTCGAAAGAGAAACTGCAATGGGTCAAAACTAAGGTAACCTATTTGGGACATGTGCTGATGCAGGGTCTCAGAGCAATATCCACAGATAGGGTCCAGCTGATCAGAAAGGTTAAGTCCCCACGAACAGTGCAGCAGCTACAAAGCTTTCTGGGACTAATTAACTATTGTAGACAGTGGATACCTGACTGTGCGATTCACGATAGGCAACTGAGGGGTCTGATCGATCACAAAGCTCCGCCAAACACAGCATTGGAGTGGACTGCGGAAGCCGATGAACATTTCAATGCTTTGAAGGCAGCCATCACGACAGCACCAGCATTGGGCCTGCCGGACTACACAAAACCTTTTCACTTGCATGTTAGGGAGACAGAGGGTGCAGGTCTGGGTGTCCTATTGCAAATTCATGGCTCAACATATAGGCCAGTTGCATATCTGTCTAAAAAGTTAGATAACATAGTCACGGGTATGCCAGCATGTCTTCGTGCGGTGGCTGCAGCGGCTCTGATTGTACAGATGGCTGAGAAAACTGTGCTGTCACACCCTTTAATATTATATGTATCCCATCAGGTTGGGGTAATCTTGCACAACATGCAAACACAACACATGACAGCGCAACGACGCTCAGGTTACGAGGCTACTCTGTTGGCAACGAAAAATCTTAGCATTCAAACAACAGCAAACATTAATCCCGCTTTGCTGGGTATTTTGGGTATGGTAGACATGGCAGATTTTGATGTTGAACATGATTGCATCGCTGAACTGACCACCTCTTACTATTCTAGGTTCGATCTGTTGGATACGCCCCTAGAGGGGGGAGAACATATGTATGTTGATGGGTCTTGTTCAAGCCGGTGTCTACCTCTGTGGCTATGCTGTGGTTTCCGAGTCAGGAGAGGTAAAAGAAGCTTTAGCTCTAGATTACAATTCGGCCCAAGCTGCAGAGTTGATAGCATTAATACGGGCCTGTGAGCTGATGACAGGAAAGAGAGTAACAATTTATACAGACTCCAAGTATGCGTGGAGTGTTCTTCACCATTATGCCAGAATGTGGGAAGCGAGAAGTTTTAAAATTGCTGATGGAAAGCCAATAGCACATGCAAATCTGATAGGACAGTTAACTGAAGCAGTTCAGCTTCCGCTCGAAGTGGCCATAGTAAAGGTCAAGAATAGCACTACCGAAATTAGGGTTAATTATCCTAATTAGACATTACCATGGGTTATCTCACACCAGCAAAGGAAGATGCTAGAACATATTGGAATCGGACAACGGGACGAGTTTCACGTCAAAGGTAACACAGCTCTTAGCAAAAGCGTTGTTTATTGATTGGCATTTTAATATTCCGTACCATCCGCAAAGTGCAGCAGTCGTGGAGAGATGTAATCGAACACTGAAAACACGACTAACAAAAGCTGTACTCGATACAGGAAGAAAGTGGGTTGATTTATTGCCTGCAGTCTTGGCAGAAATAAGAATGACTCCATCTTCCACGACAAAAAAAATTTCACCGTTCGAGGTACTAATGGGTAGACCTTTCCCGACCCCGTGGGTCAAAGGCCGGTCTGGGATTTCTTGTTTAGGTGATCTTCAGGTGATCCAGGAAGACCACGTGACCTCCCTAGTCGAAAAGTTAAATTCGATATGTGCTGATGTTTCTTTGTGCCTTCCTCTTCCCTCAGAAAACCCTACCCATAACTTTGTTCCAGGACAAAACGTTCTTGTGAGGAGTCTGAAGCAAACAAAGGTTGGAGAACCAAAGTACCACGGACCAGCAACTGTGATTGCCGTCACACGGACAGGAGTTCTGACGGACTATCAGCCACAGTGGATACACGCTTCCAGACTGAAGTTGTGTTCTTCAGGAGAGCAGGCAAGCTCCAATTTAACATAGAATCTCCACAGGGGATTCACCTTACTACATCTCAGGGTAGAGAAAGCACTGACTAAGCCGAGGACAGAACTACCTTTTGTGAGGTGGGGGCCACCCAAAGCAAGAAGATAGGAGGCCCATTGAGCCAACAGTGCTGACTCCGCATCCCCTGAGGTGCATTAAGGGCCAAATTGAAATAAAAGGTGTTATTCCAACAGTTTCCTATGGAATTCTTAGATATCAATTCCTACACTGCGTGCACACTAGCGGAAGCCCTTATTGTGTTCGGCCCAGATCTTCTTAACGCAGTAAAAACGACCATAGGAATTGCCCCTGACCCAACTAGAGTGGTGCTGCAACGTCCAATACCAGGTAGCCTAATTCTGTATGCTTTCAGGCTAGAAGGGGGGGAATTAGTTGTAAGCAAAAGAGATTGCCCACATTCACAATGATAGAACCTAACAGGCCGTGGCACCCGTTCAGGCAGCCAGGTATGTGTGGACTGCGTGGAACAACGATTATTCTAACACTAATAAGTATAATAATCACTGGTATAATCCTAAGTCAAGAAATAAAAGTAGGGAGAAATGAAACTCTCGCCACACGGCCGAAACGAGAAGTAGATGAAAGTTTCCCTGATAAAGAGACGATCAAGGTCACTCTTAGGGCAGGCAGCAGCACGAGCTTCCTTTGTGACCCAATATCTTTAACCATGGGAGCAGCTGGCAATACAGAAGCCGTTAGGGAACAATTCGGAGAGAGTCTGTATATATGCAAGGGGTCTTGTAGGTGGTCAGAGGTGATAGCTTATCATGGCCCTGAAGCCCTAGGCACCGACCCCAGGTTTGAAATAAAGATTGCAAAGTTACAACACAGAGTAATGTGGGATGGAAAACGTTGTGTATATTGTGGTAAGGCAAAGACCATTCCTATAGGGTCTCTTCCTTCGCTTCCTGGTCCAGACCATAAGGAAAGTTATGCAGGGGTAATGAATGTTACCATAAAAGAGGTTACATTTCAAGATGAAGAAATTTACTACTGCGTGTGGGCCTTATTAGGTAAAGACCGTTATCAGGAAGTTCAAATTAAGATAGTTCACCAGGAATGGTGTGGGTTTGTGGTGAAACTGCATATTACCATTTAGATGCAGGGGAATGGAAAGGTTGTTGTTATGCTGCTATTTTGTCCACAGGAACTAGCATAATGGAAAAGAAAAATCTGGCCACATCTTTGAATAGACAAAAAAGAGAAATAACACTGCCCAATTATTATGCAGGCCACAAGATTAGTGATCCATGGACTACTCCTTGGGAAAACGTGGGATGGTCCCTAGCAGGTTTGTTTACATGAATCGGTACTACTGTTGCTCTGAACAAAATTAATGGTCTGGCATGGCAAGTTCTTTCTTTAGAAAATGACACAGCACAAGCTTTAAACTTAATCTCTAACGAATTAAGGAAAATGAGAGTTGCTGTCGTGCAACATAGACTTGCTTTGGATATATTAACAGCAGAGAAAGGAGGGGTGTGCAAAATGCTAGGAGTATCTTGTTGTTTTTCAATTTGGTACTACTCTATATATTTGTTCTTTAAAGGGACACAGGACTGCTTGTAAGACCGTTGGTCTGAAAGTGGCCATTGTAAGAATCTGGATTTCGTCCTGTTCCCCACAAATACTGCATCTGTGTTTATTCCAATATTCATCACATGTATTCATAGCTTTATCTTATTATTCTCTATTCTTTATTATTATCTCCTATTCATAATATTTGCTCCTTACTTTCTTGTTGTTTAACCTCGTTGAAAGTTGTATCATGTCTTATGCTGTCTTATGTTGATATAAGAATCTGTTGTTCTCCATCTCAAGGTTCCTAATAATGTCAAGGGACAATTGTTTTGTTATTGTAATATTAAATATGTAATCATATCTGATTGATCAGGAGGAATAAGGCTAAACATAAAGTCTGGTGATTTTCCACTGCTTTGGTGGTTTTATATGACGCCTCCTGATGCAAGCTTATAAGTAGTAGTCCTTAATACAATAAACTTTGGACTCTGATTGAACAAGCACTTGTGTCTGTGTCAAACTTTGTCTCCTGGATCCAGAAACTCTGTGTGTTCCGTCGACTAGACTCTTCAACCGTAGAATTTTATTTAGACAAGGGGACGTGAGAAGTTTACATTCTTTCACAACCCATATGGCAAGACAATTTTTTTTTCACTTTAAGCGTGAAGTTCCGCATTCTCCACCAACAGATACAGGTTAACAACCCAAGTAGCAAAACAATTTTTTTCACTTTAAGCGTGAAGTTCCGCATTCTTCACCAACAGATACAGGTTTACAACCCAAGTAGCAATACTTTTTTTTCACTTTAAGCGTGAAGTTCCGCATTCTCCGACCACAGATACAGGTTTAAAACCCAAGTAGGAAAACAATTTTTTTTTCACTTTAAGAGGTTTTTTTTCACTAAGCTTGAAGTTCCGCATTCTCCACCAACAGATACAGGATTACAACCCAAGTAGGAAAACAATTTTTTTTTCACTTTAAGCTTGAAGTTCCGCATTCTCCACCAACAGATACAGGTTTACAACCCAAGTAGCAAAAATGTTTTGTTTAACTTTAAGCGTGAAGTTCCGCATTCTCCACCAACAGATACAGGTTTACAACCCAAGTAGCAAAACATTTTTCTTTCACTTTGAGCTTGAAGTTCCGCATTCTCCACCAACAGATACAGGTTTACAACCCAAGTAGCAAAACATTTTTGTTACACTTTAAGCTTGAAGTTCCGCATTCTCCACCAACAGATACAGGTTTACAACCCAAGTAGCAAAACATTTTTGTTTCACTTTAAGCTTGAAGTTCCGCATTCTCCACCAACAGATACAGGTTAACAACCCAAGTAGCAAAACAATTTTTTATTCACTTTAAGAGGTTTTTTTTCACTAAGCTTGAAGTTCCGCATTCTTCACCAACAGATACAGGTTTACAACCCAAGTAGCAAAACATTTTTTTTCACTTTAAGAGTTAAGTTCCACATTCTCCGTCCACAGATACAGGTTTAAAACCCAAGTAGCAAAATAATTTTTTTTCACTAAGCTTGAAGTTCCGCATTCTCCACCAACAGATACAGGTTTACAACAAAAGTGGCAAAACATTTTTTTTCACTCTAAGCGTGAAGTTCCGCATTCTACACCAACAGATACAGGTTTCCAACAGAAGTGGCAAAACATTTTGTTTAACTTTAAGATTTAAGTTCCGCATTCTCCGTCCACAGATACAAGTTAACAACCCAAGTGGCAAAACTTTTTTTTTCACTTTAAGCGTGATGTTCCGCATTCTCCACCAACAGATACAAGTTAACAACCCAAGTGGCAAAACTTTTTTTTTCACTTTAAGCGTGAAGTTCCGCATTCTCCACCAACAGATACAGGTTTACAACCCAAGTAGCAAAACATTTTTGTTTCACTTTAAGAGTTAAGTTCCGAATTCTCCGTCCACAGATACAGGTTTAAAACCCAAGTAGGAAAACAAATTTTTTTTCACTTTAAGAGGTTTTTTTTCACTAAGCTTGAAGTTCCGCATTCTTCACCAACAGATACAGGTTAACAACCCAAGTAGCAAAACAATTTTTTCACTTTAAGCGTGAAGTTCCGCATTCTCCGTCCACAGATACAGGTTTAAAACCCAAGTAGCAAAACAATTTTTTTCACTAAGCTTGAAGTTCCGCATTCTCCACCAACAGATACAAGTTTACAACCCAAGTAGCAAAACATTTTTTTTCACTTTAAGCGTGAAGTTCCGCATTCTCCACCAACAGATACAGGTTAACAACCCAAGTAGCAAAACAATTTTTTCACTTTAAGCGTGAAGTTCCGCATTCTCCGTCCACAGATACAGGTTTAAAACCCAAGTAGCAAAACAATTTTTTTCACTAAGCTTGAAGTTCCGCATTCTCCACCAACAGATACAAGTTTACAACCCAAGTAGCAAAACTTATTTTTTCACTTTAAGCGTGAAGTTCCGCATTCTCCACCAACAGATACAGGTTTACAACCCAAGTAGCAAAAATGTTTTGTTTAACTTTAAGCGTGAAGTTCCGTATTCTCCACCAACAGATACAGGTTTACAACCCAAGTAGCAAAACATTTTTGTTTCACTTTAAGCTTGAAGTTCCGCATTCTCCACCAACAGATACAGGATTACAACCCAAGTAGGAAAACAATTTTTTTTTCACTTTAAGCTTGAAGTTCCGCATTCTCCACCAACAGATACAGGTTTACAACCCAAGTAGCAAAAATGTTTTGTTTAACTTTAAGCGTGAAGTTCCGCATTCTCCACCAACAGATACAGGTTTACAACCCAAGTAGCAAAACATTTTTGTTTCACTTTGAGCTTGAAGTTCCGCATTCTCCACCAACAGATACAGGTTTACAACCCAAGTAGCAAAACATTTTTGTTACACTTTAAGCTTGAAGTTCCGCATTCTCCACCAACAGATACAGGTTTACAACCCAAGTAGCAAAACATTTTTGTTTCACTTTAAGCTTGAAGTTCCGCATTCTCCACCAACAGATACAGGTTAACAACCCAAGTAGCAAAACATTTTTTTTCACTTTAAGCGTGAAGTTCCGCATTCTTCACCAACAGATACAGGTTTACAACCCAAGTAGCAATCCTTTTTTTTCACTTTAAGCGTGAAGTTCCGCATTCTCCGACCACAGATACAGGTTTAAAACCCAAGTAGGAAAACAATTTTTTTTTCACTTTAAGAGGTTTTTTTTCACTAAGCTTGAAGTTCCGCATTCTCCACCAACAGATACAGGTTTACAACCCAAGTAGCAAAAAATTTTTTTTTCACTAAGCTTGAAGTTCCGCATTCTCCACCAACAGATACAGGTTTACAACAAAAGTGGCAAAACATTTTTTTTCACTCTAAGCGTGAAGTTCCGCATTCTCCACCAACAGATACAGGTTAACAACCCAAGTAGCAAAACTATTTTTTCACTTTAAGCGTGAAGTTCCGCATTCTCCACCAACAGATACAGGTTTACAACCCAAGTAGCAAAACATTTTTGTTTCACTTTAAGCTTGAAGTTCCGCATTCTCCACCAACAGATACAGGTTTACAACCTGTAAGAATCTGGATTTCGTCCTGTTCCCCACAAATACTGCATCTGTGTTTATTCCAATATTCATCACATGTATTCATAGCTTTATCTTATTATTCTCTATTCTTTATTATTATCTCCTATTCATAATATTTGCTCCTTACTTTCTTGTTGTTTAACCTCGTTGAAAGTTGTATCATGTCTTATGCTGTCTTATGTTGATATAAGAATCTGTTGTTCTCCATCTCAAGGTTCCTAATAATGTCAAGGGACAATTGTTTTGTTATTGTAATATTAAATATGTAATCATATCTGATTGATCAGGAGGAATAAGGCTAAACATAAAGTCTGGTGATTTTCCACTGCTTTGGTGGTTTTATATGACGCCTCCTGATGCAAGCTTATAAGTAGTAGTCCTTAATACAATAAACTTTGGACTCTGATTGAACAAGCACTTGTGTCTGTGTCAAACTTTGTCTCCTGGATCCAGAAACTCTGTGTGTTCCGTCGACTAGACTCTTCAACCGTAGAATTTTATTTAGACAAGGGGACGTGAGAAGTTTACATTCTTTCAGTTGGGGGCTCGTCTCGGAGAGGGGGGAGACTCTTCTCTCTTAGAACCAAGGAGAACAAAGGCCTGAGGCGCACTGACGATCGGTTCACAGACCTACATTAAAGGGGGTAAGTGTGTTTCTATACAGTTTGTTATGACTTACAGAAATCGAACGCTTACCCTGTAGGATTCTTGTGTGTTTAAATTCATGTTAGTGGGAGTTGATTCTCCCATTGTTGTACCAATGAGGCTGGCAACAGTGATTAGTAAAATAATCATTAACGGATATGAATAGGTTTCAATTCAAGTTAGTGGGATTCACTTCCTATTGTTGTACCAATGAGGCTGGCAACAGTAATTAGTAAAATAATTATTAACGCACTGAATATGAATGGTTAATGCAGTCTTGATCACACTGTAATTTAGGATCGATGTGTTAGCTTTGAGGAGGCTTTGTTACTCACAAAAAATAAAAAGAAATAAAATCTGTTTAATGGTTATTCTAAAAGATAACATTATTACAGTTAAAATTGAAAATATACTGCACTGTTACTGCATGATATATTAAGATATTGTTATCAGGACGGTGAATTTAATATCCACCTCTGATCGCAATATACTGGTGAAACGGTTGGTCGATTGAACACGAGGGTTTATCTTTGTTTTGTCTGTACTGTACTGTTTTATCACCGCCGGGTTTGAAAGTGTAAGATGGGGAATTCTATTTCAAGGCCACTGCCGGGCGAAACGCCAGTCGCATTTATGTACAGAAATAATCAGGGATTTTATACAGATCCATATGTTAGCAATATCGCAGGATGGTCGGAGGGAATAAAACCGAAAATTGATATGCCCTATCCGAGGGAAGGTTCATTTTCTGATGAGTGTATGTTACTGGCAGGGGGTATGTCACAAGGAGGTTGGGGAGACCCAACATGGGATTATCCATACATGAATAAAGCCTATGCAGTATGGAAAGACATGAAAAAGGTTTGGCACCAAGGCCCGGAAAAAAAACTAAAATTATGGCGTATGCAAATCAAAACCGGTGGCCATTAGAAAAGCCGCCGGGATACACAAACCCTTGCCAGACACAGACTTCTCCCTCTGCACCATCACTGCCGATAAAACCAAAAGAGATAAAACCGGAAAAGTTAATTGATAAACCTAATGTAACTACAAACCCTCAAAATTCAATGGTTTGAGTGAGAGCTGGGAACACGCTAAATGAGAGACCTCTAAGAATGTCTGATATGGAGGATATCTGTAAAAGTTTGCCTTCTCCACAGGAAACGGGAAATATGTGTCCATTTTGCAAACCCACATGCGTTGTTTTGGAAACTTTTAAAGATGTTGAAATATTTTTTTGGACAGATAAGAGTGTTTCTTGATAAATGTCTAGGGAGTCAACAGGTCTTATTTTTTGAAACAGGCAGCAAGAAAGACTCAGCTGCTCAATTTTTGTGCGTTTTAAGAAAGCATGGATTGAAGATTCTAAATTGCCATTAAATAATGACAAAGCCTTTGTTTTTTTTAGCACTCTGTTAAATAACATGAATCATAAGCAAGCGCAATTGATCAGAATAACGACTTCAAACTTGCATGATATGACTTTAGAGAATGCCATGTTTATAGGCTATCCAGGAAAAAGGAACATTGAACAAACGTCTGTAAATCCGCAATTCCCGCATCCTAGCCAAAGGAAGAAGTCAGAAATAATCTCCTTTCATTGCGGAAGGAGGGGCCATTACAACGAGATTGCAGACAGCTGCGCAAGCCGACTTCTGGTGAGACGCACACACAACAGCACACACCACAGAGCAAACATGAGAACACGGGTCCCCCACTAAATCTTTTAGGTCGTGATATGATGCATAAATTAGGCATGGACATTAAGTTTACTGAAAACAAGGTTGTTTTTTCCTTTCTGTCTAGTTTACAGGCATCCGTCGATCCTCTGCCTACAAGTGAACTGATAAGCGGCTCAAGGGTATCTGCCTCCGGTGGCAGCATGTCTACAGGGGTGGACACCATGATTAACCCTTTGTTATGGTCTCAGTTCAGGGATGAAACTGGTTTCATTGATATGGAACCTTATCGGGCTAAACTTAAAACAAACAAACCTGTCTACATTAAACAATACCCTTTGTCTAAAGATAAGGAACAAGGCATTCAACATTTGATTGAAAATTTTGTCAAGCAGGGTGTCCTCGAACAAACACACTCACCATATAACACACCAATTAATCCTGTTATGAAAGCTGATGGGAAAACTTGGAGATTAACTCAAGACTTAAGAGCAGTTAATCAGTTAATCATACCACTCGCACCGATTGTGCCTGATGTTTTGACTGTTATGAATTCAGTGCCACATTCGCACAAGTATTTCACAGTAATTGATTTGTGTGCAGCCTTTTTCTCTGTACCTGTACACCCAGATACTCAGCCTTTGTTAGCATTTACATTTAAGGGGCAGCAATATTCGTGGAAGCGCCTTGCTCAGGGCTATGTAGACTCACCCGCTGTCTTTTCTGCAGCAGTGCACAGAACTTTGGCCAAAATGAATGATTTGCCTTCAACAGTGTGTGTGCTTCAGTTTGCAGATGACATACTCGTGACGGGGGAGACTGAGGAGGACTGTGAAAAAGCATCTATAATTGTTTGCAATGTACTTGCCGAAACAGGTTTCAAAGCTTCGAAAGAGAAACTGCAATGGGTCAAAACTAAGGTAACCTATTTGGGACATGTGCTGATGCAGGGTCTCAGAGCAATATCCACAGATAGGGTCCAGCTGATCAGAAAGGTTAAGTCCCCACGAACAGTGCAGCAGCTACAAAGCTTTCTGGGACTAATTAACTATTGTAGACAGTGGATACCTGACTGTGCGATTCACGATAGGCAACTGAGGGGTCTGATCGATCACAAAGCTCCGCCAAACACAGCATTGGAGTGGACTGCGGAAGCCGATGAACATTTCAATGCTTTGAAGGCAGCCATCACGACAGCACCAGCATTGGGCCTGCCGGACTACACAAAACCTTTTCACTTGCATGTTAGGGAGACAGAGGGTGCAGGTCTGGGTGTCCTATTGCAAATTCATGGCTCAACATATAGGCCAGTTGCATATCTGTCTAAAAAGTTAGATAACATAGTCACGGGTATGCCAGCATGTCTTCGTGCGGTGGCTGCAGCGGCTCTGATTGTACAGATGGCTGAGAAAACTGTGCTGTCACACCCTTTAATATTATATGTATCCCATCAGGTTGGGGTAATCTTGCACAACATGCAAACACAACACATGACAGCGCAACGACGCTCAGGTTACGAGGCTACTCTGTTGGCAACGAAAAATCTTAGCATTCAAACAACAGCAAACATTAATCCCGCTTTGCTGGGTATTTTGGGTATGGTAGACATGGCAGATTTTGATGTTGAACATGATTGCATCGCTGAACTGACCACCTCTTACTATTCTAGGTTCGATCTGTTGGATACGCCCCTAGAGGGGGGAGAACATATGTATGTTGATGGGTCTTGTTCAAGCCGGTGTCTACCTCTGTGGCTATGCTGTGGTTTCCGAGTCAGGAGAGGTAAAAGAAGCTTTAGCTCTAGATTACAATTCGGCCCAAGCTGCAGAGTTGATAGCATTAATACGGGCCTGTGAGCTGATGACAGGAAAGAGAGTAACAATTTATACAGACTCCAAGTATGCGTGGAGTGTTCTTCACCATTATGCCAGAATGTGGGAAGCGAGAAGTTTTAAAATTGCTGATGGAAAGCCAATAGCACATGCAAATCTGATAGGACAGTTAACTGAAGCAGTTCAGCTTCCGCTCGAAGTGGCCATAGTAAAGGTCAAGAATAGCACTACCGAAATTAGGGTTAATTATCCTAATTAGACATTACCATGGGTTATCTCACACCAGCAAAGGAAGATGCTAGAACATATTGGAATCGGACAACGGGACGAGTTTCACGTCAAAGGTAACACAGCTCTTAGCAAAAGCGTTGTTTATTGATTGGCATTTTAATATTCCGTACCATCCGCAAAGTGCAGCAGTCGTGGAGAGATGTAATCGAACACTGAAAACACGACTAACAAAAGCTGTACTCGATACAGGAAGAAAGTGGGTTGATTTATTGCCTGCAGTCTTGGCAGAAATAAGAATGACTCCATCTTCCACGACAAAAAAAATTTCACCGTTCGAGGTACTAATGGGTAGACCTTTCCCGACCCCGTGGGTCAAAGGCCGGTCTGGGATTTCTTGTTTAGGTGATCTTCAGGTGATCCAGGAAGACCACGTGACCTCCCTAGTCGAAAAGTTAAATTCGATATGTGTTGATGTTTCTTTGTGCCTTCCTCTTCCCTCAGAAAACCCTACCCATAACTTTGTTCCAGGACAAAACGTTCTTGTGAGGAGTCTGAAGCAAACAAAGGTTGGAGAACCAAAGTACCACGGACCAGCAACTGTGATTGCCGTCACACGGACAGGAGTTCTGACGGACTATCAGCCACAGTGGATACACGCTTCCAGACTGAAGTTGTGTTCTTCAGGAGAGCAGGCAAGCTCCAATTTAACATAGAATCTCCACAGGGGATTCACCTTACTACATCTCAGGGTAGAGAAAGCACTGACTAAGCCGAGGACAGAACTACCTTTTGTGAGGTGGGGGCCACCCAAAGCAAGAAGATAGGAGGCCCATTGAGCCAACAGTGCTGACTCCGCATCCCCTGAGGTGCATTAAGGGCCAAATTGAAATAAAAGGTGTTATTCCAACAGTTTCCTATGGAATTCTTAGATATCAATTCCTACACTGCGTGCACACTAGCGGAAGCCCTTATTGTGTTCGGCCCAGATCTTCTTAACGCAGTAAAAACGACCATAGGAATTGCCCCTGACCCAACTAGAGTGGTGCTGCAACGTCCAATACCAGGTAGCCTAATTCTGTATGCTTTCAGGCTAGAAGGGGGGGAATTAGTTGTAAGCAAAAGAGATTGCCCACATTCACAATGATAGAACCTAACAGGCCGTGGCACCCGTTCAGGCAGCCAGGTATGTGTGGACTGCGTGGAACAACGATTATTCTAACACTAATAAGTATAATAATCACTGGTATAATCCTAAGTCAAGAAATAAAAGTAGGGAGAAATGAAACTCTCGCCACACGGCCGAAACGAGAAGTAGATGAAAGTTTCCCTGATAAAGAGACGATCAAGGTCACTCTTAGGGCAGGCAGCAGCACGAGCTTCCTTTGTGACCCAATATCTTTAACCATGGGAGCAGCTGGCAATACAGAAGCCGTTAGGGAACAATTCGGAGAGAGTCTGTATATATGCAAGGGGTCTTGTAGGTGGTCAGAGGTGATAGCTTATCATGGCCCTGAAGCCCTAGGCACCGACCCCAGGTTTGAAATAAAGATTGCAAAGTTACAACACAGAGTAATGTGGGATGGAAAACGTTGTGTATATTGTGGTAAGGCAAAGACCATTCCTATAGGGTCTCTTCCTTCGCTTCCTGGTCCAGACCATAAGGAAAGTTATGCAGGGGTAATGAATGTTACCATAAAAGAGGTTACATTTCAAGATGAAGAAATTTACTACTGCGTGTGGGCCTTATTAGGTAAAGACCGTTATCAGGAAGTTCAAATTAAGATAGTTCACCAGGAATGGTGTGGGTTTGTGGTGAAACTGCATATTACCATTTAGATGCAGGGGAATGGAAAGGTTGTTGTTATGCTGCTATTTTGTCCACAGGAACTAGCATAATGGAAAAGAAAAATCTGGCCACATCTTTGAATAGACAAAAAAGAGAAATAACACTGCCCAATTATTATGCAGGCCACAAGATTAGTGATCCATGGACTACTCCTTGGGAAAACGTGGGATGGTCCCTAGCAGGTTTGTTTACATGAATCGGTACTACTGTTGCTCTGAACAAAATTAATGGTCTGGCATGGCAAGTTCTTTCTTTAGAAAATGACACAGCACAAGCTTTAAACTTAATCTCTAACGAATTAAGGAAAATGAGAGTTGCTGTCGTGCAACATAGACTTGCTTTGGATATATTAACAGCAGAGAAAGGAGGGGTGTGCAAAATGCTAGGAGTATCTTGTTGTTTTTCAATTTGGTACTACTCTATATATTTGTTCTTTAAAGGGACACAGGACTGCTTGTAAGACCGTTGGTCTGAAAGTGGCCATTGTAAGAATCTGGATTTCGTCCTGTTCCCCACAAATACTGCATCTGTGTTTATTCCAATATTCATCACATGTATTCATAGCTTTATCTTATTATTCTCTATTCTTTATTATTATCTCCTATTCATAATATTTGCTCCTTACTTTCTTGTTGTTTAACCTCGTTGAAAGTTGTATCATGTCTTATGCTGTCTTATGTTGATATAAGAATCTGTTGTTCTCCATCTCAAGGTTCCTAATAATGTCAAGGGACAATTGTTTTGTTATTGTAATATTAAATATGTAATCATATCTGATTGATCAGGAGGAATAAGGCTAAACATAAAGTCTGGTGATTTTCCACTGCTTTGGTGGTTTTATATGACGCCTCCTGATGCAAGCTTATAAGTAGTAGTCCTTAATACAATAAACTTTGGACTCTGATTGAACAAGCACTTGTGTCTGTGTCAAACTTTGTCTCCTGGATCCAGAAACTCTGTGTGTTCCGTCGACTAGACTCTTCAACCGTAGAATTTTATTTAGACAAGGGGACGTGAGAAGTTTACATTCTTTCACAACCCATATGGCAAGACAATTTTTTTTTCACTTTAAGCGTGAAGTTCCGCATTCTCCACCAACAGATACAGGTTAACAACCCAAGTAGCAAAACAATTTTTTTCACTTTAAGCGTGAAGTTCCGCATTCTTCACCAACAGATACAGGTTTACAACCCAAGTAGCAATACTTTTTTTTCACTTTAAGCGTGAAGTTCCGCATTCTCCGACCACAGATACAGGTTTAAAACCCAAGTAGGAAAACAATTTTTTTTTCACTTTAAGAGGTTTTTTTTCACTAAGCTTGAAGTTCCGCATTCTCCACCAACAGATACAGGTTTACAACCCAAGTAGCAAAAAAATTTTTTTTCACTAAGCTTGAAGTTCCGCATTCTCCACCAACAGATACAGGTTTACAACAAAAGTGGCAAAACATTTTTTTTCACTCTAAGCGTGAAGTTCCGCATTCTCCACCAACAGATACAGGTTAACAACCCAAGTAGCAAAACTATTTTTTCACTTTAAGCGTGAAGTTCCGCATTCTCCACCAACAGATACAGGTTTACAACCCAAGTAGCAAAACATTTTTGTTTCACTTTAAGCTTGAAGTTCCGCATTCTCCACCAACAGATACAGGTTTACAACCCATATGGCAAGACAATTTTTTTTTCACTTTAAGCGTGAAGTTCCGCATTCTCCACCAACAGATACAGGTTAACAACCCAAGTAGCAAAACAATTTTTTCACTTTAAGCGTGAAGTTCCGCATTCTCCGACCACAGATACAGGTTTAAAACCCAAGTAGCAAAACAATTTTTTCACTTTAAGCGTGAAGTTCTTCATTCTTCACCAACAGATACAGGTTTACAACCCAAGTAGCAAAACTTTTTTTTCACTTTAAGCGTGAAGTTCCGCATTCTCCGACCACAGATTCAGGTTTACAACCCAAGTAGCAAAAATGTTTTGTTTAACCTTAAGCGTGAAGTTCCGCATTCTCCACCAACAGATACAGGTTAACAACCCAAGTAGCAAAACAATTTTTTCACTTTAAGCGTGAAGTTCCGCATTCTTCACCAACAGATACAGGTTTACAACCCAAGTAGCAAAACATTTTTGTTTCACTTTAAGAGGTTTTTTTTCACTAAGCTTGAAGTTCCGCATTCTCCACCAACAGATACAGGTTTACAACCCAAGTAGCAAAACAGTTTTTTTTTCACTTTAAGCGTGAAGTTCCGCATTCTCCACCAACAGATACAGGTTTACAACCCAAGTAGCAAAACAGTTTTTTTTCACTTTAAGCGTGAAGTTCCGCAATCTCCACCAACAGATACAGGTTTACAACAAAAGTGGCAAAACATTTTTTTTCCACTCTAAGCGTGAAGTTCCGCATTCTCCACCAACAGATACAGGTTTCCAACAGAAGTGGCAAAACATTTTGTTTAACTTTAAGATTTAAGTTCTGCATTCTCCGTCCACAGATACAGGTTTAAAACCCAAGTAGCAAAACAATTTTTTCTTCACTTTAAGCGTGAAGTTCCGCATTCTCCGTCCACAGATACAGGTTTACAACCCAAGTACTGAAAATGTTTCGTTTAACTTTAAGCGTGAAGTTCCGCATTCTCCACCAACAGTTACAAGTCAACAACCCAAGTAGCAAAACTTATTTTTTCACTTTAAACGTGAAGTTTCCGCATTCTCCACCAACAGATACAGGTTAACAACCCAAGTGGCAAAACATTTTTTTTCACTCTAAGCGTGAAGTTCCGCATTCTCCACCAACAGATACAGGTTTATAACCCAAGTAGCAAAACTTATTTTTTCACTTTAAGCGTGAAGTTCCGCATTCTCCACCAACAGTTACAAGTTAACAACCCAAGTAGCAAAACTTATTTTTTCAATTTAAACGTGAAGTTCCGCATTCTCCACCAACAGATACAGGTTTACAACCCATATGGCAAGACAATTTTTTTTTCACTTTAAGCGTTAAGTTCCGCATTCTCCACCAACAGATACAGGTTAACAACCCAAGTAGCAAAACAATTTTTTCACTTTAAGCGTGAAGTTCCGCATTCTCCGACCACAGATTCAGGTTTACAACCCAAGTAGCAAAACATTTTTTTTCACTAAGCGTGAAGTTCCGCATTCTCCACCAACAGATACAGGTTTACAACAAAAGTGGCAAAACATTTTTTTTCACTCTAAGCGTGAAGTTCCGCATTCTCCACCAACAGATACAGGTTAACAACCCAAGTAGCAAAACAATTTTTTCACTTTAAGCGTGAAGTACCGCATTCTCCTACCCCAGATACATGTTTACAACCAAAGTAGCAAAAATGTTTTGTTTAACCTTAAGCGTGAAGTTCCGCATTCTCCACCAACTGATACAGGTTTACAACCCAAGTGGCAAAACATTTTGTTTAACTTTAAGATTTAAGTTCCGCATTCTCCGTCCACAGATACAGGTTTAAAACCCAAGTAGCAAAACATATTTTTTCACTTTAAGCGTGAAGTTCCGCATTCTCCGTCCACTGATACAGGTTTAAAACCCAAGTAGCAAAACAATTTTTTTTTCACTAAGCTTGAAGTTCCGCATTCTCCACCAACAGATACAGGTTTACAACCCAAGTAGCAAAACAATTTTTTTTTCACTTTAAGCGTGTAGTTCCGCAATCTCCACCAACAGATACAGGTTTACAACAAAAGTGGCAAAACTTAGTTTTTCACTTTAAGCGTGATGTTCCGCATTCTCCACCAAGAGTTACAAGTTAACAACCCAAGTAGCAAAACTTATTTTTTCACTTTAAACGTGAAGTTCCGCATTCTCCACCAACAGATACAGGTTTACAACCCAAGTAGCAAAACATTTTTGTTTCACTTTAAGCTTGAAGTTCCGCATTCTCCACCAACAGATACAGGATTACAACCCAAGTAGGAAAACAATTTTTTTTTCACTTTAAGCTTGAAGTTCCGCATTCTCCACCAACAGATACAGGTTTACAACCCAAGTAGCAAAAATGTTTTGTTTAACTTTAAGCGTGAAGTTCCGCATTCTCCACCAACAGATACAGGTTTACAACCCAAGTAGCAAAACATTTTTCTTTCACTTTGAGCTTGAAGTTCCGCATTCTCCACCAACAGATACAGGTTTACAACCCAAGTAGCAAAACATTTTTGTTACACTTTAAGCTTGAAGTTCCGCATTCTCCACCAACAGATACAGGTTTACAACCCAAGTAGCAAAACATTTTTGTTTCACTTTAAGCTTGAAGTTCCGCATTCTCCACCAACAGATACAGGTTAACAACCCAAGTAGCAAAAAAATTTTTTATTCACTTTAAGAGGTTTTTTTTCACTAAGCTTGAAGTTCCGCATTCTTCACCAACAGATACAGGTTTACAACCCAAGTAGCAAAACATTTTTTTTCACTTTAAGAGTTAAGTTCCACATTCTCCGTCCACAGATACAGGTTTAAAACCCAAGTAGCAAAATAATTTTTTTTCACTAAGCTTGAAGTTCCGCATTCTCCACCAACAGATACAGGTTTACAACAAAAGTGGCAAAACATTTTTTTTCACTCTAAGCGTGAAGTTCCGCATTCTACACCAACAGATACAGGTTTCCAACAGAAGTGGCAAAACATTTTGTTTAACTTTAAGATTTAAGTTCCGCATTCTCCGTCCACAGATACAAGTTAACAACCCAAGTGGCAAAACTTTTTTTTTCACTTTAAGCGTGATGTTCCGCATTCTCCACCAACAGATACAAGTTAACAACCCAAGTGGCAAAACTTTTTTTTTCACTTTAAGCGTGAAGTTCCGCATTCTCCACCAACAGATACAGGTTTACAACCCAAGTAGCAAAACATTTTTGTTTCACTTTAAGAGTTAAGTTCCGAATTCTCCGTCCACAGATACAGGTTTAAAACCCAAGTAGGAAAACAAATTTTTTTTCACTTTAAGAGGTTTTTTTTCACTAAGCTTGAAGTTCCGCATTCTTCACCAACAGATACAGGTTAACAACCCAAGTAGCAAAACAATTTTTTCACTTTAAGCGTGAAGTTCCGCATTCTCCGTCCACAGATACAGGTTTAAAACCCAAGTAGCAAAACAATTTTTTTCACTAAGCTTGAAGTTCCGCATTCTCCACCAACAGATACAAGTTTACAACCCAAGTAGCAAAACATTTTTTTTCACTTTAAGCGTGAAGTTCCGCATTCTCCACCAACAGATACAGGTTAACAACCCAAGTAGCAAAACAATTTTTTCACTTTAAGCGTGAAGTTCCGCATTCTCCGTCCACAGATACAGGTTTAAAACCCAAGTAGCAAAACAATTTTTTTCACTAAGCTTGAAGTTCCGCATTCTCCACCAACAGATACAAGTTTACAACCCAAGTAGCAAAACTTATTTTTTCACTTTAAGCGTGAAGTTCCGCATTCTCCACCAACAGATACAGGTTTACAACCCAAGTAGCAAAAATGTTTTGTTTAACTTTAAGCGTGAAGTTCCGTATTCTCCACCAACAGATACAGGTTTACAACCCAAGTAGCAAAACATTTTTGTTTCACTTTAAGCTTGAAGTTCCGCATTCTCCACCAACAGATACAGGATTACAACCCAAGTAGGAAAACAATTTTTTTTTCACTTTAAGCTTGAAGTTCCGCATTCTCCACCAACAGATACAGGTTTACAACCCAAGTAGCAAAAATGTTTTGTTTAACTTTAAGCGTGAAGTTCCGCATTCTCCACCAACAGATACAGGTTTACAACCCAAGTAGCAAAACATTTTTGTTTCACTTTGAGCTTGAAGTTCCGCATTCTCCACCAACAGATACAGGTTTACAACCCAAGTAGCAAAACATTTTTGTTACACTTTAAGCTTGAAGTTCCGCATTCTCCACCAACAGATACAGGTTTACAACCCAAGTAGCAAAACATTTTTGTTTCACTTTAAGCTTGAAGTTCCGCATTCTCCACCAACAGATACAGGTTAACAACCCAAGTAGCAAAACATTTTTTTTCACTTTAAGCGTGAAGTTCCGCATTCTTCACCAACAGATACAGGTTTACAACCCAAGTAGCAATCCTTTTTTTTCACTTTAAGCGTGAAGTTCCGCATTCTCCGACCACAGATACAGGTTTAAAACCCAAGTAGGAAAACAATTTTTTTTTCACTTTAAGAGGTTTTTTTTCACTAAGCTTGAAGTTCCGCATTCTCCACCAACAGATACAGGTTTACAACCCAAGTAGCAAAAAATTTTTTTTTCACTAAGCTTGAAGTTCCGCATTCTCCACCAACAGATACAGGTTTACAACAAAAGTGGCAAAACATTTTTTTTCACTCTAAGCGTGAAGTTCCGCATTCTCCACCAACAGATACAGGTTAACAACCCAAGTAGCAAAACTATTTTTTCACTTTAAGCGTGAAGTTCCGCATTCTCCACCAACAGATACAGGTTTACAACCCAAGTAGCAAAACATTTTTGTTTCACTTTAAGCTTGAAGTTCCGCATTCTCCACCAACAGATACAGGTTTACAACCCATATGGCAAGACAATTTTTTTTTCACTTTAAGCGTGAAGTTCCGCATTCTCCACCAACAGATACAGGTTAACAACCCAAGTAGCAAAACAATTTTTTTCACTTTAAGCGTGAAGTTCCGCATTCTTCACCAACAGATACAGGTTTACAACCCAAGTAGCAATACTTTTTTTTCACTTTAAGCGTGAAGTTCCGCATTCTCCGACCACAGATACAGGTTTAAAACCCAAGTAGGAAAACAATTTTTTTTTCACTTTAAGAGGTTTTTTTTCACTAAGCTTGAAGTTCCGCATTCTCCACCAACAGATACAGGTTTACAACCCAAGTAGCAAAAAAATTTTTTTTCACTAAGCTTGAAGTTCCGCATTCTCCACCAACAGATACAGGTTTACAACAAAAGTGGCAAAACATTTTTTTTCACTCTAAGCGTGAAGTTCCGCATTCTCCACCAACAGATACAGGTTAACAACCCAAGTAGCAAAACTATTTTTTCACTTTAAGCGTGAAGTTCCGCATTCTCCACCAACAGATACAGGTTTACAACCCAAGTAGCAAAACATTTTTGTTTCACTTTAAGCTTGAAGTTCCGCATTCTCCACCAACAGATACAGGTTTACAACCCATATGGCAAGACAATTTTTTTTTCACTTTAAGCGTGAAGTTCCGCATTCTCCACCAACAGATACAGGTTAACAACCCAAGTAGCAAAACAATTTTTTCACTTTAAGCGTGAAGTTCCGCATTCTCCGACCACAGAAACAGGTTTAAAACCCAAGTAGCAAAACAATTTTTTCACTTTAAGCGTGAAGTTCTTCATTCTTCACCAACAGATACAGGTTTACAACCCAAGTAGCAAAACTTTTTTTTCACTTTAAGCGTGAAGTTCCGCATTCTCCACCAACAGATACAGGTTTACAACCCAAGTAGCAAAACATTTTTGTTTCACTTTAAACTTGAAGTTCCGCATTCTCCACCAACAGATACAGGTTTACAACCCATATGGCAAGACAATTTTTTTTTCACTTTAAGCGTGAAGTTCCGCATTCTCCACCAACAGATACAGGTTAACAACCCAAGTAGCAAAACAATTTTTTCACTTTAAGCGTGAAGTTCCGCATTCTCCGACCACAGATACAGGTTTACAACCCAAGTAGCAAAACTTTTTTTTCACTTTAAGCGTGAAGTTCCGCATTCTCCGACCACAGATTCAGGTTTACAACCCAAGTAGCAAAAAATTTTTTTTCACTAAGCGTGAAGTTCCGCATTCTCCACCAACAGATACAGGTTTACAACAAAAGTGGCAAAACATTTTTTTTCACTCTAAGCGTGAAGTTCCGCATTCTCCACCAACAGATACAGGTTAACATCCCAAGTAGCAAAACACTTTTTTCACTTTAAGCGTGAAGTACCGCATTCTCCTACCCCAGATACAGGTTTACAACCAAAGTAGCAAAAATGTTTTGTTTAACCTTAAGCGTGAAGTTCCGCATTCTCCACCAACTGATACAGGTTTACAACCCAAGTGGCAAAACATTTTGTTTAACTTTAAGATTTAAGTTCCGCATTCTCCGTCCACAGATACAGGTTTAAAACCCAAGTAGCAAAACAATTTTTTTTCACTTTAAGCGTGAAGTTCCGCATTCTCCACCAACAGATACAGGTTTACAACAAAAGTGGCAAAACATTTTTTTTCACTCTAAGTGTGAAGTTCCGCATTCTCCACCAACAGATACAGGTTTACAACCCAAGTGGCAAAACTTATTTTTTCACTTTAAGCGTGAAGTTCCGCATTCTCCGTCCACTGATACAGGTTTAAAACCCAAGTAGCAAAACAATTTTTTTTCACTAAGCTTGAAGTTCCGCATTCTCCACCAACAGATACAGGTTTACAACCCAAGTAGCAAAACAATTTTTTTTTCACTTTAAGCGTGAAGTTCCGCAATCTCCACCAACAGATACAGGTTTACAACAAAAGTGGCAAAACATTTTTTTTCACTCTAAGCGTGAAGTTCCGCATTCTCCACCAACAGATACAGGTTTACAACCCAAGTAGCAAAACATTTTTGTTTCACTTTAAGCTTGAAGTTCCGCATTCTCCACCAACAGATACAGGATTACAACCCAAGTAGGAAAACAATTTTTTTTTCACTTTAAGCTTGAAGTTCCGCATTCTCCACCAACAGATACAGGTTTACAACCCAAGTAGCAAAAACGTTTTGTTTAACTTTAAGCGTGAAGTTCCGCATTCTCCACCAACAGATACAGGTTTACAACCCAAGTAGCAAAACATTTTTCTTTCACTTTGAGCTTGAAGTTCCGCATTCTCCACCAACAGATACAGGTTTACAACCCAAGTAGCAAAACATTTTTGTTACACTTTAAGCTTGAAGTTCCGCATTCTCCACCAACAGATACAGGTTTACAACCCAAGTAGCAAAACATTTTTGTTACACTTTAAGCTTGAAGTTCCGCATTCTCCACCAACAGATACAGGTTTACAACCCAAGTAGCAAAACATTTTTGTTTCACTTTAAGCTTGAAGTTCCGCATTCTCCACCAACAGATACAGGTTAACAACCCAAGTAGCAAAACAATTTTTTATTCACTTTAAGAGGTTTTTTTTCACTAAGCTTGAAGTTCCGCATTCTTCACCAACAGATACAGGTTTACAACCCAAGTAGCAAAACATTTTTTTTCACTTTAAGAGTTAAGTTCCACATTCTCCGTCCACAGATACAGGTTTAAAACCCAAGTAGGAAAACAATTTTTTTTTCACTTTAAGAGGTTTTTTTTCACTAAGCTTGAAGTTCCGCATTCTCCACCAACAGATACAGGTTTACAACCCAAGTAGCAAAAAAATTTTTTTCACTAAGCTTGAAGTTCCGCATTCTCCACCAACAGATACAGGTTTACAACAAAAGTGGCAAAACATTTTTTTTCACTCTAAGCGTGAAGTTCCGCATTCTCCACCAACAGATACAGGTTTACAACCCAAGTAGCAAAACATTTTTGTTTCACTTTAAGCTTGAAGTTCCGCATTCTCCACCAACAGATACAGGTTTACAACCCATATGGCAAGACAATTTTTTTTCACTTTAAGCGTGAAGTTCCGCATTCTCCACCAACAGATACAGGTAAACAACCCAAGTAGCAAAACAATTTTTTCACTTTAAGCGTGAAGTTCCGCATTCTCCGACCACAGATACAGGTTTAAAACCCAAGTAGCAAAACAATTTTTTCACTTTAAGCGTGAAGTTCTTCATTCTTCACCAACAGATACAGGTTTACAACCCAAGTAGCAAAACTTTTTTTTCACTTTAAGCGTGAAGTTCCGCATTCTCCGACCACAGATTCAGGTTTACAACCCAAGTAGCAAAAAATTTTTTTTCACTAAGCGTGAAGTTCCGCATTCTCCACCAACAGATACAGGTTTACAACAAAAGTGGCAAAACATTTTTTTTCACTCTAAGCGTGAAGTTCCGCATTCTCCACCAACAGATACAGGTTAACAACCCAAGTAGCAAAACACTTTTTTCACTTTAAGCGTGAAGTACCGCATTCTCCTACCCCAGATACAGGTTTACAACCAAAGTAGCAAAACATTTTTGTTTCACTTTAAGCTTGAAGTTCCGCATTCTCCACCAACAGATACAGGATTACAACCCAAGTAGGAAAACAATTTTTTTTTCACTTTAAGCTTGAAGTTCCGCATTCTCCACCAACAGATACAGGTTTACAACCCAAGTAGCAAAACATTTTTTTTCACTTTAAGCGTGAAGTTCCGCATTCTCCACCAACAGATACAGGTTAACAACCCAAGTAGCAAAAATGTTTTGTTTAACTTTAAACGTGAAGTTCCGCATTCTCCACCAACAGATACAGGTTTACAACCCAAGTAGCAAAACATTTTTGTTTCACTTTAAGCTTGAAGTTCCGCATTCTCCACCAACAGATACAGGATTACAACCCAAGTAGGAAAACAAATTTTTTTTCACTTTATGAGGTTTTTCTTCACTAAGCTTGAAGTTCCGCATTCTTCACCAACAGATAAAGGTTTACAACCCAAGTAGCAAAACATTTTTTTTCACTTTAAGCGTGAAGTTCCGAATTCTCCGTCCACAGATACAGGTTTAAAACCCAAGTAGGAAAACAATTTTTTTTTCACTTTAAGAGGTTTTTTTTCACTAAGCGTGAAGTTCCGCATTCTCCACCAACAGATACAGGTTTACAACCCATATGGCAAGACATTTTTTTTTTCACTTTAAGAGGTTTTTCTTCACTAAGCTTGAAGTTCCGCATTCTTCACCAACAGATACAGGTTTACAACCCAAGTAGCAATACTTTTTTTTCACTTTAAGCGTGAAGTTCCGCATTCTCCGACCACAGATACAGGTTTAAAACCCAAGTAGGAAAACAATTTTTTTTTCACTTTAAGAGGTTTTTTTTCACTAAGCTTGAAGTTCCGCATTCTCCACCAACAGATACAGGTTTACAACCCAAGTAGCAAAAAATTTTTTTTTCACTAAGCTTGAAGTTCCGCATTCTCCACCAACAGATACAGGTTTACAACAAAAGTGGCAAAACATTTTTTTTCACTCTAAGCGTGAAGTTCCGCATTCTCCACCAACAGATACAGGTTAACAACCCAAGTAGCAAAACTATTTTTTCACTTTAAGCGTGAAGTACCGCATTCTCCTACCCCAGATACAGGTTTACAACCCAAGTAACAAAAATGTTTTGTTTAACCTTAAGCGTGAAGTTCCGCATTCTCCACCAACAGATACAGGTTTACAACTGAAGTGGCAAAACATTTTGTTTAACTTTAAGCTTGAAGTTCCGCATTCTCCACCAACAGATACAGGATTACAACCCAAGTAGGAAAACAATTTTTTTTTCACTTTATGAGGTTTTTCTTCACTAAGCTTGAAGTTCCGCATTCTTCACCAACAGATAAAGGTTTACAACCCAAGTAGCAAAACATTTTTTTTCACTTTAAGCGTGAAGTTCCGAATTCTCCGTCCACAGATACAGGTTTAAAACCCAAGTAGCAAAACAATTTTTTTTTCACTTTAAGAGTTTTTTTTCACTAAGCGTGAAGTTCCGCATTCTCCACCAACAGATACAGGTTTACAACCCAAGTAGCAAAACAATTTTTTTTTCACTTTAAGAGGTTTTTTTTCACTAAGCGTGAAGTTCCGCATTCTCCACCAACAGTTACTGGTTTACAACAAAAGTGGCAAAACATTTTTTTTCACTCTAAGCGTGAAGTTCCGCATTCTCCACCAACAGATACAGGTTAACAACCCAATTAGCAAAACTATTTTTTCACTTTAAGCGTGAAGTACCGCATTCTCCTACCCCAGATACAGGTTTACAACCCAAGTAACAAAAATGTTTTGTTTAACCTTAAGCTTGAAGTTCCGCATTCTCCACCAACAGATACAGGTTTACAACCCAAGTAGCAAAAAAATTTTTTTTCACTAAGCTTGAAGTTCCGCATTCTCCACCAACAGATACAGGTTTACAACCCATGTAGCAAAAAAATTTTTTTTCACTAAGCTTGAAGTTCCGCATTCTCCACCAACAGATACAGGTTTACAACAAAAGTGGCAAAACATTTTTTTTCACTCTAAGCGTGAAGTTCCGCATTCTCCACCAACAGATACAGGTTTACAACCCAAGTAGCAAAACTTATTTTTTCACTTTAAGAGGTTTTTCTTCAATAAGCTTGAAGTTCCGCATTCTTCACCAACAGATACAAGTTTACAACCCAAGTAGCAAAACTTATTTTTTCACTTTAAGCGTGATGTTCCGCATTCTCCACCAACAGATACAAGTTAACAACCCAAGTAGCAAAACATTTTTGTTTCACTTTAAGAGTTAAGTTCCGAATTCTCCGTCCACAGATACAGGTTTAAAACCCAAGTAGGAAAACAATTTTTTTTTCACCTTAAGAGGTTTTTTTTCACTAAGCGTGAAGTTCCGCATTCTCCACCAACAGATACAGGTTTACAACCCAAGTAGCAAAAAAAATTTTTTTCACTAAGCTTGAAGTTCCGCATTCTCCACCAACAGATACAGGTTTACAACAAAAGTGGCAAAACATTTTTTTTCACTCTAAGCGTGAAGTTCCGCATTCTTCACCAACAGATACAGGTTTACAACCCAAGTAGCAAAACATTTTTTTTCACTTTAAGCGTGAAGTTCCGCATTCTCCACCAACAGATACAGGTTTACAACCCAAGTAGCAAAACATTTTTTTTCACTTTAAGCGTGAAGTTCCGCATTCTCCACCAACAGATACAGGTTTACAACCCAAGTAGCAAAACATTTTTTTTCACTTTAAGAGTTAAGTTCCACATTCTCCGTCCACAGATACAGGTTTAAAACCCAAGTAGCAAAAAAAATTTTTTTCACTAAGCTTGAAGTTCCGCATTCTCCACCAACAGATACAGGTTTACAACAAAAGTGGCAAAACATTTTTTTTCACTCTAAGCGTGAAGTTCCGCATTCTCCACCAACAGATACAGGTTAACAACCCAAGTAGCAAAACAATTTTTTCACTTTAAGCGTGAAGTACCGCATTCTCCTACCCCAGATACAGGTTTACAACCCAAGTAACAAAAATGTTTTGTTTAACCTTAAGCATGAAGTTCCGCATTCTCCACCAACAGATACAGGTTTACAACAGAAGTGGCAAAACATTTTGTTTAACTTTAAGATTTAAGTTCCGCATTCTCCGTCCACAGATACAGGTTTAAAACCCAAGTAGCAAAACAATTTTTTCTTCACTTTAAGCGTGAAGTTCCGCATTCTCCACCAACAGATACAGGTTTACAACAAAAGTGGCAAAACATTTTTTTTCACTCTAAGCGTGAAGTTCCGCATTCTCCACCAACAGATACAGGTTTACAACCCAAGTAGCAAAACATTTTTTTTTCACTAAGCGTGAAGTTCCGCATTCTCCACCAACAGATACAGGTTTACAACCCAAGTAGCAAAAATGTTTTGTTTAACTTTAAGCGTGAAGTTCCGCATTCTCCACCAACAGAGACAGGTTTACAACCCAAGTAGCAAAACATTTTTGTTTCACTTTAAGCTTGAAGTTCCGCATTCTCCACCAACAGATACAGGATTACAACCCAAGTAGGAAAACAAATTTTTTTTCACCTTAAGAGGTTTTTTTTAACTAAGCGTGAAGTTCCGCATTCTCCACCAACAGATACAGGTTTACAACCCATATGGCAAGACAATTTTTTTTTCACTTTAAGCGTGAAGTTCCGCATTCTCCGACCACAGATACAGGTTTAAAACCCAAGTAGGAAAACAATTTTTTTTTCACTTTAAGAGGTTTTTTTTCACTAAGCTTGAAGTTCCGCATTCTCCACCAACAGATACAGGTTTACAACAAAAGTGGCAAAACATTTTTTTTCACTCTAAGCGTGAAGTTCCGCATTCTCCACCAACAGATACAGGTTAACAACCCAAGTAGCAAAACAATTTTTTCACTTTAAGCGTGAAGTACCGCATTCTCCACCAACAGATACAGGTTTACAACCCAAGTAACAAAAATGTTTTGTTTAACCTTAAGCGTGAAGTTCCGCATTCTCCTACCCCAGATACAGGTTTACAACCCAAGTAACAAAAATGTTTTGTTTAACCTTAAGCGTGAAGTTCCGCATTCTCCACCAACAGATACAGGTTTACAACAGAAGTGGCAAAACATTTTGTTTAACTTTAAGATTTAAGTTCCGCATTCTCCGTCCACAGATACAGGTTTACAACCCAAGTAGCAAAACTTATTTTTTCACTCTAAGCGTGAAATTCCGCATTCTTCGACCACAGATTCAGGTTTACAACCCAAGTAGCAAAACTTATTTTTTCACTTTAAGCGTGAAGTTCCGCATTCTCCACCAACAGATACAGGTTTACAACCCAAGTAGCAAAACAGTTTTTTTCACTTTAAGCGTGAAGTTCCGCAATCTCCACCAACAGATACAGGTTTACAACAAAAGTGGCAAAACATTTTTTTTCACTTTAAGCGTGAAGTTCCGCATTCTCCACCAACAGATACAGGTTTACAACCCAAGTAGCAAAACTTATTTTTTCACTTTAAGAGGTTTTTCTTCAATAAGCTTGAAGTTCCGCATTCTTCACCAACAGATACAAGTTTACAACCCA
Source organism: Triplophysa bombifrons (assembly GCA_029783895.1). NCBI lineage: Eukaryota > Metazoa > Chordata > Actinopteri > Cypriniformes > Nemacheilidae > Triplophysa > Triplophysa bombifrons. Next base: position 1,265,874 of record JAPMJR010000028.1, on the reverse strand, counting down.
AGTAGCAAAACTTATTTTTTCACTTTAAGCGTGATGTTCCGCATTCTCCACCAACAGATACAAGTTAACAACCCAAGTGGCAAAACTTTTTTTTTCACTTTAAGCGTGAAGTTCCGCATTCTCCACCAACAGATACAGGTTTACAACCCAAGTAGCAAAACATTTTTGTTTCACTTTAAGAGTTAAGTTCCGAATTCTCCGTCCACAGATACAGGTTTAAAACCCAAGTAGGAAAACAAATTTTTTTTCACTTTAAGAGGTTTTTTTTCACTAAGCTTGAAGTTCCGCATTCTTCACCAACAGATACAGGTTTACAACCCAAGTAGCAAAACATTTTTTTTCACTTTAAGCGTGAAGTTCCGCATTCTCCACCAACAGATACAGGTTTACAACCCAAGTAGCAAAACATTTTTTTTCACTTTAAGAGTTAAGTTCCACATTCTCCGTCCACAGATACAGGTTTAAAACCCAAGTAGCAAAAAAAAAATTTTTCACTAAGCTTGAAGTTCCGCATTCTCCACCAACAGATACAGGTTTACAACAAAAGTGGCAAAACATTTTTTTTCACTCTAAGCGTGAAGTTCCGCATTCTCCACCAACAGATACAGGTTTACAACCCAAGTAGCAAAAAAAATGTTTTTCACTAAGCTTGAAGTTCCGCATTCTCCACCAACAGATACAGGTTTCCAACAGAAGTGGCAAAACATTTTGTTTAACTTTAAGATTTAAGTTCCGCATTCTCCGTCCACAGATACAGGTTTAAAACCCAAGTAGGAAAACAATTTTTTTTTCACTTTAAGAGGTTTTTTTTCACTTTAAGCGTGAAGTTCCGCATTCTCCACCAACAGATACAGGTTTACAACCCAAGTAGCAAAACATTTTTTTTCACTCTAAGCGTGAAGTTCCGCATTCTCCACCAACAGATACAGGTTTACAACCCAAGTGGCAAAACATTTTTTTTCACTTTAAGCGTGAAGTTCCGCATTCTCCGTCCACAGATACAGGTTTAAAACCCAAGTAGCAAAACATTTTTTTTTTTCACTAAGCTTGAAGTTCCGCATTCTCCACCAACAGATACAGGTTTACAACCCAAGTAGCAAAGCATTTTTTTTTCACTAAGCATGAAGTTCCGCATTCTCCACCAACAGATACAGGTTTAAAACCCAAGTGGCAAAACATTTTTTTTCACTTTAAGCGTGAAGTTCCGCATTCTCCACCAACAGATACAGGTTTACAACCCAAGTAGCAAAGCATTTTTTTTTCACTAAGCGTGAAGTTCCGCATTCTCCACCAAAAGATACAGGTTTAAAACCCAAGTGGCAAAACATTTTTTTTCACTTTAAGCGTGAAGTTCCGCATTCTCCACCAACAGATACAGGTTTAAAACCCAAGTGGCAAAACAGTTTTTTTTCACTAAGCGTGAAGTTCCGCATTCTCCACCAACAGATACAGGTTTACAACCCAAGTGGCAAAACATTTTTTTTCACTTTAAGCGTGAAGTTCCGCATTCTCCGTCCACAGATACAGATTTAAAACCCAAGTAACAAAACAATTTTTTTTTTCACTTTAAGAGGTTTTTCTTCAATAAGCTTGAAGTTCCGCATTCTTCACCAACAGATACAAGTTTACAACCCAAGTAGCAAAACTTATTTTTTCACTTTAAGCGTGATGTTCCGCATTCTCCACCAACAGATACAAGTTAACAACCCAAGTGGCAAAACTTTTTTTTTCACTTTAAGCGTGAAGTTCCGCATTCTCCACCAACAGATACAGGTTTACAACCCAAGTAGCAAAACATTTTTGTTTCACTTTAAGAGTTAAGTTCCGAATTCTCCGTCCACAGATACAGGTTTAAAACCCAAGTAGGAAAACAAATTTTTTTTCACTTTAAGAGGTTTTTTTTCACTAAGCTTGAAGTTCCGCATTCTTCACCAACAGATACAGGTTTACAACCCAAGTAGCAAAACATTTTTTTTCACTTTAAGCGTGAAGTTCCGCATTCTCCACCAACAGATACAGGTTTACAACCCAAGTAGCAAAACATTTTTTTTCACTTTAAGAGTTAAGTTCCACATTCTCCGTCCACAGATACAGGTTTAAAACCCAAGTAGCAAAAAAAAAATTTTTCACTAAGCTTGAAGTTCCGCATTCTCCACCAACAGATACAGGTTTACAACAAAAGTGGCAAAACATTTTTTTTCACTCTAAGCGTGAAGTTCCGCATTCTCCACCAACAGATACAGGTTTACAACCCAAGTAGCAAAAAAAATGTTTTTCACTAAGCTTGAAGTTCCGCATTCTCCACCAACAGATACAGGTTTCCAACAGAAGTGGCAAAACATTTTGTTTAACTTTAAGATTTAAGTTCCGCATTCTCCGTCCACAGATACAGGTTTAAAACCCAAGTAGGAAAACAATTTTTTTTTCACTTTAAGAGGTTTTTTTTCACTTTAAGCGTGAAGTTCCGCATTCTCCACCAACAGATACAGGTTTACAACCCAAGTAGCAAAACATTTTTTTTCACTCTAAGCGTGAAGTTCCGCATTCTCCACCAACAGATACAGGTTTACAACCCAAGTGGCAAAACATTTTTTTTCACTTTAAGCGTGAAGTTCCGCATTCTCCGTCCACAGATACAGGTTTAAAACCCAAGTAGCAAAACATTTTTTTTTTCACTAAGCTTGAAGTTCCGCATTCTCCACCAACAGATACAGGTTTACAACCCAAGTAGCAAAGCATTTTTTTTTCACTAAGCATGAAGTTCCGCATTCTCCACCAACAGATACAGGTTTAAAACCCAAGTGGCAAAACATTTTTTTTCACTTTAAGCGTGAAGTTCCGCATTCTCCACCAACAGATACAGGTTTACAACCCAAGTAGCAAAGCATTTTTTTTCACTAAGCGTGAAGTTCCGCATTCTCCACCAACAGATACAGGTTTAAAACCCAAGTGGCAAAACATTTTTTTTCACTTTAAGCGTGAAGTTCCGCATTCTCCACCAACAGATACAGGTTTAAAACCCAAGTGGCAAAACAGTTTTTTTTCACTAAGCGTGAAGTTCCGCATTCTCCACCAACAGATACAGGTTTACAACCCAAGTGGCAAAACATTTTTTTTCACTTTAAGCGTGAAGTTCCGCATTCTCCGTCCACAGATACAGATTTAAAACCCAAGTAACAAAACAATTTTTTTTTTCACTAGGCTTGAAGTTCCGCATTCTCCACCAACAGATACAGGATTACAACCCAAGTAGCAAAACAAAAAATTTTCACTTTAAGAGTTTTTTTTTCACTAAGCGTGAAGTTCCGCATTCTCCACCAACAGATACAGGTTTAAAACCCAAGTGGCAAAACATTTTTTTTCACTTTAAGCGTGATGTTCCGCATTCTCCACCAACAGATACAGGTTTACAACCCAAGTAGCAAAACATTTTTTTTCACTAAGCTCGAAGTTCCGCATTCTCCACCAACAGATACAGGTTTACAACCCAAGTAGCAAAGCATTTTTTTTTCACTAAGCGTGAAGTTCCGCATTCTCCACCAACAGATACAGGTTTAAAACCCAAGTGGCAAAACATTTTTTTTCACTTTAAGCGTGAAGTTCCGCATTCTCCACCAACAGATACAGGTTTAAAACCCAAGTGGCAAAACAGTTTTTTTTCACTAAGCGTGAAGTTCCGCATTCTCCACCAACAGATACAGGTTTACAACCCAAGTGGCAAAACATTTTTTTTCACTTTAAGCGTGAAGTTCCGCATTCTCCGTCCACAGATACAGATTTAAAACCCAAGTAACAAAACAATTTTTTTTTTCACTAAGCTTGAAGTTCCGCATTCTCCACCAACAGATACAGGATTACAACCCAAGTAGCAAAACAAAAAATTTTCACTTTAAGAGTTTTTTTTTCACTAAGCGTGAAGTTCCGCATTCTCCACCAAGAGATACAGGTTTACAACAAAAGTGGCAAAACATTTTTTTTTCACTCTAAGCGTGAAGTTCCGCATTCTCCACCAACAGATACAGGTTTACAACCCAAGTAGCAAAACATTTTTTTTTTCACTAACCTTGAAGTTCCGAATTCTCCGTCCACAGATATAGGTTTAAAACCCAAGTAGCAAAACATTTTTTTTTCACTTTAAGAGGTTTTTTTTCACTTTAAGCGTGAAGTTCCGCATTCTCCACCAACAGATACAGGTTTACAACCCAAGTAGCAAAACATTTTTTTTTTCACTAACCTTGAAGTTCCGCATTCTCCACCAACAGATACAGGTTTACAACCCAAATAGCAAAACAATTTTTTCACTTTAAGCGTGAAGTTCCGCATTCTCCTACCCCAGATACAGGTTTACAACCCAAGTAACAAAAATGTTTTGTTTAACCTTAAGCGTGAAGTTCCGCATTCTCCACCAACAGATACAGGTTTACAACAGAAGTGGCAAAACATTTTGTTTAACTTTAAGATTTAAGTTCCGCATTCTCCGTCCACAGATACAGGTTTACAACCCAAGTAGCAAAACTTATTTTTTCACTCTAAGCGTGAAATTCCGCATTCTTCGACCACAGATTCAGGTTTACAACCCAAGTAGCAAAACTTATTTTTTCACTTTAAGCGTGAAGTTCCGCATTCTCCACCAACAGATACAGGTTTACAACCCAAGTAGCAAAACAGTTTTTTTCACTTTAAGCGTGAAGTTCCGCAATCTCCACCAACAGATACAGGTTTACAACAAAAGTGGCAAAACATTTTTTTTCACTTTAAGCGTGAAGTTCCGCATTCTCCACCAACAGATACAGGTTTACAACCCAAGTAGCAAAACTTATTTTTTCACTTTAAGAGGTTTTTCTTCAATAAGCTTGAAGTTCCGCATTCTTCACCAACAGATACAAGTTTACAACCCAAGTAGCAAAACTTATTTTTTCACTTTAAGCGTGATGTTCCGCATTCTCCACCAACAGATACAAGTTAACAACCCAAGTGGCAAAACTTTTTTTTTCACTTTAAGCGTGAAGTTCCGCATTCTCCACCAACAGATACAGGTTTACAACCCAAGTAGCAAAACATTTTTGTTTCACTTTAAGAGTTAAGTTCCGAATTCTCCGTCCACAGATACAGGTTTAAAACCCAAGTAGGAAAACAAATTTTTTTTCACTTTAAGAGGTTTTTTTTCACTAAGCTTGAAGTTCCGCATTCTTCACCAACAGATACAGGTTTACAACCCAAGTAGCAAAACATTTTTTTTCACTTTAAGCGTGAAGTTCCGCATTCTCCACCAACAGATACAGGTTTACAACCCAAGTAGCAAAACATTTTTTTTCACTTTAAGAGTTAAGTTCCACATTCTCCGTCCACAGATACAGGTTTAAAACCCAAGTAGCAAAAAAAAAATTTTTCACTAAGCTTGAAGTTCCGCATTCTCCACCAACAGATACAGGTTTACAACAAAAGTGGCAAAACATTTTTTTTCACTCTAAGCGTGAAGTTCCGCATTCTCCACCAACAGATACAGGTTTACAACCCAAGTAGCAAAAAAAATGTTTTTCACTAAGCTTGAAGTTCCGCATTCTCCACCAACAGATACAGGTTTCCAACAGAAGTGGCAAAACATTTTGTTTAACTTTAAGATTTAAGTTCCGCATTCTCCGTCCACAGATACAGGTTTAAAACCCAAGTAGGAAAACAATTTTTTTTTCACTTTAAGAGGTTTTTTTTCACTTTAAGCGTGAAGTTCCGCATTCTCCACCAACAGATACAGGTTTACAACCCAAGTAGCAAAACATTTTTTTTTTCACTAAGCTTGAAGTTCCGCATTCTCCACCAACAGATACAGGTTTACAACCCAAGTAGCAAAGCATTTTTTTTTCACTAAGCATGAAGTTCCGCATTCTCCACCAACAGATACAGGTTTAAAACCCAAGTGGCAAAACATTTTTTTTCACTTTAAGCGTGAAGTTCCGCATTCTCCACCAACAGATACAGGTTTACAACCCAAGTAGCAAAGCATTTTTTTTTCACTAAGCGTGAAGTTCCGCATTCTCCACCAACAGATACAGGTTTAAAACCCAAGTGGCAAAACATTTTTTTTCACTAAGCGTGAAGTTCCGCATTCTCCACCAACAGATACAGGTTTACAACCCAAGTGGCAAAACATTTTTTTTCACTTTAAGCGTGAAGTTCCGCATTCTCCGTCCACAGATACAGATTTAAAACCCAAGTAACAAAACAATTTTTTTTTTCACTTTAAGAGGTTTTTCTTCAATAAGCTTGAAGTTCCGCATTCTTCACCAACAGATACAAGTTTACAACCCAAGTAGCAAAACTTATTTTTTCACTTTAAGCGTGATGTTCCGCATTCTCCACCAACAGATACAAGTTAACAACCCAAGTGGCAAAACTTTTTTTTTCACTTTAAGCGTGAAGTTCCGCATTCTCCACCAACAGATACAGGTTTACAACCCAAGTAGCAAAACATTTTTGTTTCACTTTAAGAGTTAAGTTCCGAATTCTCCGTCCACAGATACAGGTTTAAAACCCAAGTAGGAAAACAAATTTTTTTTCACTTTAAGAGGTTTTTTTTCACTAAGCCTGAAGTTCCGCATTCTTCACCAACAGATACAGGTTTACAACCCAAGTAGCAAAACATTTTTTTTCACTTTAAGCGTGAAGTTCCGCATTCTCCACCAACAGATACAGGTTTACAACCCAAGTAGCAAAACATTTTTTTTCACTTTAAGAGTTAAGTTCCACATTCTCCGTCCACAGATACAGGTTTAAAACCCAAGTAGCAAAAAAAAAATTTTTCACTAAGCTTGAAGTTCCGCATTCTCCACCAACAGATACAGGTTTACAACAAAAGTGGCAAAACATTTTTTTTCACTCTAAGCGTGAAGTTCCGCATTCTCCACCAACAGATACAGGTTTACAACCCAAGTAGCAAAAAAAATGTTTTTCACTAAGCTTGAAGTTCCGCATTCTCCACCAACAGATACAGGTTTCCAACAGAAGTGGCAAAACATTTTGTTTAACTTTAAGATTTAAGTTCCGCATTCTCCGTCCACAGATACAGGTTTAAAACCCAAGTAGGAAAACAATTTTTTTTTCACTTTAAGAGGTTTTTTTTCACTTTAAGCGTGAAGTTCCGCATTCTCCACCAACAGATACAGGTTTACAACCCAAGTAGCAAAACATTTTTTTTCACTCTAAGCGTGAAGTTCCGCATTCTCCACCAACAGATACAGGTTTACAACCCAAGTGGCAAAACATTTTTTTTCACTTTAAGCGTGAAGTTCCGCATTCTCCGTCCACAGATACAGGTTTAAAACCCAAGTAGCAAAACATTTTTTTTTTCACTAAGCTTGAAGTTCCGCATTCTCCACCAACAGATACAGGTTTACAACCCAAGTAGCAAAGCATTTTTTTTTCACTAAGCATGAAGTTCCGCATTCTCCACCAACAGATACAGGTTTAAAACCCAAGTGGCAAAACATTTTTTTTCACTTTAAGCGTGAAGTTCCGCATTCTCCACCAACAGATACAGGTTTACAACCCAAGTAGCAAAGCATTTTTTTTCACTAAGCGTGAAGTTCCGCATTCTCCACCAACAGATACAGGTTTAAAACCCAAGTGGCAAAACATTTTTTTTCACTTTAAGCGTGAAGTTCCGCATTCTCCACCAACAGATACAGGTTTAAAACCCAAGTGGCAAAACAGTTTTTTTTCACTAAGCGTGAAGTTCCGCATTCTCCACCAACAGATACAGGTTTACAACCCAAGTGGCAAAACATTTTTTTTCACTTTAAGCGTGAAGTTCCGCATTCTCCGTCCACAGATACAGATTTAAAACCCAAGTAACAAAACATTTTTTTTTTTCACTAGGCTTGAAGTTCCGCATTCTCCACCAACAGATACAGGATTACAACCCAAGTAGCAAAACAAAAAATTTTCACTTTAAGAGTTTTTTTTTCACTAAGCGTGAAGTTCCGCATTCTCCACCAACAGATACAGGTTTAAAACCCAAGTGGCAAAACATTTTTTTTCACTTTAAGCGTGATGTTCCGCATTCTCCACCAACAGATACAGGTTTACAACCCAAGTAGCAAAACATTTTTTTTCACTAAGCTCGAAGTTCCGCATTCTCCACCAACAGATACAGGTTTACAACCCAAGTAGCAAAGCATTTTTTTTTCACTAAGCGTGAAGTTCCGCATTCTCCACCAACAGATACAGGTTTAAAACCCAAGTGGCAAAACATTTTTTTTCACTTTAAGCGTGAAGTTCCGCATTCTCCACCAACAGATACAGGTTTAAAACCCAAGTGGCAAAACAGTTTTTTTTCACTAAGCGTGAAGTTCCGCATTCTCCACCAACAGATACAGGTTTACAACCCAAGTGGCAAAACATTTTTTTTCACTTTAAGCGTGAAGTTCCGCATTCTCCGTCCACAGATACAGATTTAAAACCCAAGTAACAAAACAATTTTTTTTTTCACTAAGCTTGAAGTTCCGCATTCTCCACCAACAGATACAGGATTACAACCCAAGTAGCAAAACAAAAAATTTTCACTTTAAGAGTTTTTTTTTCACTAAGCGTGAAGTTCCGCATTCTCCACCAAGAGATACAGGTTTACAACAAAAGTGGCAAAACATTTTTTTTTCACTCTAAGCGTGAAGTTCCGCATTCTCCACCAACAGATACAGGTTTACAACCCAAGTAGCAAAACATTTTTTTTTTCACTAACCTTGAAGTTCCGAATTCTCCGTCCACAGATACAGGTTTAAAACCCAAGTAGCAAAACATTTTTTTTTCACTTTAAGAGGTTTTTTTTCACTTTAAGCGTGAAGTTCCGCATTCTCCACCAACAGATACAGGTTTACAACCCAAGTAGCAAAACATTTTTTTTTTCACTAACCTTGAAGTTCCGCATTCTCCACCAACAGATACAGGTTTACAACCCAAATAGCAAAACAATTTTTTCACTTTAAGCGTGAAGTACCGCATTCTCCTACCCCAGATACAGGTTTACAACCCATGTAGCAAAATGTTTTGTTTAACCTTAAGCGTGAAGTTCCGCATTCTCCACCAACAGATACAGGTTTACAACCCAAGTGGCAAAACATTTTTTTTCACTCTAAGCGTGAAGTTCCGCATTCTCCACCAACAGATACAAGTTTACAACCCAAGTAGCAAAACTTATTTTTTCACTTTAAGCGTGAAGTTCCGCATTCTCCACCAACAGATACAGGTTTACAACCCAAGTAGCAAAACAGTTTTTTTTCACTTTAAGCGTGAAGTTCCGCAATCTCCACCAACAGATACAGGTTTACAACCCAAGTAGCAAAACATTTTTTTTTCACTTTAAGAGGTTTTTCTTCAATAAGCTTGAAGTTCCGCATTCTTCACCAACAGATACAAGTTTACAACCCAAGTAGCAAAACTTATTTTTTCACTTTAAGCGTGATGTTCCGCATTCTCCACCAACAGATACAGGTTTACAACCCAAGTAGCAAAAATGTTTTGTTTAACTTTAAGCGTGAAGTTCCGCATTCTCCACCAACAGATACAGGTTTACAACCCAAGTAGCAAAACATTTTTGTTTCACTTTAAGCTTGAAGTTCCGCATTCTCCACCAACAGATACAGGATTACAACCCAAGTAGGAAAACAATTTTTTTTTCACTTTAAGCTTGAAGTTCCGCATTCTCCACCAACAGATACAGGTTTACAACCCAAGTAGCAAAACATTTTTGTTTCACTTTGAGCTTGAAGTTCCGCATTCTCCACCAACAGATACAGGTTTACAACGCAAGTAGCAAAACATTTTTGTTTCACTTTAAGCTTGAAGTTCCGCATTCTCCACCAACAGATACAGGTTTACAACCCAAGTAGCAAAACATTTTTGTTTCACTTTAAGCTTGAAGTTCCGCATTCTCCACCAACAGATACAGGTTTAAAACCCAAGTAGCAAAACATTTTTTTTCACTAAGCGTGAAGTTCCGCATTCTCCACCAACAGATACAGGTTTACAACCCAAGTAGCAAAGCATTTTTTTTTCACTAAGCTTGAAGTTCCGCATTCTCCACCAACAGATACAGGATTACAACCCAAGTAGCAAAACATTTTTTTTCACTCTAAGCGTGAAGTTCCGCATTCTCCACCAACAGATACAGGTTTACAACAAAAGTGGCAAAACATTTTTTTTTCACTAAGCGTGAAGTTCCGCATTCTCCACCAACAGATACAGGTTTACAACCCAAATAGCAAAACATTTTTGTTTCACTTTAAGAGTTAAGTTCCAAATTCTCCGTCCACAGATACAGGTTTAAAACCCAAGTAGGAAAACAATTTTTTTTTCACTTTAAGAGGTTTTTTTTCACTTTAAGCGTGAAGTTCCGCATTCTCCACCAACAGATACAGGTTTACAACCCAAGTAGCAAAACATTTTTTTTCACTCTAAGCGTGAAGTTCCGCATTCTCCACCAACAGATACAGGTTTACAACCCAAGTGGCAAAACATTTTTTTTCACTTTAAGCGTGAAGTTCCGCATTCTCCGTCCACAGATACAGGTTTAAAACCCAAGTAGCAAAACATTTTTTTTTTCACTAAGCTTGAAGTTCCGCATTCTCCACCAACAGATACAGGTTTACAACCCAAGTAGCAAAGCATTTTTTTTTCACTAAGCATGAAGTTCCGCATTCTCCACCAACAGATACAGGTTTAAAACCCAAGTGGCAAAACATTTTTTTTCACTTTAAGCGTGAAGTTCCGCATTCTCCACCAACAGATACAGGTTTACAACCCAAGTAGCAAAGCATTTTTTTTTCACTAAGCGTGAAGTTCCGCATTCTCCACCAACAGATACAGGTTTAAAACCCAAGTGGCAAAACATTTTTTTTCACTTTAAGCGTGAAGTTCCGCATTCTCCACCAACAGATACAGGTTTAAAACCCAAGTGGCAAAACATTTTTTTTCACTTTAAGCGTGAAGTTCCGCATTCTCCGTCCACAGATACAGATTTAAAACCCAAGTAACAAAACAATTTTTTTTTTCACTAAGCTTGAAGTTCCGCATTCTCCACCAACAGATACAGGATTACAACCCAAGTAGCAAAACAAAAAAATTTCACTTTAAGAGTTTTTTTTTCACTAAGCGTGAAGTTCCGCATTCTCCACCAAGAGATACAGGTTTACAACAAAAGTGGCAAAACATTTTTTTTTCACTCTAAGCGTGAAGTTCCGCATTCTCCACCAACAGATACAGGTTTACAACCCAAGTAGCAAAACATTTTTTTTTTCACTAACCTTGAAGTTCCGAATTCTCCGTCCACAGATACAGGTTTAAAACCCAAGTAGCAAAACATTTTTTTTTCACTTTAAGAGGTTTTTTTTCACTTTAAGCGTGAAGTTCCGCATTCTCCACCAACAGATACAGGTTTACAACCCAAGTAGCAAAACATTTTTTTTTTCACTAACCTTGAAGTTCCGCATTCTCCACCAACAGATACAGGTTTACAACCCAAATAGCAAAACAATTTTTTCACTTTAAGCGTGAAGTACCGCATTCTCCTACCCCAGATACAGGTTTACAACCCATGTAGCAAAATGTTTTGTTTAACCTTAAGCGTGAAGTTCCGCATTCTCCACCAACAGATACAGGTTTACAACCCAAGTGGCAAAACATTTTTTTTCACTCTAAGCGTGAAGTTCCGCATTCTCCACCAACAGATACAAGTTTACAACCCAAGTAGCAAAACTTATTTTTTCACTTTAAGCGTGAAGTTCCGCATTCTCCACCAACAGATACAGGATTACAACCCAAGTAGGAAAACAATTTTTTTTTCACTTTAAGCTTGAAGTTCCGCATTCTCCACCAACAGATACAGGTTTACAACCCAAGTAGCAAAACATTTTTGTTTCACTTTGAGCTTGAAGTTCCGCATTCTCCACCAACAGATACAGGTTTACAACGCAAGTAGCAAAACATTTTTGTTTCACTTTAAGCTTGAAGTTCCGCATTCTCCACCAACAGATACAGGTTTACAACCCAAGTAGCAAAACATTTTTGTTTCACTTTAAGCTTGAAGTTCCGCATTCTCCACCAACAGATACAGGTTTAAAACCCAAGTAGCAAAACATTTTTTTTCACTAAGCGTGAAGTTCCGCATTCTCCACCAACAGATACAGGATTACAACCCAAGTAGCAAAACATTTTTTTTTCACTCTAAGCGTGAAGTTCCGCATTCTCCACCAACAGATACAGGTTTACAACCCAAGTAGCAAAGCATTTTTTTTTCACTAAGCTTGAAGTTCCGCATTCTCCACCAACAGATACAGGATTACAACCCAAGTAGCAAAACATTTTTTTTCACTCTAAGCGTGAAGTTCCGCATTCTCCACCAACAGATACAGGTTTACAACAAAAGTGGCAAAACATTTTTTTTTCACTAAGCGTGAAGTTCCGCATTCTCCACCAACAGATACAGGTTTACAACCCAAATAGCAAAACATTTTTGTTTCACTTTAAGAGTTAAGTTCCAAATTCTCCGTCCACAGATACAGGTTTAAAACCCAAGTAGGAAAACAATTTTTTTTTCACTTTAAGAGGTTTTTTTTCACTTTAAGCGTGAAGTTCCGCATTCTCCACCAACAGATACAGGTTTACAACCCAAGTAGCAAAACATTTTTTTTCACTCTAAGCGTGAAGTTCCGCATTCTCCACCAACAGATACAGGTTTACAACCCAAGTGGCAAAACATTTTTTTTCACTTTAAGCGTGAAGTTCCGCATTCTCCGTCCACAGATACAGGTTTAAAACCCAAGTAGCAAAACATTTTTTTTTTCACTAAGCTTGAAGTTCCGCATTCTCCACCAACAGATACAGGTTTACAACCCAAGTAGCAAAGCATTTTTTTTTCACTAAGCATGAAGTTCCGCATTCTCCACCAACAGATACAGGTTTAAAACCCAAGTGGCAAAACATTTTTTTTCACTTTAAGCGTGAAGTTCCGCATTCTCCACCAACAGATACAGGTTTACAACCCAAGTAGCAAAGCATTTTTTTTTCACTAAGCGTGAAGTTCCGCATTCTCCACCAACAGATACAGGTTTAAAACCCAAGTGGCAAAACATTTTTTTTCACTTTAAGCGTGAAGTTCCGCATTCTCCACCAACAGATACAGGTTTAAAACCCAAGTGGCAAAACATTTTTTTTCACTTTAAGCGTGAAGTTCCGCATTCTCCGTCCACAGATACAGATTTAAAACCCAAGTAACAAAACAATTTTTTTTTTCACTAAGCTTGAAGTTCCGCATTCTCCACCAACAGATACAGGATTACAACCCAAGTAGCAAAACAAAAAAATTTCACTTTAAGAGTTTTTTTTTCACTAAGCGTGAAGTTCCGCATTCTCCACCAAGAGATACAGGTTTACAACAAAAGTGGCAAAACATTTTTTTTTCACTCTAAGCGTGAAGTTCCGCATTCTCCACCAACAGATACAGGTTTACAACCCAAGTAGCAAAACATTTTTTTTTTCACTAACCTTGAAGTTCCGAATTCTCCGTCCACAGATACAGGTTTAAAACCCAAGTAGCAAAACATTTTTTTTTCACTTTAAGAGGTTTTTTTTCACTTTAAGCGTGAAGTTCCGCATTCTCCACCAACAGATACAGGTTTACAACCCAAGTAGCAAAACATTTTTTTTTTCACTAACCTTGAAGTTCCGCATTCTCCACCAACAGATACAGGTTTACAACCCAAATAGCAAAACAATTTTTTCACTTTAAGCGTGAAGTACCGCATTCTCCTACCCCAGATACAGGTTTACAACCCATGTAGCAAAATGTTTTGTTTAACCTTAAGCGTGAAGTTCCGCATTCTCCACCAACAGATACAGGTTTACAACCCAAGTGGCAAAACATTTTTTTTCACTCTAAGCGTGAAGTTCCGCATTCTCCACCAACAGATACAAGTTTACAACCCAAGTAGCAAAACTTATTTTTTCACTTTAAGCGTGAAGTTCCGCATTCTCCACCAACAGATACAGGTTTACAACCCAAGTAGCAAAACAGTTTTTTTTCACTTTAAGCGTGAAGTTCCGCAATCTCCACCAACAGATACAGGTTTACAACCCAAGTAGCAAAACATTTTTTTTTCACTTTAAGAGGTTTTTCTTCAATAAGCTTGAAGTTCCGCATTCTTCACCAACAGATACAAGTTTACAACCCAAGTAGCAAAACTTATTTTTTCACTTTAAGCGTGATGTTCCGCATTCTCCACCAACAGATACAGGTTTACAACCCAAGTAGCAAAAATGTTTTGTTTAACTTTAAGCTTGAAGTTCCGCATTCTCCACCAACAGATACAGGATTACAACCCAAGTAGGAAAACAATTTTTTTTTCACTTTAAGCTTGAAGTTCCGCATTCTCCACCAACAGATACAGGTTTACAACCCAAGTAGCAAAACATTTTTGTTTCACTTTGAGCTTGAAGTTCCGCATTCTCCACCAACAGATACAGGTTTACAACGCAAGTAGCAAAACATTTTTGTTTCACTTTAAGCTTGAAGTTCCGCATTCTCCACCAACAGATACAGGTTTACAACCCAAGTAGCAAAACATTTTTGTTTCACTTTAAGCTTGAAGTTCCGCATTCTCCACCAACAGATACAGGTTTAAAACCCAAGTAGCAAAAAATTTTTTTTCACTAAGCGTGAAGTTCCGCATTCTCCACCAACAGATACAGGATTACAACCCAAGTAGCAAAACATTTTTTTTTCACTCTAAGCGTGAAGTTCCGCATTCTCCACCAACAGATACAGGTTTACAACCCAAGTAGCAAAGCATTTTTTTTTCACTAAGCTTGAAGTTCCGCATTCTCCACCAACAGATACAGGATTACAACCCAAGTAGCAAAACATTTTTTTTCACTCTAAGCGTGAAGTTCCGCATTCTCCACCAACAGATACAGGTTTACAACAAAAGTGGCAAAACATTTTTTTTTCACTAAGCGTGAAGTTCCGCATTCTCCACCAACAGATACAGGTTTACAACCCAAATAGCAAAACATTTTTGTTTCACTTTAAGAGTTAAGTTCCAAATTCTCCGTCCACAGATACAGGTTTAAAACCCAAGTAGGAAAACAATTTTTTTTTCACTTTAAGAGGTTTTTTTTCACTTTAAGCGTGAAGTTCCGCATTCTCCACCAACAGATACAGGTTTACAACCCAAGTAGCAAAACATTTTTTTTCACTCTAAGCGTGAAGTTCCGCATTCTCCACCAACAGATACAGGTTTACAACCCAAGTGGCAAAACATTTTTTTTCACTTTAAGCGTGAAGTTCCGCATTCTCCGTCCACAGATACAGGTTTAAAACCCAAGTAGCAAAACATTTTTTTTTTCACTAAGCTTGAAGTTCCGCATTCTCCACCAACAGATACAGGTTTACAACCCAAGTAGCAAAGCATTTTTTTTTCACTAAGCATGAAGTTCCGCATTCTCCACCAACAGATACAGGTTTAAAACCCAAGTGGCAAAACATTTTTTTTCACTTTAAGCGTGAAGTTCCGCATTCTCCACCAACAGATACAGGTTTACAACCCAAGTAGCAAAGCATTTTTTTTTCACTAAGCGTGAAGTTCCGCATTCTCCACCAACAGATACAGGTTTAAAACCCAAGTGGCAAAACATTTTTTTTCACTTTAAGCGTGAAGTTCCGCATTCTCCACCAACAGATACAGGTTTAAAACCCAAGTGGCAAAACAGTTTTTTTTCACTAAGCGTGAAGTTCCGCATTCTCCACCAACAGATACAGGTTTACAACCCAAGTGGCAAAACATTTTTTTTCACTTTAAGCGTGAAGTTCCGCATTCTCCGTCCACAGATACAGATTTAAAACCCAAGTAACAAAACAATTTTTTTTTTCACTAAGCTTGAAGTTCCGCATTCTCCACCAACAGATACAGGATTACAACCCAAGTAGCAAAACAAAAAATTTTCACTTTAAGAGTTTTTTTTTCACTAAGCGTGAAGTTCCGCATTCTCCACCAACAGATACAGGTTTAAAACCCAAGTGGCAAAACATTTTTTTTCACTTTAAGCGTGATGTTCCGCATTCTCCACCAACAGATACAGGTTTACAACCCAAGTAGCAAAACATTTTTTTTCACTAAGCTCGAAGTTCCGCATTCTCCACCAACAGATACAGGTTTACAACCCAAGTAGCAAAGCATTTTTTTTTCACTAAGCGTGAAGTTCCGCATTCTCCACCAACAGATACAGGTTTAAAACCCAAGTGGCAAAACATTTTTTTTCACTTTAAGCGTGAAGTTCCGCATTCTCCACCAACAGATACAGGTTTAAAACCCAAGTGGCAAAACAGTTTTTTTTCACTAAGCGTGAAGTTCCGCATTCTCCACCAACAGATACAGGTTTACAACCCAAGTGGCAAAACATTTTTTTTCACTTTAAGCGTGAAGTTCCGCATTCTCCGTCCACAGATACAGATTTAAAACCCAAGTAACAAAACAATTTTTTTTTTCACTAAGCTTGAAGTTCCGCATTCTCCACCAACAGATACAGGATTACAACCCAAGTAGCAAAACAAAAAATTTTCACTTTAAGAGTTTTTTTTCACTAAGCGTGAAGTTCCGCATTCTCCACCAAGAGATACAGGTTTACAACAAAAGTGGCAAAACATTTTTTTTTCACTCTAAGCGTGAAGTTCCGCATTCTCCACCAACAGATACAGGTTTACAACCCAAGTAGCAAAACATTTTTTTTTTCACTAACCTTGAAGTTCCGAATTCTCCGTCCACAGATACAGGTTTAAAACCCAAGTAGCAAAACATTTTTTTTTCACTTTAAGAGGTTTTTTTTCACTTTAAGCGTGAAGTTCCGCATTCTCCACCAACAGATACAGGTTTACAACCCAAGTAGCAAAACATTTTTTTTTTCACTAACCTTGAAGTTCCGCATTCTCCACCAACAGATACAGGTTTACAACCCAAATAGCAAAACAATTTTTTCACTTTAAGCGTGAAGTACCGCATTCTCCTACCCCAGATACAGGTTTACAACCCATGTAGCAAAATGTTTTGTTTAACCTTAAGCGTGAAGTTCCGCATTCTCCACCAACAGATACAGGTTTACAACCCAAGTGGCAAAACATTTTTTTTCACTCTAAGCGTGAAGTTCCGCATTCTACACCAACAGATACAGGTTTACAACAGAAGTGGCAAAACATTTTGTTTAACTTTAAGATTTAATTTCCGCATTCTCCACCAACAGATACAGGTTTACAACCCAAGTAGCAAAACATTTTTTTTCACTAAGCGTGAAGTTCCGCATTCTCCACCAACAGATACAGGTTTACAACCCAAGTAGCAAAGCATTTTTTTTTTCACTAAGCGTGAAGTTCCGCATTCTCCACCAACAGATACAGGTTTAAAACCCAAGTGGCAAAACATTTTTTTTCACTTTAAGCGTGAAGTTCCGCATTCTCCACCAACAGATACAGGTTTAAAACCCAAGTGGCAAAACATTTTTTTTCACTAAGCGTGAAGTTCCGCATTCTCCACCAACAGATACAGGTTTACAACCCAAGTGGCAAAACATTTTTTTTCACTTTAAGCGTGAAGTTCCGCATTCTCCGTCCACAGATACAGGTTTAAAACCCAAGTAACAAAACAATTTTTTTTTCACTAAGCTTGAAGTTCCGCATTCTCCACCAACAGATACAGGATTACAACCCAAGTAGCAAAACTAAAAAATTTCACTTTAAGAGTTTTTTTTTCACTAAGCGTGAAGTTCCGCATTCTCCACCAAGAGATACAGGTTTACAACCCAAATAGCAAAACAATTTTTTCACTTTAAGCGTGAAGTACCGCATTCTCCTACCCCAGATACAGGTTTACAACCCATGTAGCAAAATGTTTTGTTTAACCTTAAGCGTGAAGTTCCGCATTCTCCACCAACAGATACAGGTTTACAACCCAAGTGGCAAAACATTTTTTTTCACTCTAAGCGTGAAGTTCCGCATTCTACACCAACAGATACAGGTTTACAACAGAAGTGGCAAAACATTTTGTTTAACTTTAAGATTTAATTTCCGCATTCTCCATCCACAGATACAGGTTTAAAACCCAAGTAGCAAAACAATTTTTTTTTCACTTTAAGCTTGAAGTTCCGCATTCTCCACCAACAGATACAGGTTTACAACCCAAGTAGCAAAACATTTTTGTTTCACTTTAAGCTTGAAGTTCCGCATTCTCCACCAACAGATACAGGTTTACAACCCAAGTAGCAAAACATTTTTGTTTCACTTTAAGCTTGAAGTTCCGCATTCTCCACCAACAGATACAGGTTAACAACCCAAGTAGCAAAACAATTTTTTATTCACTTTAAGAGGGTTTTTTTCCACTTTAAGCGTGAAGTTCCGCAATCTCCACCAACAGATACAGGTTTACAACAAAAGTGGCAAAACATTTTTTTTCACTCTAAGCGTGAAGTTCCGCATTCTCCACCAACAGATACAGGTTTACAACCCAAGTGGCAAAACATTTTTTTTCACTTTAAGCGTGAAGTTCCGCATTCTCCACCAACAGATACAGGTTTACAACCCAAGTGGCAAAACTTATTTTTTTGCTATAAGCGTGAAGTTCCGCATTCTCCGTCCACAGGTACAGGTTTAAAACCCAAGTAGCAAAACAATTTTTTTTTCACTAAGCTTGAAGTTCCGCATTCTCCACCAACAGATACAGGATTACAACCCAAGTAGCAAAACAAAAAATTTTTCACTTTAAGAGTTTTTTTTTCACTAAGCGTGAAGTTCCGCATTCTCCACCAAGAGATACAGGTTTACAACAAAAGTGGCAAAACTTTTTTTTTTCACTAACCTTGAAGTTCCGCATTCTCCACCAACAGATACAGGTTTACAACAAAAGTGGCAAAACTTTTTTTTTTCACTAACCTTGAAGTTCCGCATTCTCCACCAACAGATACAGGTTTACAACAAAAGTGGCAAAACATTTTTTTTCACTCTAAGCGTGAAGTTCCGCATTCTCCACCAACAGATACAGGTTAACAACCCAAGTAGCAAAACTTTTTTTTCACTTTAAGCGTGAAGTTCCGCATTCTTCGACCACAGATTCAGGTTTACAACCCAAGTAGCAAAACATTTTTGTTTCACTTTAAGCGTGAAGTTCCGCAATCTCCACCAACAGATACAGGTTTACAACAAAAGTGGCAAAACATTTTTTTTCACTCTAAGCGTGAAGTTCTGCATTCTCCACCAACAGATACAGGTTTACAACCCATATGGCAAGACAATTTTTTTTTCACTTTAAGAGGTTTTTCTTCACTAAGCTTGAAGTTCCGCATTCTTCACCAACAGATACAGGTTTACAACCCAAGTAGCAAAACATTTTTTTTCACTTTAAGCGTGAAGTTCCGAATTCTCCGTCCACAGATACAGGTTTAAAACCCAAGTAGGAAAAAAACATTTTTTCACTTTAAGAGGTTTTTTTTCACTAAGCGTGAAGTTCCGCATTCTCCACCAACAGATACAGGTTTACAACAAAAGTGGCAAAACATTTTGTTTAACTTTAAGCGTGAAGTTCCGCATTCTCCACCAACAGATACAGGTTTACAACCCACGTAGCAAAACAGTTTTTTTTCACTTTAAGCGTGAAGTTCCGCATTCTCCACCAACAGATACAGGTTTACAACAAAAGTGGCAAAACATTTTGTTTAACTTTAAGCGTGAAGTTCCGCATTCTCCACCAACAGATACAGGTTTACAACCCAAGTAGGAAAACAATTTTTTTTTCACTTTAAGCGTGAAGTTCCGCATTCTCCACCAACAGATACAGGTTTACAACCCAAGTGGCCAAACATTTTTTTTCACTTTAAGCGTGAAGTTCCGCATTCTCCACCAACAGATACAGGTTTACAACCCAAGTAGCAAAACATTTTTTTTCACTAAGCTCGAAGTTCCGCATTCTCCACCAACAGATACAGGTTTACAACCCAAGTAGCAAAGCATTTTTTTTTCACTAAGCGTGAAGTTCCGCATTCTCCACCAACAGATACAGGTTTAAAACCCAAGTGGCAAAACATTTTTTTTCACTTTAAGCGTGAAGTTCCGCATTCTCCACCAACAGATACAGGTTTAAAACCCAAGTGGCAAAACAGTTTTTTTTCACTAAGCGTGAAGTTCCGCATTCTCCACCAACAGATACAGGTTTACAACCCAAGTGGCAAAACATTTTTTTTCACTTTAAGCGTGAAGTTCCGCATTCTCCGTCCACAGATACAGATTTAAAACCCAAGTAACAAAACAATTTTTTTTTTCACTAAGCTTGAAGTTCCGCATTCTCCACCAACAGATACAGGATTACAACCCAAGTAGCAAAACAAAAAATTTTCACTTTAAGAGTTTTTTTTTCACTAAGCGTGAAGTTCCGCATTCTCCACCAACAGATACAGGTTTAAAACCCAAGTGGCAAAACATTTTTTTTCACTTTAAGCGTGAAGTTCCGCATTCTCCACCAACAGATACAGGTTTACAACCCAAGTAGCAAAACATTTTTTTTCACTAAGCTCGAAGTTCCGCATTCTCCACCAACAGATACAGGTTTACAACCCAAGTAGCAAAGCATTTTTTTTTCACTAAGCGTGAAGTTCCGCATTCTCCACCAACAGATACAGGTTTAAAACCCAAGTGGCAAAACATTTTTTTTCACTTTAAGCGTGAAGTTCCGCATTCTCCACCAACAGATACAGGTTTAAAACCCAAGTGGCAAAACAGTTTTTTTTCACTAAGCGTGAAGTTCCGCATTCTCCACCAACAGATACAGGTTTACAACCCAAGTGGCAAAACATTTTTTTTCACTTTAAGCGTGAAGTTCCGCATTCTCCGTCCACAGATACAGATTTAAAACCCAAGTAACAAAACAATTTTTTTTTTCACTAAGCTTGAAGTTCCGCATTCTCCACCAACAGATACAGGATTACAACCCAAGTAGCAAAACAAAAAATTTTCACTTTAAGAGTTTTTTTTTCACTAAGCGTGAAGTTCCGCATTCTCCACCAAGAGATACAGGTTTACAACAAAAGTGGCAAAACATTTTTTTTTCACTCTAAGCGTGAAGTTCCGCATTCTCCACCAACAGATACAGGTTTACAACCCAAGTAGCAAAACATTTTTTTTTTCACTAACCTTGAAGTTCCGAATTCTCCGTCCACAGATACAGGTTTAAAACCCAAGTAGCAAAACATTTTTTTTTCACTTTAAGAGGTTTTTTTTCACTTTAAGCGTGAAGTTCCGCATTCTCCACCAACAGATACAGGTTTACAACCCAAGTAGCAAAACATTTTTTTTTTCACTAACCTTGAAGTTCCGCATTCTCCACCAACAGATACAGGTTTACAACCCAAATAGCAAAACAATTTTTTCACTTTAAGCGTGAAGTACCGCATTCTCCTACCCCAGATACAGGTTTACAACCCAAGTGGCAAAACATTTTTTTTCACTCTAAGCGTGAAGTTCCGCATTCTACACCAACAGATACAGGTTTACAACAGAAGTGGCAAAACATTTTGTTTAACTTTAAGATTTAATTTCCGCATTCTCCACCAACAGATACAGGTTTACAACCCAAGTAGCAAAACATTTTTTTTCACTAAGCGTGAAGTTCCGCATTCTCCACCAACAGATACAGGTTTACAACCCAAGTAGCAAAGCATTTTTTTTTTCACTAAGCGTGAAGTTCCGCATTCTCCACCAACAGATACAGGTTTAAAACCCAAGTGGCAAAACATTTTTTTTCACTTTAAGCGTGAAGTTCCGCATTCTCCACCAACAGATACAGGTTTAAAACCCAAGTGGCAAAACATTTTTTTTCACTAAGCGTGAAGTTCCGCATTCTCCACCAACAGATACAGGTTTACAACCCAAGTGGCAAAACATTTTTTTTCAATTTAAGCGTGAAGTTCCGCATTCTCCGTCCACAGATACAGGTTTAAAACCCAAGTAACAAAACAATTTTTTTTTCACTAAGCTTGAAGTTCCGCATTCTCCACCAACAGATACAGGATTACAACCCAAGTAGCAAAACTAAAAAATTTCACTTTAAGAGTTTTTTTTTCACTAAGCGTGAAGTTCCGCATTCTCCACCAAGAGATACAGGTTTACAACCCAAATAGCAAAACAATTTTTTCACTTTAAGCGTGAAGTACCGCATTCTCCTACCCCAGATACAGGTTTACAACCCATGTAGCAAAATGTTTTGTTTAACCTTAAGCGTGAAGTTCCGCATTCTCCACCAACAGATACAGGTTTACAACCCAAGTGGCAAAACATTTTTTTTCACTCTAAGCGTGAAGTTCCGCATTCTACACCAACAGATACAGGTTTACAACAGAAGTGGCAAAACATTTTGTTTAACTTTAAGATTTAATTTCCGCATTCTCCATCCACAGATACAGGTTTATAACCCAAGTAGCAAAACAATTTTTTTTTCACTTTAAGCTTGAAGTTCCGCATTCTCCACCAACAGATACAGGTTTACAACCCAAGTAGCAAAACATTTTTGTTTCACTTTAAGCTTGAAGTTCCGCATTCTCCACCAACAGATACAGGTTTACAACCCAAGTAGCAAAACATTTTTGTTTCACTTTAAGCTTGAAGTTCCGCATTCTCCACCAACAGATACAGGTTAACAACCCAAGTAGCAAAACAATTTTTTATTCACTTTAAGAGGTTTTTTTTCCACTTTAAGCGTGAAGTTCCGCAATCTCCACCAACAGATACAGGTTTACAACAAAAGTGGCAAAACATTTTTTTTCACTCTAAGCGTGAAGTTCCGCATTCTCCACCAACAGATACAGGTTTACAACCCAAGTGGCAAAACATTTTTTTTCACTTTAAGCGTGAAGTTCCGCATTCTCCACCAACAGATACAGGTTTACAACCCAAGTGGCAAAACTTATTTTTTTGCTTTAAGCGTGAAGTTCCGCATTCTCCGTCCACAGGTACAGGTTTAAAACCCAAGTAGCAAAACAATTTTTTTTTCACTAAGCTTGAAGTTCCGCATTCTCCACCAACAGATACAGGATTACAACCCAAGTAGCAAAACAAAAAAAATTTCACTTTAAGAGTTTTTTTTTCACTAAGCGTGAAGTTCCGCATTCTCCACCAAGAGATACAGGTTTACAACAAAAGTGGCAAAACATTTTTTTTTCACTAACCTTGAAGTTCCACATTCTCCACCAACAGATACAGGTTTACAACCCAAGTAGCAAAACATTTTTTTTTCACTAACCTTGAAGTTCCGCATTCTCCAGCAACAGATACAGGTTTACAACAAAAGTGGCAAAACATTTTTTTTCACTCTAAGCGTGAAGTTCCGCATTCTCCACCAACAGATACAGGTTAACAACCCAAGTAGCAAAACTTTTTTTTCACTTTAAGCGTGAAGTTCCGCATTCTTCGACCACAGATTCAGGTTTACAACCCAAGTAGCAAAACATTTTTGTTTCACTTTAAGCGTGAAGTTCCGCAATCTCCACCAACAGATACAGGTTTACAACAAAAGTGGCAAAACATTTTTTTTCACTCTAAGCGTGAAGTTCTGCATTCTCCACCAACAGATACAGGTTTACAACCCAAGTGCAAAACTATTTTTTTTTCAGTTTAAGAGGTTTTTCTTCACTAAGCGTGAAGTTCCGCATTCTCCACCAACAGATACAGGTTAACAACCCAAGTAGCAAAACATTTTTGTTTCACTTTAAGAGTTAAGTTACGAATTCTCCGTCCACAGATACAGGTTTAAAACCCAAGTAGGAAAACAATTTTTTTTTCACTTTAAGAGGTTTTTTTTCACTAAGCGTGAAGTTCCGCATTCTCCACCAACAGATACAGGTTTACAACCCATATGGCAAGACAATTTTTTTTTCACTTTAAGAGGTTTTTCTTCACTAAGCTTGAAGTTCCGCATTCTTCACCAACAGATACAGGTTTACAACCCAAGTAGCAAAACATTTTTTTTCACTTTAAGCGTGAAGTTCCGAATTCTCCGTCCACAGATACAGGTTTAAAACCCAAGTAGGAAAAAAACATTTTTTCACTTTAAGAGGTTTTTTTTCACTAAGCGTGAAGTTCCGCATTCTCCACCAACAGATACAGGTTTACAACCCAAGTGGCCAAACATTTTTTTTCACTTTAAGCGTGAAGTTCCGCATTCTCCGTCCACAGATACAGGTTTAAAACCCAAGTAGCAAAACAAAAAATTTTCACTTTAAGAGTTTTTTTTTCACTAAGCGTGAAGTTCCGCATTCTCCACCAAGAGATACAGGTTTACAACAAAAGTGGCAAAACATTTTTTTTTCACTCTAAGCGTGAAGTTCCGCATTCTCCACCAACAGATACAGGTTTACAACCCAAGTAGCAAAAAATTTTTTTTTTCACTAACCTTGAAGTTCCGAATTCTCCGTCCACAGATACAGGTTTAAAACCCAAGTAGCAAAACATTTTTTTTCACTTTAAGAGGTTTTTTTTCACTTTAAGCGTGAAGTTCCGCATTCTCCACCAACAGATACAGGTTTACAACCCAAGTAGCAAAACATTTTTTTTTCACTAACCTTGAAGTTCCGCATTCTCCACCAACAGATACAGGTTTACAACCCAAATAGCAAAACAATTTTTTCACTTTAAGCGTGAAGTACCGCATTCTCCTACCCCAGATACAGGTTTACAACCCATGTAGCAAAATGTTTTGTTTAACCTTAAGCGTGAAGTTCCGCATTCTCCACCAACAGATACAGGTTTACAACCCAAGTGGCAAAACATTTTTTTTCACTCTAAGCGTGAAGTTCCGCATTCTACACCAACAGATACAGGTTTACAACAGAAGTGGCAAAACATTTTGTTTAACTTTAAGATTTAATTTCCGCATTCTCCGTCCACAGATACAGGTTTAAAACCCAAGTAGCAAAACAATTTTTTTTTCACTTTAAGCTTGAAGTTCCGCATTCTCCACCAACAGATACAGGTTTACAACCCAAGTAGCAAAACATTTTTGTTTCACTTTAAGCTTGAAGTTCCGCATTCTCCACCAACAGATACAGGTTTACAACCCAAGTAGCAAAACATTTTTGTTTCACTTTAAGCTTGAAGTTCCGCATTCTCCACCAACAGATACAGGTTAACAACCCAAGTAGCAAAACAATTTTTTATTCACTTTAAGAGGTTTTTTTTCCACTTTAAGCGTGAAGTTCCGCAATCTCCACCAACAGATACAGGTTTACAACAAAAGTGGCAAAACATTTTTTTTCACTCTAAGCGTGAAGTTCCGCATTCTCCACCAACAGATACAGGTTTACAACCCAAGTGGCAAAACATTTTTTTTCACTTTAAGCGTGAAGTTCCGCATTCTCCACCAACAGATACAGGTTTACAACCCAAGTGGCAAAACTTATTTTTTTGCTTTAAGCGTGAAGTTCCGCATTCTCCGTCCACAGGTACAGGTTTAAAACCCAAGTAGCAAAACAATTTTTTTTTCACTAAGCTTGAAGTTCCGCATTCTCCACCAACAGATACAGGATTACAACCCAAGTAGCAAAACAAAAAAAAATTCACTTTAAGAGTTTTTTTTTCACTAAGCGTGAAGTTCCGCATTCTCCACCAAGAGATACAGGTTTACAACAAAAGTGGCAAAACATTTTTTTTTCACTAACCTTGAAGTTCCGCATTCTCCACCAACAGATACAGGTTTACAACCCAAGTAGCAAAACATTTTTTTTTCACTAACCTTGAAGTTCCGCATTCTCCACCAACAGATACAGGTTTACAACAAAAGTGGCAAAACATTTTTTTTCACTCTAAGCGTGAAGTTCCGCATTCTCCACCAACAGATACAGGTTTACAACCCATATGGCAAGACAATTTTTTTTTCACTTTAAGAGGTTTTTCTTCACTAAGCTTGAAGTTACGCATTCTTCACCAACAGATACAGGTTTACAACCCAAGTAGCAAAACATTTTTTTTCACTTTAAGCGTGAAGTTCCGAATTCTCCGTCCACAGATACAGGTTTAAAACCCAAGTAGGAAAAAAACATTTTTTCACTTTAAGAGGTTTTTTTTCACTAAGCGTGAAGTTCCGCATTCTCCACCAACAGATACAGGTTTACAACAAAAGTGGCAAAACATTTTGTTTAACTTTAAGTGTGAAGTTCCGCATTCTCCACCAACAGATACAGGTTTACAACCCACGTAGCAAAACAGTTTTTTTTCACTTTAAGCGTGAAGTTCCGCATTCTCCACCAACAGATACAGGTTTACAACAAAAGTGGCAAAACATTTTGTTTAACTTTAAGCGTGAAGTTCCGCATTCTCCACCAACAGATACAGGTTTACAACAAAAGTGGCAAAACATTTTGTTTAACTTTAAGCGTGAAGTTCCGCATTCTCCACCAACAGATACAGGTTTACAACCCAAGTAGGAAAACAATTTTTTTTTCACTTTAAGCGTGAAGTTCCGCATTCTCCACCAACAGATACAGGTTTACAACCCAAGTGGCCAAACATTTTTTTTCACTTTAAGCGTGAAGTTCCGCATTCTCCGTCCACAGATACAGGTTTAAAACCCAAGTAGCAAAACAAAAAATTTTCACTTTAAGAGTTTTTTTTTCACTAAGCGTGAAGTTCCGCATTCTCCACCAAGAGATACAGGTTTACAACAAAAGTGGCAAAACATTTTTTTTTCACTCTAAGCGTGAAGTTCCGCATTCTCCACCAACAGATACAGGTTTACAACCCAAGTAGCAAAACATTTTTTTTTTCACTAACCTTGAAGTTCCGAATTCTCCGTCCACATATACAGGTTTAAAACCCAAGTAGCAAAACATTTTTTTTCACTTTAAGAGTTTTTTTTTCACTTTAAGCGTGAAGTTCCGCATTCTCCACCAACAGATACAGGTTTACAACCCAAGTAGCAAAACATTTTTTTTTTCACTAACCTTGAAGTTCCGCATTCTCCACCAACAGATACAGGTTTACAACCCAAATAGCAAAACAATTTTTTCACTTTAAGCGTGAAGTACCGCATTCTCCTACCCCAGATACAGGTTTACAACCCATGTAGCAAAATGTTTTGTTTAACCTTAAGCGTGAAGTTCCGCATTCTCCACCAACAGATACAGGTTTACAACCCAAGTGGCAAAACATTTTTTTTCACTCTAAGCGTGAAGTTCCGCATTCTACACCAACAGATACAGGTTTACAACAAAAGTGGCAAAACATTTTGTTTAACTTTAAGCGTGAAGTTCCGCATTCTCCACCAACAGATACAGGTTTACAACCCAAGTAGGAAAACAATTTTTTTTTCACTTTAAGCGTGAAGTTCCGCATTCTCCACCAACAGATACAGGTTTACAACCCAAGTGGCCAAACATTTTTTTTCACTTTAAGCGTGAAGTTCCGCATTCTCCGTCCACAGATACAGGTTTAAAACCCAAGTAGCAAAACAAAAAATTTTCACTTTAAGAGTTTTTTTTTCACTAAGCGTGAAGTTCCGCATTCTCCACCAAGAGATACAGGTTTACAACAAAAGTGGCAAAACATTTTTTTTTCACTCCAAGCGTGAAGTTCCGCATTCTCCACCAACAGATACAGGTTTACAACCCAAGTAGCAAAAAATTTTTTTTTTCACTAACCTTGAAGTTCCGAATTCTCCGTCCACAGATACAGGTTTAAAACCCAAGTAGCAAAACATTTTTTTTCACTTTAAGAGGTTTTTTTTCACTTTAAGCGTGAAGTTCCGCATTCTCCACCAACAGATACAGGTTTACAACCCAAGTAGCAAAACATTTTTTTTTTCACTAACCTTGAAGTTCCGCATTCTCCACCAACAGTTACAGGTTTACAACCCAAATAGCAAAACAATTTTTTCACTTTAAGCGTGAAGTACCGCATTCTCCTACCCCAGATACAGGTTTACAACCCATGTAGCAAAATGTTTTGTTTAACCTTAAGCGTGAAGTTCCGCATTCTCCACCAACAGATACAGGTTTACAACCCAAGTGGCAAAACATTTTTTTTCACTCTAAGCGTGAAGTTCCGCATTCTACACCAACAGATACAGGTTTACAACAGAAGTGGCAAAACATTTTGTTTAACTTTAAGATTTAATTTCCGCATTCTCCGTCCACAGATACAGGTTTAAAACCCAAGTAGCAAAAAATTTTTTTTTCACTTTAAGCTTGAAGTTCCGCATTCTCCACCAACAGATACAGGTTTACAACCCAAGTAGCAAAACATTTTTTTTTTCACTAACCTTGAAGTTCCGCATTCTCCACCAACAGATACAGGTTTACAACCCAAATAGCAAAACAATTTTTTCACTTTAAGCGTGAAGTACCGCATTCTCCTACCCCAGATACAGGTTTACAACCCATGTAGCAAAATGTTTTGTTTAACCTTAAGCGTGAAGTTCCGCATTCTCCACCAACAGATACAGGTTTACAACCCAAGTGGCAAAACATTTTTTTTCACTCTAAGCGTGAAGTTCCGCATTCTACACCAACAGATACAGGTTTACAACAGAAGTGGCAAAACATTTTGTTTAACTTTAAGATTTAATTTCCGCATTCTCCGTCCACAGATACAGGTTTAAAACCCAAGTAGCAAAAAATTTTTTTTTCACTTTAAGCTTGAAGTTCCGCATTCTCCACCAACAGATACAGGTTTACAACCCAAGTAGCAAAACATTTTTGTTTCACTTTAAGCTTGAAGTTCCGCATTCTCCACCAACAGATACAGGTTTACAACCCAAGTAGCAAAACATTTTTGTTTCACTTTAAGCTTGAAGTTCCGCATTCTCCACCAACAGATACAGGTTAACAACCCAAGTAGCAAAACAATTTTTTATTCACTTTAAGAGGTTTTTTTTCCACTTTAAGCGTGAAGTTCCGCAATCTCCACCAACAGATACAGGTTTACAACAAAAGTGGCAAAACATTTTTTTTCACTCTAAGCGTGAAGTTCCGCATTCTCCACCAACAGATACAGGTTTACAACCCAAGTAGGAAAACAATTTTTTTGCTTTAAGCGTGAAGTTCCGCATTCTCCGTCCACAGGTACAGGTTTAAAACCCAAGTAGCAAAACAATTTTTTTTTCACTAAGCTTGAAGTTCCGCATTCTCCACCAACAGATACAGGATTACAACCCAAGTAGCAAAACAAAAAAAATTTCACTTTAAGAGTTTTTTTTTCACTAAGCGTGAAGTTCCGCATTCTCCACCAAGAGATACAGGTTTACAACAAAAGTGGCAAAACATTTTTTTTTCAGTAACCTTGAAGTTCCGCATTCTCCACCAACAGATACAGGTTTACAACCCAAGTAGCAAAACATTTTTTTTTCACTAACCTTGAAGTTCCGCATTCTCCACCAACAGATACAGGTTTACAACAAAAGTGGCAAAACATTTTTTTTCACTCTAAGCGTGAAGTTCCGCATTCTCCACCAACAGATACAGGTTTACAACCCATATGGCAAGACAATTTTTTTTTCACTTTAAGAGGTTTTTCTTCACTAAGCTTGAAGTTCCGCATTCTTCACCAACAGATACAGGTTTACAACCCAAGTAGCAAAACATTTTTTTTCACTTTAAGCGTGAAGTTCCGAATTCTCCGTCCACAGATACAGGTTTAAAACCCAAGTAGGAAAAAAACATTTTTTCACTTTAAGAGGTTTTTTTTCACTAAGCGTGAAGTTCCGCATTCTCCACCAACAGATACAGGTTTACAACAAAAGTGGCAAAACATTTTGTTTAACTTTAAGCGTGAAGTTCCGCATTCTCCACCAACAGATACAGGTTTACAACCCACGTAGCAAAACAGTTTTTTTTCACTTTAAGCGTGAAGTTCCGCATTCTCCACCAACAGATACAGGTTTACAACAAAAGTGGCAAAACATTTTGTTTAACTTTAAGCGTGAAGTTCCGCATTCTCCACCAACAGATACAGGTTTACAACAAAAGTGGCAAAACATTTTGTTTAACTTTAAGCGTGAAGTTCCGCATTCTCCACCAACAGATACAGGTTTACAACCCAAGTAGGAAAACAATTTTTTTTTCACTTTAAGCGTGAAGTTCCGCATTCTCCACCAACAGATACAGGTTTACAACAAAAGTGGCAAAACATTTTGTTTAACTTTAAGCGTGAAGTTCCGCATTCTCCACCAACAGATACAGGTTTACAACCCAAGTAGGAAAACAATTTTTTTTTCACTTTAAGCGTGAAGTTCCGCATTCTCCACCAACAGATACAGGTTTACAACCCAAGTGGCCAAACATTTTTTTTCACTTTAAGCGTGAAGTTCCGCATTCTCCGTCCACAGATACAGGTTTAAAACCCAAGTAGCAAAACAAAAAATTTTCACTTTAAGAGTTTTTTTTCACTAAGCGTGAAGTTCCGCATTCTCCACCAAGAGATACAGGTTTACAACAAAAGTGGCAAAACATTTTTTTTTCACTAACCTTGAAGTTCCGAATTCTCCGTCCACAGATACAGGTTTAAAACCCAAGTAGCAAAACATTTTTTTTCACTTTAAGAGGTTTTTTTTCACTTTAAGCGTGAAGTTCCGCATTCTCCACCAACAGATACAGGTTTACAACCCAAGTAGCAAAACATTTTTTTTTTTCACTAACCTTGAAGTTCCGCATTCTCCACCAACAGATACAGGTTTACAACCCAAATAGCAAAACAATTTTTTCACTTTAAGCGTGAAGTACCGCATTCTCCTACCCCAGATACAGGTTTACAACCCATGTAGCAAAATGTTTTGTTTAACCTTAAGCGTGAAGTTCCGCATTCTCCACCAACAGATACAGGTTTACAACCCAAGTGGCAAAACATTTTTTTTCACTCTAAGCGTGAAGTTCCGCATTCTACACCAACAGATACAGGTTTACAACAGAAGTGGCAAAACATTTTGTTTAACTTTAAGATTTAATTTCCGCATTCTCCGTCCACAGATACAGGTTTAAAACCCAAGTAGCAAAACAATTTTTTTTTCACTTTAAGCTTGAAGTTCCGCATTCTCCACCAACAGATACAGGTTTACAACCCAAGTAGCAAAACATTTTTGTTTCACTTTAAGCTTGAAGTTCCGCATTCTCCACCAACAGATACAGGTTAACAACCCAAGTAGCAAAACAATTTTTTATTCACTTTAAGAGGTTTTTTTTCCACTTTAAGCGTGAAGTTCCGCAATCTCCACCAACAGATACAGGTTTACAACAAAAGTGGCAAAACATTTTTTTTCACTCTAAGCGTGAAGTTCCGCATTCTCCACCAACAGATACAGGTTTACAACCCAAGTGGCAAAACATTTTTTTTCACTTTAAGCGTGAAGTTCCGCATTCTCCACCAACAGATACAGGTTTACAACCCAAGTGGCAAAACTTATTTTTTTGCTTTAAGCGTGAAGTTCCGCATTCTCCGTCCACAGGTACAGGTTTAAAACCCAAGTAGCAAAACAATTTTTTTTTCACTAAGCTTGAAGTTCCGCATTCTCCACCAACAGATACAGGATTACAACCCAAGTAGCAAAACAAAAAAAATTTCACTTTAAGAGTTTTTTTTTCACTAAGCGTGAAGTTCCGCATTCTCCACCAAGAGATACAGGTTTACAACAAAAGTGGCAAAACATTTTTTTTTCACTAACCTTGAAGTTCCGCATTCTCCACCAACAGATACAGGTTTACAACCCAAGTAGCAAAACATTTTTTTTTCACTAACCTTGAAGTTCCGCATTCTCCACCAACAGATACAGGTTTACAACAAAAGTGGCAAAACATTTTTTTTCACTCTAAGCGTGAAGTTCCGCATTCTCCACCAACAGATACAGGTTAACAACCCAAGTAGCAAAACTTTTTTTTCACTTTAAGCGTGAAGTTCCGCATTCTTCGACCACAGATTCAGGTTTACAACCCAAGTAGCAAAACATTTTTGTTTCACTTTAAGCGTGAAGTTCCGCAATCTCCACCAACAGATACAGGTTTACAACAAAAGTGGCAAAACATTTTTTTTCACTCTAAGCGTGAAGTTCTGCATTCTCCACCAACAGATACAGGTTTACAACCCAAGTGCAAAACCATTTTTTTTTCACTTTAAGAGGTTTTTCTTCACTAAGCGTGAAGTTCCGCATTCTCCACCAACAGATACAGGTTAACAACCCAAGTAGCAAAACATTTTTGTTTCACTTTAAGAGTTAAGTTACGAATTCTCCGTCCACAGATACAGGTTTAAAACCCAAGTAGGAAAACAATTTTTTTTTCACTTTAAGAGGTTTTTTTTCACTAAGCGTGAAGTTCCGCATTCTCCACCAACAGATACAGGTTTACAACCCATATGGCAAGACAACTTTTTTTTCACTTTAAGAGGTTTTTCTTCACTAAGCTTGAAGTTCCGCATTCTTCACCAACAGATACAGGTTTACAACCCAAGTAGCAAAACATTTTTTTTCACTTTAAGCGTGAAGTTCCGCATTCTCCACCAACAGATACAGGTTTACAACCCACGTAGCAAAACAGTTTTTTTTCACTTTAAGCGTGAAGTTCCGCATTCTCCACCAACAGATACAGGTTTACAACAAAAGTGGCAAAACATTTTGTTTAACTTTAAGCGTGAAGTTCCGCATTCTCCACCAACAGATACAGGTTTACAACAAAAGTGGCAAAACATTTTGTTTAACTTTAAGCGTGAAGTTCCGCATTCTCCACCAACAGATACAGGTTTACAACCCAAGTAGGAAAACAATTTTTTTTTCACTTTAAGCGTGAAGTTCCGCATTCTTCACCAACAGATACAGGTTTACAACCCAAGTGGCCAAACATTTTTTTTCACTTTAAGCGTGATGTTCCGCATTCTCCACCAACAGATACAAGTTAACAATTCAAGTAGCAAAACCTTTTTTTACACTCTAAGCGTGAAGTTCCGTATTCTCCACCAACAGATACAGGTTTACAACCCAAGTAGCAAAACATTTTTGTTTCACTTTAAGAGTTAAGTTCCGAATTCTCCGTCCACAGATACAGGTTTAAAACCCAAGTAGGAAAACAATTTTTTTTTCACTTTAAGAGGTTTTTTTTCACTTTAAGCTTGAAGTTCCGCATTCTCCACCAACAGATACAGGTTTACAACCCAAGTAGCAAAACATTTTTTTTTCACTAAGCGTGAAGTTCCGCATTCTCCACCAACAGATACAGGTTTACAACAAAAGTGGCAAAACATTTTGTTTAATTTTAAGCGTGAAGTTCCGCATTCTACACCAACAGATACAGGTTTACAACCCAAGTAGCAAAACTTATTTTTTCACTTTAAGCGTGAAGTTCCGCATTCTCCACCAACAGATACAGGTTTACAACCCAAGTGGGCAAACATTTTTTTTCACTCTAAGCGTGAAGTTCCGCATTCTCCACCAACAGATACAGGTTTACAACAAAAGTGGCAAAACATTTTGTTTAATTTTAAGCGTGAAGTTCCGCATTCTCCACCAACAGATACAGGTTTACAACCCAAGTGGCAAAACATTTTTTTTCACCTTAAGCGTGAAGTTCCGCATTCTCCACCAACAGATACAAGTTTACAACCCAAGTGGCAAAACATTTTTTTTCACTTTAAGGGTGAAGTTCCGCATTCTCCACCAACAGATACAGGTTTACAACCCAAGTGGCAAAACATTTTTTTTCACTTTAAGCGTGAAGTTCCGCATTCTCCACCAACAGATACAGGTTTACAACCCAAGTAGCAAAACATTTTTTTTTCACTAACCTTGAAGTTCCGCATTCTCCACCAACAGATACAGGTTTACAACAAAAGTGGCAAAACATTTTTTTTCACTCTAAGCGTGAAGTTCCGCATTCTCCACCAACAGATACAGGTTAACAACCCAAGTAGCAAAACTTTTTTTTCACTTTAAGCGTGAAGTTCCGCATTCTTCGACCACAGATTCAGGTTTACAACCCAAGTAGCAAAACATTTTTGTTTCACTTTAAGCGTGAAGTTCCGCAATCTCCACCAACAGATACAGGTTTACAACAAAAGTGGCAAAACATTTTTTTTCACTCTAAGCGTGAAGTTCTGCATTCTCCACCAACAGATACAGGTTTACAACCCAAGTGCAAAACCATTTTTTTTCACTTTAAGAGGTTTTTCTTCACTAAGCGTGAAGTTCCGCATTCTCCACCAACAGATACAGGTTAACAACCCAAGTAGCAAAACATTTTTGTTTCACTTTAAGAGTTAAGTTACGAATTCTCCGTCCACAGATACAGGTTTAAAACCCAAGTAGGAAAACAATTTTTTTTTCACTTTAAGAGGTTTTTCTTCACTAAGCTTGAAGTTCCGCATTCTTCACCAACAGATACAGGTTTACAACCCAAGTAGCAAAACATTTTTTTTCACTTTAAGCGTGAAGTTCCGCATTCTCCACCAACAGATACAGGTTTACAACCCACGTAGCAAAACAGTTTTTTTTCACTTTAAGCGTGAAGTTCCGCATTCTCCACCAACAGATACAGGTTTACAACAAAAGTGGCAAAACATTTTGTTTAACTTTAAGCGTGAAGTTCCGCATTCTCCACCAACAGATACAGGTTTACAACAAAAGTGGCAAAACATTTTGTTTAACTTTAAGCGTGAAGTTCCGCATTCTCCACCAACAGATACAGGTTTACAACCCAAGTAGGAAAACAATTTTTTTTTCACTTTAAGCGTGAAGTTCCGCATTCTCCACCAACAGATACAGGTTTACAACCCAAGTGGCCAAACATTTTTTTTCACTTTAAGCGTGATGTTCCGCATTCTCCACCAACAGATACAAGTTAACAATTCAAGTAGCAAAACCTTTTTTTACACTCTAAGCGTGAAGTTCCGCATTCTCCACCAACAGATACAGGTTTACAACCCAAGTAGCAAAACATTTTTGTTTCACTTTAAGAGTTAAGTTCCGAATTCTCCGTCCACAGATACAGGTTTAAAACCCAAGTAGGAAAACAATTTTTTTTTCACTTTAAGAGGTTTTTTTTCCACTTTAAGCGTGAAGTTCCGCAATCTCCACCAACAGATACAGGTTTACAACAAAAGTGGAAAAACATTTTTTTTCACTCTAAGCGTGAAGTTCCGCATTCTCCACCAACAGATACAGGTTTACAACCCAAGTGGCAAAACATTTTTTTTCACTTTAAGCGTGAAGTTCCGCATTCTCCACCAACAGATACAGGTTTACAACCCAAGTGGCAAAACTTATTTTTTTGCTTTAAGCGTGAAGTTCCGCATTCTCCGTCCACAGGTACAGGTTTAAAACCCAAGTAGCAAAACAATTTTTTTTTCACTAAGCTTGAAGTTCCGCATTCTCCACCAACAGATACAGGATTACAACCCAAGTAGCAAAACAAAAAAAATTTCACTTTAAGAGTTTTTTTTTCACTAAGCGTGAAGTTCCGCATTCTCCACCAAGAGATACAGGTTTACAACAAAAGTGGCAAAACATTTTTTTTTCACTAACCTTGAAGTTCCGCATTCTCCACCAACAGATACAGGTTTACAACCCAAGTAGCAAAACATTTTTTTTTCACTAACCTTGAAGTTCCGCATTCTCCACCAACAGATACAGGTTTACAACAAAAGTGGCAAAACATTTTTTTTCACTCTAAGCGTGAAGTTCCGCATTCTCCACCAACAGATACAGGTTAACAACCCAAGTAGCAAAACTTTTTTTTCACTTTAAGCGTGAAGTTCCGCATTCTTCGACCACAGATTCAGGTTTACAACCCAAGTAGCAAAACATTTTTGTTTCACTTTAAGCGTGAAGTTCTGCATTCTCCACCAACAGATACAGGTTTACAACCCAAGTGCAAAACAATTTTTTTTTCACTTTAAGAGGTTTTTCTTCACTAAGCGTGAAGTTCCGCATTCTCCACCAACAGATACAGGTTAACAACCCAAGTAGCAAAACATTTTTGTTTCACTTTAAGAGTTAAGTTACGAATTCTCCGTCCACAGATACAGGTTTAAAACCCAAGTAGGAAAACAATTTTTTTTTCACTTTAAGAGGTTTTTTTTCACTAAGCGTGAAGTTCCGCATTCTCCACCAACAGATACAGGTTTACAACCCATATGGCAAGACAATTTTTTTTTCACTTTAAGAGGTTTTTCTTCACTAAGCTTGAAGTTCCGCATTCTTCACCAACAGATACAGGTTTACAACCCAAGTAGCAAAACATTTTTTTTCACTTTAAGCGTGAAGTTCCGAATTCTCCGTCCACAGATACAGGTTTAAAACCCAAGTAGGAAAAAAACATTTTTTCACTTTAAGAGGTTTTTTTTCACTAAGCATGAAGTTCCGCATTCTCCACCAACAGATACAGGTTTACAACAAAAGTGGCAAAACATTTTGTTTAACTTTAAGCGTGAAGTTCCGCATTCTCCACCAACAGATACAGGTTTACAACCCACGTAGCAAAACAGTTTTTTTTCACTTTAAGCGTGAAGTTCCGCATTCTCCACCAACAGATACAGGTTTACAACAAAAGTGGCAAAACATTTTGTTTAACTTTAAGCGTGAAGTTCCGCATTCTCCACCAACAGATACAGGTTTACAACAAAAGTGGCAAAACATTTTGTTTAACTTTAAGCGTGAAGTTCCGCATTCTCCACCAACAGATACAGGTTTACAACCCAAGTAGCAAAACATTTTTTTTTCACTAAGCGTGAAGTTCCGCATTCTCCACCAACAGATACAAGTTAACAATTCAAGTAGCAAAACATTTTTTTTCACTCTAAGCGTGAAGTTCCGCATTCTCCACCAACAGATACAGGTTTACAACCCAAGTGGCAAAACATTTTTTTTCACCTTAAGCGTGAAGTTCCGCATTCTCCACCAACAGATACAGGTTTACAACCCAAGTGGCAAAACATTTTTTTTCACTTTAAGCGTGAAGTTCCGCATTCTCCACCAACAGATACAGGTTTACAACCCAAGTGGCAAAACTTATTTTTTTGCTTTAAGCGTGAAGTTCCGCATTCTCCGTCCACAGGTACAGGTTTAAAACCCAAGTAGCAAAACAATTTTTTTTTCACTAAGCGTGAAGTTCCGCATTCTCCACCAAGAGATACAGGTTTACAACAAAAGTGGCAAAACATTTTTTTTTCACTAACCTTGAAGTTCCGCATTCTCCACCAACAGATACAGGTTTACAACCCAAGTAGCAAAACATTTTTTTTTCACTAACCTTGAAGTTCCGCATTCTCCACCAACAGATACAGGTTTACAACAAAAGTGGCAAAACATTTTTTTTCACTCTAAGCGTGAAGTTCCGCATTCTCCACCAACAGATACAGGTTAACAACCCAAGTAGCAAAACTTTTTTTTCACTTTAAGCGTGAAGTTCCGCATTCTTCGACCACAGATTCAGGTTTACAACCCAAGTAGCAAAACATTTTTGTTTCACTTTAAGCGTGAAGTTCCGCAATCTCCACCAACAGATACAGGTTTACAACAAAAGTGGCAAAACATTTTTTTTCACTCTAAGCGTGAAGTTCTGCAT
Source organism: Triplophysa bombifrons (assembly GCA_029783895.1). Lineage (NCBI taxonomy): Eukaryota > Metazoa > Chordata > Actinopteri > Cypriniformes > Nemacheilidae > Triplophysa > Triplophysa bombifrons. The sequence continues at coordinate 1,228,272 of JAPMJR010000028.1, read as the reverse complement.
TCTCCACCAACAGATACAGGTTTACAACCCAAGTGCAAAACAATTTTTTTTTCACTTTAAGAGGTTTTTCTTCACTAAGCGTGAAGTTCCGCATTCTCCACCAACAGATACAGGTTAACAACCCAAGTAGCAAAACATTTTTGTTTCACTTTAAGAGTTAAGTTACGAATTCTCCGTCCACAGATACAGGTTTAAAACCCAAGTAGGAAAACAATTTTTTTTTCACTTTAAGAGGTTTTTTTTCACTAAGCGTGAAGTTCCGCATTCTCCACCAACAGATACAGGTTTACAACCCATATGGCAAGACAATTTTTTTTTCACTTTAAGAGGTTTTTCTTCACTAAGCTTGAAGTTCCGCATTCTTCACCAACAGATACAGGTTTACAACCCAAGTAGCAAAACATTTTTTTTCACTTTAAGCGTGAAGTTCCGAATTCTCCGTCCACAGATACAGGTTTAAAACCCAAGTAGGAAAAAAACATTTTTTCACTTTAAGAGGTTTTTTTTCACTAAGCGTGAAGTTCCGCATTCTCCACCAACAGATACAGGTTTACAACAAAAGTGGCAAAACATTTTGTTTAACTTTAAGCGTGAAGTTCCGCATTCTCCACCAACAGATACAGGTTTACAACCCACGTAGCAAAACAGTTTTTTTTCACTTTAAGCGTGAAGTTCCGCATTCTCCACCAACAGATACAGGTTTACAACAAAAGTGGCAAAACATTTTGTTTAACTTTAAGCGTGAAGTTCCGCATTCTCCACCAACAGATACAGGTTTACAACAAAAGTGGCAAAACATTTTGTTTAACTTTAAGCGTGAAGTTCCGCATTCTCCACCAACAGATACAGGTTTACAACCCAAGTATGAAAACAATTTTTTTTTCACTTTAAGCGTGAAGTTCCGCATTCTCCACCAACAGATACAGGTTTACAACCCAAGTGGCCAAACATTTTTTTTCACTTTAAGCGTGAAGTTCCGCATTCTCCGTCCACAGATACAGGTTTAAAACCCAAGTAACAAAACAATTTTTTTTTCACTAAGCTTGAAGTTCCGCATTCTCCACCAACAGATACAGGATTACAACCCAAGTAGCAAAACAAAAAATTTTCACTTTAAGAGTTTTTTTTTCACTAAGCGTGAAGTTCCGCATTCTCCACCAAGAGATACAGGTTTACAACCCAAGTAGCAAAACATTTTTGTTTCACTTTAAGCTTGAAGTTCCGCATTCTCCACCAACAGATACAGGTTTACAACCCAAGTAGCAAAACATTTTTGTTTCACTTTAAGCTTGAAGTTCCGCATTCTCCACCAACAGATACAGGTTAACAACCCAAGTAGCAAAACAATTTTTTATTCACTTTAAGAGGTTTTTTTTCCACTTTAAGCGTGAAGTTCCGCAATCTCCACCAACAGATACAGGTTTACAACAAAAGTGGCAAAACATTTTTTTTCACTCGAAGCGTGAAGTTCCGCATTCTCCACCAACAGATACAGGTTTACAACCCAAGTGGCAAAACATTTTTTTTCACTTTAAGCGTGAAGTTCCGCATTCTCCACCAACAGATACAGGTTTACAACCCAAGTAGCAAAACATTTTTGTTTCACTTTAAGCTTGAAGTTCCGCATTCTCCACCAACAGATACAGGTTTACAACCCAAGTAGCAAAACATTTTTGTTTCACTTTAAGCTTGAAGTTCCGCATTCTCCACCAACAGATACAGGTTAACAACCCAAGTAGCAAAACAATTTTTTATTCACTTTAAGAGGTTTTTTTTCCACTTTAAGCGTGAAGTTCCGCAATCTCCACCAACAGATACAGGTTTACAACAAAAGTGGCAAAACATTTTTTTTCACTCTAAGCGTGAAGTTCCGCATTCTCCACCAACAGATACAGGTTTACAACCCAAGTAGGAAAACAATTTTTTTGCTTTAAGCGTGAAGTTCCGCATTCTCCGTCCACAGGTACAGGTTTAAAACCCAAGTAGCAAAACAATTTTTTTTTCACTAAGCTTGAAGTTCCGCATTCTCCACCAACAGATACAGGATTACAACCCAAGTAGCAAAACAAAAAAAATTTCACTTTAAGAGTTTTTTTTTCACTAAGCGTGAAGTTCCGCATTCTCCACCAAGAGATACAGGTTTACAACAAAAGTGGCAAAACATTTTTTTTTCAGTAACCTTGAAGTTCCGCATTCTCCACCAACAGATACAGGTTTACAACCCAAGTAGCAAAACATTTTTTTTTCACTAACCTTGAAGTTCCGCATTCTCCACCAACAGATACAGGTTTACAACAAAAGTGGCAAAACATTTTTTTTCACTCTAAGCGTGAAGTTCCGCATTCTCCACCAACAGATACAGGTTTACAACCCATATGGCAAGACAATTTTTTTTTCACTTTAAGAGGTTTTTCTTCACTAAGCTTGAAGTTCCGCATTCTTCACCAACAGATACAGGTTTACAACCCAAGTAGCAAAACATTTTTTTTCACTTTAAGCGTGAAGTTCCGAATTCTCCGTCCACAGATACAGGTTTAAAACCCAAGTAGGAAAAAAACATTTTTTCACTTTAAGAGGTTTTTTTTCACTAAGCGTGAAGTTCCGCATTCTCCACCAACAGATACAGGTTTACAACAAAAGTGGCAAAACATTTTGTTTAACTTTAAGCGTGAAGTTCCGCATTCTCCACCAACAGATACAGGTTTACAACCCACGTAGCAAAACAGTTTTTTTTCACTTTAAGCGTGAAGTTCCGCATTCTCCACCAACAGATACAGGTTTACAACAAAAGTGGCAAAACATTTTGTTTAACTTTAAGCGTGAAGTTCCGCATTCTCCACCAACAGATACAGGTTTACAACAAAAGTGGCAAAACATTTTGTTTAACTTTAAGCGTGAAGTTCCGCATTCTCCACCAACAGATACAGGTTTACAACCCAAGTAGGAAAACAATTTTTTTTTCACTTTAAGCGTGAAGTTCCGCATTCTCCACCAACAGATACAGGTTTACAACCCAAGTGGCCAAACATTTTTTTTCACTTTAAGCGTGAAGTTCCGCATTCTCCGTCCACAGATACAGGTTTAAAACCCAAGTAGCAAAACAAAAAATTTTCACTTTAAGAGTTTTTTTTCACTAAGCGTGAAGTTCCGCATTCTCCACCAAGAGATACAGGTTTACAACAAAAGTGGCAAAACATTTTTTTTTCACTAACCTTGAAGTTCCGAATTCTCCGTCCACAGATACAGGTTTAAAACCCAAGTAGCAAAACATTTTTTTTCACTTTAAGAGGTTTTTTTTCACTTTAAGCGTGAAGTTCCGCATTCTCCACCAACAGATACAGGTTTACAACCCAAGTAGCAAAACATTTTTTTTTTTCACTAACCTTGAAGTTCCGCATTCTCCACCAACAGATACAGGTTTACAACCCAAATAGCAAAACAATTTTTTCACTTTAAGCGTGAAGTACCGCATTCTCCTACCCCAGATACAGGTTTACAACCCATGTAGCAAAATGTTTTGTTTAACCTTAAGCGTGAAGTTCCGCATTCTCCACCAACAGATACAGGTTTACAACCCAAGTGGCAAAACATTTTTTTTCACTCTAAGCGTGAAGTTCCGCATTCTACACCAACAGATACAGGTTTACAACAGAAGTGGCAAAACATTTTGTTTAACTTTAAGATTTAATTTCCGCATTCTCCGTCCACAGATACAGGTTTAAAACCCAAGTAGCAAAACAATTTTTTTTTCACTTTAAGCTTGAAGTTCCGCATTCTCCACCAACAGATACAGGTTTACAACCCAAGTAGCAAAACATTTTTGTTTCACTTTAAGCTTGAAGTTCCGCATTCTCCACCAACAGATACAGGTTTACAACCCAAGTAGCAAAACATTTTTGTTTCACTTTAAGCTTGAAGTTCCGCATTCTCCACCAACAGATACAGGTTAACAACCCAAGTAGCAAAACAATTTTTTATTCACTTTAAGAGGTTTTTTTTCCACTTTAAGCGTGAAGTTCCGCAATCTCCACCAACAGATACAGGTTTACAACAAAAGTGGCAAAACATTTTTTTTCACTCTAAGCGTGAAGTTCCGCATTCTCCACCAACAGATACAGGTTTACAACCCAAGTGGCAAAACATTTTTTTTTCACTAACCTTGAAGTTCCGCATTCTCCACCAACAGATACAGGTTTACAACCCAAGTAGCAAAACATTTTTTTTTCACTAACCTTGAAGTTCCGCATTCTCCACCAACAGATACAGGTTTACAACAAAAGTGGCAAAACATTTTTTTTCACTCTAAGCGTGAAGTTCCGCATTCTCCACCAACAGATACAGGTTAACAACCCAAGTAGCAAAACTTTTTTTTCACTTTAAGCGTGAAGTTCCGCATTCTTCGACCACAGATTCAGGTTTACAACCCAAGTAGCAAAACATTTTTGTTTCACTTTAAGCGTGAAGTTCCGCAATCTCCACCAACAGATACAGGTTTACAACAAAAGTGGCAAAACATTTTTTTTCACTCTAAGCGTGAAGTTCTGCATTCTCCACCAACAGATACAGGTTTACAACCCAAGTGCAAAACAATTTTTTTTTCACTTTAAGAGGTTTTTCTTCACTAAGCGTGAAGTTCCGCATTCTCCACCAACAGATACAGGTTAACAACCCAAGTAGCAAAACATTTTTGTTTCACTTTAAGAGTTAAGTTACGAATTCTCCGTCCACAGATACAGGTTTAAAACCCAAGTAGGAAAACAATTTTTTTTTCACTTTAAGAGGTTTTTTTTCACTAAGCGTGAAGTTCCGCATTCTCCACCAACAGATACAGGTTTACAACCCATATGGCAAGACAATTTTTTTTTCACTTTAAGAGGTTTTTCTTCACTAAGCTTGAAGTTCCGCATTCTTCACCAACAGATACAGGTTTACAACCCAAGTAGCAAAACATTTTTTTTCACTTTAAGCGTGAAGTTCCGAATTCTCCGTCCACAGATACAGGTTTAAAACCCAAGTAGGAAAAAAACATTTTTTCACTTTAAGAGGTTTTTTTTCACTAAGCGTGAAGTTCCGCATTCTCCACCAACAGATACAGGTTTACAACAAAAGTGGCAAAACATTTTGTTTAACTTTAAGCGTGAAGTTCCGCATTCTCCACCAACAGATACAGGTTTACAACCCACGTAGCAAAACAGTTTTTTTTCACTTTAAGCGTGAAGTTCCGCATTCTCCACCAACAGATACAGGTTTACAACAAAAGTGGCAAAACATTTTGTTTAACTTTAAGCGTGAAGTTCCGCATTCTCCACCAACAGATACAGGTTTACAACAAAAGTGGCAAAACATTTTGTTTAACTTTAAGCGTGAAGTTCCGCATTCTCCACCAACAGATACAGGTTTACAACCCAAGTAGGAAAACAATTTTTTTTTCACTTTAAGCGTGAAGTTCCGCATTCTCCACCAACAGATACAGGTTTACAACCCAAGTGGCCAAACATTTTTTTTCACTTTAAGCGTGAAGTTCCGCATTCTCCGTCCACAGATACAGGTTTAAAACCCAAGTAACAAAACAATTTTTTTTTCACTAAGCTTGAAGTTCCGCATTCTCCACCAACAGATACAGGATTACAACCCAAGTAGCAAAACAAAAAATTTTCACTTTAAGAGTTTTTTTTTCACTAAGCGTGAAGTTCCGCATTCTCCACCAAGAGATACAGGTTTACAACCCAAGTAGCAAAACATTTTTGTTTCACTTTAAGCTTGAAGTTCCGCATTCTCCACCAACAGATACAGGTTTACAACCCAAGTAGCAAAACATTTTTGTTTCACTTTAAGCTTGAAGTTCCGCATTCTCCACCAACAGATACAGGTTAACAACCCAAGTAGCAAAACAATTTTTTATTCACTTTAAGAGGTTTTTTTTCCACTTTAAGCGTGAAGTTCCGCAATCTCCACCAACAGATACAGGTTTACAACAAAAGTGGCAAAACATTTTTTTTCACTCGAAGCGTGAAGTTCCGCATTCTCCACCAACAGATACAGGTTTACAACCCAAGTGGCAAAACATTTTTTTTCACTTTAAGCGTGAAGTTCCGCATTCTCCACCAACAGATACAGGTTTACAACCCAAGTAGCAAAACATTTTTGTTTCACTTTAAGCTTGAAGTTCCGCATTCTCCACCAACAGATACAGGTTTACAACCCAAGTAGCAAAACATTTTTGTTTCACTTTAAGCTTGAAGTTCCGCATTCTCCACCAACAGATACAGGTTAACAACCCAAGTAGCAAAACAATTTTTTATTCACTTTAAGAGGTTTTTTTTCCACTTTAAGCGTGAAGTTCCGCAATCTCCACCAACAGATACAGGTTTACAACAAAAGTGTCAAAACATTTTTTTTCACTCTAAGCGTGAAGTTCCGCATTCTCCACCAACAGATACAGGTTTACAACCCAAGTGGCAAAACATTTTTTTTCACTTTAAGCGTGAAGTTCCGCATTCTCCACCAACAGATACAGGTTTACAACCCAAGTGGCCAAACATTTTTTTTCACTTTAAGCGTGATGTTCCGCATTCTCCACCAACAGATACAAGTTAACAATTCAAGTAGCAAAACCTTTTTTTACACTCTAAGCGTGAAGTTCCGCATTCTCCACCAACAGATACAGGTTTACAACCCAAGTAGCAAAACATTTTTGTTTCACTTTAAGAGTTAAGTTCCGAATTCTCCGTCCACAGATACAGGTTTAAAACCCAAGTAGGAAAACAATTTTTTTTTCACTTTAAGAGGTTTTTTTTCACTTTAAGCTTGAAGTTCCGCATTCTCCACCAACAGATACAGGTTTACAACCCAAGTAGCAAAACATTTTTTTTTCACTAAGCGTGAAGTTCCGCATTCTCCACCAACAGATACAAGTTAACAATTCAAGTAGCAAAACATTTTTTTTCACTCTAAGCGTGAAGTTCCGCATTCTCCACCAACAGATACAGGTTTACAACAAAAGTGGCAAAACATTTTGTTTAATTTTAAGCGTGAAGTTCCGCATTCTACACCAACAGATACAGGTTTACAACCCAAGTAGCAAAACTTATTTTTTCACTTTAAGCGTGAAGTTCCGCATTCTCCACCAACAGATACAGGTTTACAACCCAAGTAGCAAAACATTTTTGTTTCACTTTAAGAGTTAAGTTCCGAATTCTCCGTCCACAGATACAGGTTTAAAACCCAAGTAGGAAAACAATTTTTTTTTCACTTTAAGAGGTTTTTTTTCACTTTAAGCTTGAAGTTCCGCATTCTCCACCAACAGATACAGGTTTACAACCCAAGTAGCAAAACATTTTTTTTTCACTAAGCGTGAAGTTCCGCATTCTCCACCAACAGATACAAGTTAACAATTCAAGTAGCAAAACATTTTTTTTCACTCTAAGCGTGAAGTTCCGCATTCTCCACCAACAGATACAGGTTTACAACAAAAGTGGCAAAACATTTTGTTTAATTTTAAGCGTGAAGTTCCGCATTCTACACCAACAGATACAGGTTTACAACCCAAGTAGCAAAACTTATTTTTTCACTTTAAGCGTGAAGTTCCGCATTCTCCACCAACAGATACAGGTTTACAACCCAAGTAGCAAAACATTTTTGTTTCACTTTAAGAGTTAAGTTCCGAATTCTCCGTCCACAGATACAGGTTTAAAACCCAAGTAGGAAAACAATTTTTTTTTCACTTTAAGAGGTTTTTTTTCACTTTAAGCTTGAAGTTCCGCATTCTCCACCAACAGATACAGGTTTACAACCCAAGTAGCAAAACATTTTTTTTTCACTAAGCGTGAAGTTCCGCATTCTCCACCAACAGATACAAGTTAACAATTCAAGTAGCAAAACATTTTTTTTCACTCTAAGCGTGAAGTTCCGCATTCTCCACCAACAGATACAGGTTTACAACAAAAGTGGCAAAACATTTTGTTTAATTTTAAGCGTGAAGTTCCGCATTCTACACCAACAGATACAGGTTTACAACCCAAGTAGCAAAACTTATTTTTTCACTTTAAGCGTGAAGTTCCGCATTCTCCACCAACAGATACAGGTTTACAACCCAAGTGGGCAAACATTTTTTTTCACTCTAAGCGTGAAGTTCCGCATTCTCCACCAACAGATACAGGTTTACAACCCAAGTGGCAAAACATTTTTTTTCACCTTAAGCGTGAAGTTCCGCATTCTCCACCAACAGATACAAGTTTACAACCCAAGTGGCAAAACATTTTTTTTCACTTTAAGGGTGAAGTTCCGCATTCTCCACCAACAGATACAGGTTTACAACCCAAGTAGCAAAACTTTTTTTTTCACTTTAAGAGTGAAGTTCCGCATTCTCCACCAACAGATACAGGTTTACAACAAAAGTGGCAAAACATTTTGTTTAATTTTAAGCGTGAAGTTCCGCATTCTCCACCAACAGATACAGGTTTACAACCCAAGTGGCAAAACATTTTTTTTCACCTTAAGCGTGAAGTTCCGCATTCTCCACCAACAGATACAAGTTTACAACCCAAGTAGCAAAACTTTTTTTTAACTTTAGGCATGTAAGAGGATTCAAAGATGTGGGGGGCTAGATGGTCAAATATGTTGGGTTTTTTTTGTGTGTTATTCGTTTTAGCAAGTATTAAGGAGAGCAGTAGACTGTTTGGGTGGTATGAGCGAATGGGTTTTGTTTTGGGTATTGTCGTTATGTACTGTTTAGTTGCCCTGTTATGGTGATATCGCGAAGGTGTGCTAATACTATTTTGTGTTTGCTGTTTTAGGTGAGCAGTATGGGCCTGAGGGTTGTGCATGTGTCTGTGCAGACAGAAACCGTTGAGGTCAATGGTGTGTTATCGGCAGTGTTGGGGAGTAGCTAACTACAAGTAGCGACGCTACTAACTTAACTACATTTTTCTGTAGCTTTTCCGGTAGTTAAATACTTTTACAAGCAAGTAGCGGTGTAGCGAGCCCAAACGCTACTCGCTACATTCCATTGCGACGAACTTTAAAAGCAATAAGTAGTGCAGCGCACTGAGCACATGCGTCGTCACCTTACTTACTACTGAAAATGTTTGCATTACTGCCAGCTATTGTCCTGTAACGCATCTCGCGGCTTACGCACAGTATTCTGATGCGTCTGATGATTACGTGAATGTGCCGAAGTTAACTCGACACACTCACATCCATCCAGGATGGAGCAAGGCATGGCGACTGAATTTCAGATTCAGAATCGGAAGATGTATAATGTTTCTATAGCCTTTTAAAGTGGAGAACTGGGTATTTCTCCAAAATGCTACAGTAAAAAATCCATATGGTGTGCATATATTGCGGGAAGGCCCCAACTGAAACCCACCATACATTTTTTCTACTTATTAAAAATAGGTTTTTGACAAGAGACACGGATCCTCTACATTTAAATGAAGCTTTAAAAGCAGCGTTCCTGGAATTTACGGTAAACCACTCAATATCTGCGCATCTAAACGGTGGATGGCTTGACCCTCAGTGATTAATTGCCCATGGCCTTACTTGTCCAAGTTCATGTCTCTTAAAGATGCAAACAGTAATGGTTACATGTGTTTATGTATTCTGTTCGAAACTAAAAATTAAATCGCAGTCTGCATTGAAGACTTTAAGCACAAATTTAAGGAAACACATACAGGTGAGTTATTTGGCCCAACATTTGTTCTTTTTTTTGTTTTAATAATTCACATTGTCTACATTTAGCAAACTTGAGATAAATTTGAGTTTAACTTTAACTTGCGTACTGTGTAGTTTACAAAATAAAATAACATTGAAATCATATCTGTATTGTATTACATTGTTTCCTTAAAATATTTTTCATTAACAATGAATCAGTTATTCTTTATATATACAATGACACTCTAAAAGTAGTTTCAATGTAGCTAGCTACTTTTTTATAGTAACTTGTAGTGTAGCTAACTGCTTTTTCAAATGGGCAACTAAGCTGTAACTTAACTACTTTTATTGATGAGTAGCTTGTAGCTTATCTAACTACAGTTTCATAGTAGCTTCCCCAACACTGGTTATCGCAGACTCTGCATTGAGGACTCTTGCGGCGTTATTAAACTGCAGGTGTGGGAAGCACTTATTGAGAAGCTTGTGTACGGGTGTTGCTACAGGGTGACAAACCTGAACACCAGAGAATTTGGTGGGAAAGCATACTTGACGACCACATGGAACACCCTAATTGCAGATATCGTTGCTGTCGCTGGCAATAAACCCGAGATCGACTTTGTGGTTGATGAAGAAGAGGTCACTACCATCGTGTCTAAGATGTGTGCAGCTGAGGTCAAGATTTCGCAGAAGTGTGTCAGATGCCAGGCTTGGCAACAGCGTTTTGATGGTAAGAGCCAGTTTCAGAGATGTGGGGGGTGTAACAAACCTCAAAACACTGAGACTTTCCAGCCTACAGTGAAACAACACGGGTGAACGTGACAGGATACAGTGAAGATATGACTTTGTCTAACTCTGTAATGAAGAGGTACTTGACGAAAGAAAACCTACTTCACCTGCTTGTTGACCATCAGGATTTGGAGGAGCACCTCATGGTTACTTCGCAATTTAAAATCAAAGTCCGCAACAATAACATCGTTGAACTAAGCAAAGTTGCTGGTGAAAGGAGTGAAGTTCCTTTTGAACGGGTAGCATTGTGAGGTTCAATAAGTTATTGTTTGCTGCTGTTCACTTTTTGTAGTTATGTGACTTGGAAAGTTTTACCATGTGTGCATCTTAATATTGATAAAAATGTTTTATTGGAGTTGATCTAAAGTTCTCATGTCTTTTCTGAGGTCGACTACTTTTGAAGGGAAAGTGTTTTTTGATACCGTGTTAGTACAGAAATGGTTGTTTTATCTAAAATTGTGACTTTTTTATCTCTGTAAAAATTGTAATGTTGACCTGGGTTCTGTATTATGTTTGAGGTTTTGATCGGATGCAAGGAACGTTCATGTGAATTTTGTTGTTGCACATCAAGATGGGTATTGTTAAATGTGGGTGGGTCGTGTTAACATCCACTAGCAAGAGAAAACGTTGTTTGCTGGATTGTGTCACTGAATGGCAAGTGTTATCAGAATGATTGAAAAATATCCTGTACACCAAGTGATGTGTGACTTGCTCCATGGAGTTCCAATAAACACTTGTTCAAAGTTTTGTACTAGTTTTTCACAAGCTTATTTATGTAAAAGATGATAAATGGTTTTGATATGTGCATTGGATTTGTGGAATGTGCCTGAAATATTTATATATCATAGTTGTGACTGTATTGATTACATGGTTTATTTCAGAAAGCATGGCTAACTTGCTGTGATCAAAACTTTTAACACTGTGGTTAAGCTAAACTTTTCTTTTTTTGGGGGGTCAGTGTGATTTAGATCAGAGGTCCCCGTCCACCTGGCCATTGAAGAATTCCTCCCAGGGCGCGACGAAAGATACGCAGATTAATTTGTCAACTGACTCGTTCAAGCCATTTAAAACAACAAGAAGAAACTAAATGGAAGTCGATTCGTTACTCGCACACAGCTGAAGCATGAACTAGCATAAAGACGTGTACCAGATAGCGGGGCATACCGGATTTTTCCTCTTTTATGTTTTTCTGCGTTTAAGATACGCCTGGGTGTGTGCGGTTACATCGCGATCCTGGAAAATGTATTTTTTAAATCATGAATCCCATTGATATCACGCAAGCAATGTGCAAACTTTGCACAAAGATTTTATGGGTCAGGAAGGAAATGTCTGGGAATCTTAAACTGTATGTTGATAAAAGACATCAGTGTGCAGTTTTCATAAATTTGCAAAAGTTTGTGTAATGCTTTTCAGTGCAATACACTATGTAGTATAATTAATTTGCAGCGGTGGATGATGGCATGTTCATGTAAAATGTTAGGCCCAGTGACATGTCCAACATGTTGTGTAGCTTAATACAGATCCCTTTTAAATGCATTTATTTATTTATGTGTTTCTTCTGACACTTTGTTTATAGGCCATGGTTTTCCAAATGTTAGATAAAATGTAAAAGGCTGTATGAAAGCCCTAAAACAAATTGAAATTTGGATAAACGCTTTCAAAGCAAAAGAGGCTGAGGATTTGGAAAAAAACATGTAGTAATAAAAGTTGTTTGATGTTTCAAGGAATTGTGAAATATGGATACATCGATTACACTTGTTGTTCAATGTATCCACTAAATGCCAGCATATGAAGTTATATTTCATGGGTATGCTAAACAAGGTCTAGAGTTAAATGGCCATTCGTTGAAGATTAGGCGACAATGAAGTTATGCATTTGAATTTGTAACTGTCACGAAACGGGAAGTGAGAAAACCCAAATGCAGACAGTGAAGGGTTAACAAAATACTTTAATTCAGGGTTCGTACGGTCATGAATAACCTGGAAAAGTCATGGAATTTTAAAATGGCAATAACCAGGCCTGGAAAAGTTTTGGAAAATGAATAAACTCAGAAAGTTTTGGAAAAGTCATGAAAATTTGTTTTTCAAAATATCCGTGTACTTGAATTTGTTTAATTGATAATATTGGTTTTCAAATTGCAATAGTTTTTTCGTTCGGGCGCTCAGTCACATCAGCTGACATGTACTCTGTGTGGGGCAAAAATAAACAATGCCGGGAAAATGTCGCTTTAATAATGTTTGGCTTCAATCTGAAAAGTATATTGGCTTTGAGAAAGACCAGGACCCGGGACGAGCAAAATGTAGACTTTACCATAAAACATTCGACATTTCGAACATGGGAGAAGCAGCGCTATCTAGCCATGCTAAAGATGCAAAGCACCAGTCTGCCGCTGCAGCTGCTCAACAGTCAGTTTCCAACCCGATCGCTGGCTTTTTCACCCAGTGACTAACGTCGTGACACCCTCTGCCAGCTGCAGTGCTTCCCTCTCCTCCACCACAATGCAAGGGACCATTTTGAGTGCTGTGTCCAGAATCGAAACCCTCACTGCAGAGGTACTGTTGGTGCTAAAAGTGGCTAATTCTCACTATTCTTACAAGTTTTTTGAAGACATAAGCCAGCTTTTTCTGGTCATGTTCACCGACAGTCAGATAGCTGCAAGATTTACATGCGGTGAACGCAAGTGCTCATATATGTGTAATTTTGGACTGGCTCCTTATTTTAAGAAACTGACTTTGGCTAGTGTATCAAAGCAACGAGTATATGTCATGTTATTTGATGAAAGCCTGAATCACTATTTACAGGCTAAACAGTTAGACATGCATGTCAGGCTATGGGACGGGTCCGAGGTGAAGACTAAATACATCGGCTCAGAGTTTATGGGCCATTCATCAGCTCAAGACATCGTTGAAAAAATCAAGAACTTGCTTTCAGAGATCTGAATCAAGAATCTTGTCCAAATCTCAATGGACGGGCAGAACGTTGATTGGAAAGTATTTGAAACTCTCCAGAAGCAAGTGCAGAATGATGAGGGAAAGTCACTAATCAACATAGGTTCGTGCGGGTTGCACATACTACACAATGCGTTCAGACATGGATGTAAATCCGCTGGATGGGAAGTCGAACACGGACTCTCTAGCCTGCTCATTTGTTTAATAAACATCACTAGATATTCTGCCATAATTCCAGTTTGAAATGGGCATAATGTTGTGCAAATCTCAAGATCACTGTTAAATAACCCTTCAATCTTCCGTAGCTGGTTTTGTCTGTGTGAAGTCGCTGCAGGCACTAGTGTTGCGCAAATTCGTGTTCTTAAGTTAACGTCAGCTGATTTCCTGTGTGCAGGGAGTAGAGAGCAATGAACACAGTTCAGGGAACACGTCAATCGGAACGATGTTCATTCATTAAGCTCTGTTCTAATGAGCTAGAGATTTAAATCAGGTGTGTTAAACAAGAGAGATACACAAAATATGCAGAGCGGTGGGGCGCGAGGACCAGGATTGAGAACCGCTGGTCTAACCTAACTAAAAATCAGGAAACCGGGATGGGCTGACAGAGGACGTAAGTGTTGAGCATAAGGTGTCGGTGGCAGTGTCAGCATCTAGAGATGCAAAGTTGGAGGGAAGAGAGAATGTCACTTTAGCAGAGAGTGTGCTAGGGGAGAGAGAACGAAGGTTCAGTCTAAAGTAAAATGGCGGTGTGTTGGTGTAGTGCATGTAGGAAGGAGCATGTTGAAAGTGATGAAGAAGTGGTCCGAGATGTGAAGAGGTGTGACTTGAATGTTATCTGTGGTGCAGTTACGGATGTAGATGAGATCCAGCTGGTTTCCTGATCTGTGAGTACAGGCTGTGATGAGGCGCGTGAGGTCGAACGAGGCTGTGAGGCTGTGAGGCTGTGAGGGTGTGGAAGTGAGAAGCATAGGGTGTCTCCAGGTGGATGTTGAAGTCCCCAAAGACAACAAGAGGGCCACCATCCTCCGGGAATGATGAGAGCAGCACATCTAACTCTTCAATGAAGTTGTGAAGAGGACCTGGGGGGCGGTAAACTACAACAACGCTGAGCTGAGTGGGAAAAGTGATATTAACAGCATGGTATTCAAATGAATAGTTGTTACATAGGGAAGATAGTGTGGAATATTTCCAGTCATTTTTGATAAGCTATCCTATGCCTCCACCTCTTCCGGTTTGGCGGGGAGAGTGAGAGAAGGAGTAGTTTGTGGAGAGAGCAGCGGGTGTGGCGGAGTCTTCAGGACGAATCCATGTCTCTGTAAGACTAAGAATTGAATGTCAGACTGGCTGGCAAACGCATGGATGAAGTCAGTCTTGTTCACAGCTGACTGGTAGTTCCATAGAGAGAGACAGAGGTGTAAAAGGGGAGATGTGAATGGGACGAGAGTGAGCGCATCGTGCCTTGCATCTTGGGTGAGAACGCTGCCTACGGTGGAGTACAGGAATAAACTTGAAACAAACGTTAGTAGACAATTAAATGAAAGCAAAGGTATGTTAAATATACTGATGTGCCTTGCGGTGTCCTTGCTCGGTGGAGGGCTGACGCTACCACTGACGCTTATCGCGCCAGCGCAGAGGCTCTGCTTAAGTATGTGATGAGATTAGCACGAACAGAATACAGCTGGAACACGCCTTCTCGATTAGCAAAACAAAGTCTGAAACGACTTGAACGGACCACAGATCAAACAGCGATCAACTAGCTCGGTGCTTTTAATTGCAAAATGTCAAACCGTAACAAGCGGCTAACGGCAACTTCACTTCAGTACCGACGGAACAAAAACGCTAACAACTTAGCAATCAGTCAATGAATAATTAAATAAACAAGCTCAAACTGCCCAGTCCGATGAGGCCCTAAGCCCTTTGTCGAGATATCATGGATCGCGAAGAATTTTTTTTAAATTTAGTCCGGGTCCTTTTCCGCTTTTTGAAAACAAAGCACTATCTGACAGAGACGGAAAAGGACCCGGGTCCAAGGTCGCTAAATAGGGCTGCAGCATGGCTTGAACAGCTGGTAAGACCAGCACAGCTGACAGAGCGTACGGCTCAAATGATCTGGGGTAATGCCAGGAACTGGCTGGGAACCAGCCGACAAATCCTGGCAGAGCATTATGAGGAGACCCTGAGGGGCCTTCAGAGAGAGCTGGGCACTCTGGACCTCTCAGAGGCAGAGAAAGCCTGGGAGGTGGCCAAAAGGTGGCTGCAAAGAAACCTCCCTCATGCACGGGAGGGGGTGGTGCAGCGAGCTGAGGCAGACATACAGGCTCTGGTGGAGACCAGGAGGGGATCGGCTGAGGCCGGAGGCTCCGGGTTGGAGTTGACCACAGCGGGGGAAAGTGAGGCCAAGGCGGCACTTAGGGAACAACTAAGACGAGAACTTAGGGAGGAGCTGAGGCAGGAGCTCAGGGCCGAAATGGCGGACCACGTGCGGTCCGAGGTCAGGGCTGAGTTGCTGGGGGCACAGGCATCATTGCCCCGGCATCCAAGGAAGCAATAGATACCTTCCAAGCGGAGCGATTTGGACAGCATTGAGATACCGGGTACGGTGAACCCAGTGCAGCCCCTAGGGGAACCCAATCCCAGGGAAGATTTACCCCAAGTGGAGTTGGGGATGACTGGTCAGGAGCCTCAGGCCGAGGGTGCCAGGGCAAGGAGGGACCCAAAGAGGGTAGAGGAAGAGTTGGACTGGGAAGCTCTGCTGTGCGACTCATGGGAGGAGGGGGAACCGGGTGACAAAAGGAAGGGAGATGAAGAGTTGCCGGGCCCAAGTAGGAGGGGGGCAAGGTAAAGGGTAGAAGGGCCGCCAGACGACCAGAGCAAACCTGATTGTGTAATGGTCCAGACAGGGGGTCCGGGCCAGAGTTTGTACAGGAGAATGGACCAGCAGGGCAGTAAAAAGGCAAAATGGGTCCTGAACCCCACAGACCTAAACAGATCCTGGGGCATTCAAACATCGACAGGATCACAGACCTGGGGGACAACCAAATACAGCTGGTGTCCTACCCAGGGACCCAGTGGTCTAATATCTTATGAATGTTGCAACACCACACCCCAACGTCCCAGACATCCAGGTTGTGATTATAGCGGTCGGGATTAACGATAGGGGGGCAAGGGCGAGCCTTTCCCACCGCAAGATGGTCATGGGGACCTTGGCCATAGGTGAGAAACGTTCCCCAATGCCTGGGTGCGGATACCGTTAATTAACTTCTCAACCGGGCTCCAGGGAACCCAGCGGGATATCCTGAGGTCACTCAATGCTTACATGCAGGACACTGGGGTGGGTCTCCCTTTTTGACAGGGTCGCAGTTCAAAACCGAGCAGGACCTGACGCACTGGATGTCGGAGATGGCCATGGCCATGGCAAGGTTCTGGCTGGAGCCCACCAACAACAAGCTGACGGTGGTTAACCTTTCTAAACTAATTCAGTTAAATGAAGGGGAAAGACGTTTGTTACAGAAAGGTTTGGCGTTTATTCCTAGCACTAGAGTGAGTGAATTTAATATGCCGGAACTACAAGTGCAGGCCTCCAGTTACCACCGGTGACTGAGGTTGGCGACCTTCTTCGGGGTAGAGACGGACGACCGGCATGCGGTACTCCTATTTAAACCCCCGTCCGAGTGGGAGCTGTCGCCGGATCGGGTCCCCAGGATGGCGTGGGACATCATTAAACAGGACAATTTGTTTTTATTTTCTTTGCCGGGAAGGCACAAGGTGCCTACCGGCAATCTGTCCAGGGGGGAGGAGGAGGCCCTGGACAAACTGTTAAATTATTTTTCAATTATTTTTCAAATTTTTGGGGGCAGTCGTGGCCTAATGGGGGCAGTCGTGGCCTAATGGTTAGAGGGTTGGACTCGTGACCAGAAGGTTGCCGGTTCGATCCTCAGGTCCAGCGGGTAACGATTGAGGTGTCCTTGAGCAAGGCACCTAACCCCTACTTGCTCCCCGGGCGCTGCAGCGATAGCTGCCCACTGCTCTGGGTGTATGTGTGTTCACCACTTGCTGTGCGTGTGTTCACTACTCTCTGGATGGGTTAAAAGCAGAGATAAATTTCGGATATGGGTCACCATATCTGACAAAAACAGGTCACTTTCACTTTTTCACTTTCACTTTATCATTAAACCTGCTGACAAAGGAGCTGTTGTGGATGTCATTGATAGGACACAATATGTCAAGAAACCATTGAGACAGTTAGGGGACACGGAATACTATCAAAAGCTTGATGCACCGATTTACCCAAGTTGGATCCCAGTGATCCGAGGTTTGTTGGATAATCTTGTGGCTCAGCACTACCTGGAGCCGAGGCAAAGAGATTATCTCATGGGGGCTGAGGTTCCTAGAACTGAGAAAGGGTTAAATGCAGTTAGAGTTTGCTTCCGTAAATACCCAAGCATTGATAGACCGGAAGACACACTGATTGACCTATTGCGTCTGAGTTTAACCCAAAATGTTCAATGGGGAATTTTATCTGGAATTTAAATCTGCAAGTTAAAGGTACGACAATGGGCAAGAAGTTTGGGCCAGCGTATGCCAACATTTACATGGCACAATGGGAAAATAGGGCCTTGGCAAAGTGTCCTATTAAACCGGTTCAGTATTTTAGATACTTGGATGATATCTGGGGACTATGGGGACATTCAGAGCAGGAATTTCACGACTTCGTGGACAGGCTGAACAGTCATCATGAATCGATTAAGCTAATGTTTACCCTGTCGGAACGCCAGATCGATTACCTAGATGTGACAGTGTTTAAAGGTCAAAATTTCCAGGACACCAGTTAACTTGACCTCAAGGTCTTCTTTAAAAGCACGGATACACATGCGCTCCGACACAAAC
>JAPMJR010000028.1:900000-1205000 GCA_029783895.1 Triplophysa bombifrons | reverse complement strand
TGTGACCTAGACATGTGCTGGTATTCACCACTCCGTCTGTTGTCTACATCAGTCACATTTATCGCATGATTCGTACTTTCGAGCATGAGAGCCACAGGGCTCTTCTGTCTGCAAAGCGCTGCAAAAATGCCAGGCAACGGGCAAAACGGATAGAGGACTTCTTCTGGTACTGCGGAGACGGACACAAGCCACAGTTCTTCGATATGATGTCCCCTGCCGACTTGTGATCGGCTTTCTCACAGACCTGTACAGCAGAAATCTGACGGTTACAACAGTGAGACACTATCTGATTGACATACGGATTTTCTGACCCTAAGCCTTTGATAGCTCAGAGAAAGAGACCTGCGTGAACGATAACAAACTCTGTCACCTGAAAAGAGCATGTCTGTAACAGACGAAGCAGATCAGGGGAGAGGTACATAAATATGGGGCTGACAACATGGCTGAGAAGTCGGCCAGAATCATCTCAATTGATTCCATGTACATGTTTTTGAAAAGAGCACATGGAAAAATCTGAACTCTGCTCTGGCTCTTCACCGAACACTCCGTTCATTTTACAAGGCATTCCGTCAGGTTACCTGGCTGTACACCCACATTGTGTTTGTATCAACATGACAGCGGAGGAGGTGATCCGATCAGGTTATCTTCAGAGAGATTTTAAATTGGTATTCTGTTTTGATTTACTCAAGCATTTATTGATTTTACTAGACAAACCATTTGAAACAACATACAAATTATGATCAAGTGCTGACTTAAGTGTTTATGCATGTTCCCTTCATTATTATGGGCAGTCTGCTTTATTAAATGGGTCTGTAGTTCACTCTTTGTGAGGTCAAAATGTTTTAGTTCTGTACCCTTGCATGCACTGCATATTCCTCAATAAAAAACTCTGCATATAATGAAAGCATGCTGTGCATATTGCTCATAAGTATATAAAGTAATACAAGCTTCCTAAAAAGCCAAACCTTAATATCCAGTGCTTTATAAACTCTGCTATGTTCCGTTGTAAATTGTATTGAGGCGTTGTATATTTGCACTAATCAATTATAATTGAACACTGCTTGATCTGCATTTAATAATAAATAGCCTAACTAATTAACTGCACATCTAAAAAATAACAACATAATAATAGCTTATTCACGTGCATTTGTGTCAGCATGTCTCTTGGTGTCATCAGTTGCAGGTACATTTTATACTATATGTGGTTGCCTAGTCAGAGTTTATTTTATGTGGTGTATAAAAAATAATGCAGACTCGTTGCATGTTGCTCTCCTGATATGATGCTTTGCAGGAAAAAAATGCAACAATGCTGATCCACAAGAAAGACAACACTGCTCAAAATAATAAAATAGAGTTATGTTCTACAACTCACAGAGAATCAGAAAAAAAAGAGTTACACTTAATAAAACAGTCTGCTTTTACAACAGAATGCATAACATCTGCACTGATTTCTTATGGATCCAGAGACAACCTCTACCTCCACTAGAATGGTCTTTGTGCCATTAACCAGGGTCAGTCATCTCAGTGAAGCCATAAAAACTAAGGTTCAGGACAAGTAAATGTTTAACGGTCCATCAAACAGTAAAAAGAAAAACGTATGATGCTGCAAATCCTGTTAAATAAACAACGATAAACAAAATCCAATTCTGCACAATAAAATACACAGAACGCAACAATAACATGCCAAATAGTGCTAATGTAATAACAAACATATTATTGCAGTGACGATAAGCGTTGCTCCATGAATATCTCATCTGAGGGGTCCTGGCCCTGAAAAACTTTGTAGATCACTGGATAAAAGTATTTTGGTTAAGAGGGAGCTGACTAAATGGTATCAATTGTTTATCCACAGTTTTTTTTCATTGATTTAACATTAATTACTGTAATTTACTTGGTTGATCAAGTCATTCTGTCTGTTACCTGACCTGGGCCCCAGCGAGTAAAGTTTTAACATTAAGACTATGTGCAATATTTCAAGACAGGTGATCAGCCCCAGTTCAAGAGGGATGAAGACATCCTCTTTTCAACAGGTCAGGTCTGCCCCAAAAACTCTTCCAATTATATTTAACACTTATATCATTCCCATTCATTATTTCTAAATTTAGATGAAACATTGTCTAATACATGTTTCATCATACGTCTAATAATGTGCTCTCAGAAGAATCAGACATGTGCTGTATGGTGTCCTTATAAAGCTTCAATCTATTAGTGTTTGTATGAGACACAGCTGCTCTCCAATGTCCAGTTTAATGAGTAAATTGATGTGTGATGTCATCAGTTCTTCCTTCACCAATGAGAACACATAAGATCTGATGATGATGATGATGATGATGAGAAGCAGCTGTACACAATCAAAAGCTCTTGTACTTCAGCACTTAAATACACTGACTCAACACTTATATTCCTCTTCTAGTCAATATTCAATCATATATAATATAATATAATCCTGATATTGTTCATGGTTGCTAAATAAGGTCATGTTAGAAAATGACATCAAATCAAATTTTGAACATAAATCTTTGTTTCTCAATTGCATTGATTTCACAGACTGGGTCACACACCCGTCGACTACAGACATCAGCTCTATGATTTGTATTAGCTGAATGTTCACAAACAGCACAACTACTTTATCTGCAGCATATCTTATTTGACCTACATTTTACATCGTGACATAAATCTGTTGCGTGTATTTTTAGGCACCACAAAGATTTATCTACCAGTTCCTGAAAAAGATTTTTAGCCATTTATTCATGTTTACTTTATTTATATGGCACATTTTACACAGCCACAAGACTGACCAAAGTGCTTCACAGAGTACACGGCATCATAGAAAAGTTACAAAACAGATTAAAACAATGATCCCGGAATGAAACACAAAAATCTAATAGGCAAATTAAAACATGGGTTTTTCACCGAGCGTTAAAAAAAGGTCAGACTAGAGGCCATTTGGATCTCCACTGTTAAGTCATTACAGAGACGAGGCCCAAACACAAAGAAGACACGCTCATCTCTACGCTTAAGTCTGGAATGGGGAATTGTAAGAAGGTTCTGGTTACCAGATCTTAGACTTCTTGAGGAGACATAGTGGTGTAGCAATTCAGATAGGTAGCTGGGTGCTTGGTTGTGCAAAGATTTAAAAACAAACAATAAGATCTTAAAATGAATTCTAAATTGTTGCGATAAACTATGAAGGGCCTTTAAAAGCAGAGCAGCATGATTCTTTTTTAAAGATATATAGAGGGAGCATTTTGGACCAATTGAAGACGAGCATTTTGAGCTTTAGAAATGCCACAGTATAACCAGTTGGAATAATGAGGGCGTGACGTAATAAAAGCATGAACCTCCATCTCCAATGTCTTATCAGTGAGGAAATGTTTCATTTTTGCAAGTATGCGTAGCTGACTTCTGTGATATGTTTCATTACATCAATGATTACACCAGTGGTCATTAACCCTGCTCCTTGAGATCGACCGTCCTGGAGATTTCAGCTCTAACCCCAATGAAACACCCCTGAACTATATAATCAAGGTGTTCAGGTTTGCTTGATAATAACAGACAGGTGTGCTGAAGCAGCAGTCTGCAGGACGGTCGATCTCCAGGAACAGGGTTGGTGACCACTGGCTTACACTGATGCTCTGCTGTAGAGAAACCTACCACACAAATCATCGAGTCTCATTCACTAACTGAAACCTGCGCACAAACGTTTTCATGAACAAATCATGATTCACTCAAATTTAATTACTAAAGTTTATTCTAAATATAAGAGAAAATATAAGAACAGTTGAAAGCACACGTACTCAAATCACCATTCTCTTTCTCTTTCGCTCTCTCTCATAATAAATTACAAAACGTATGTTTCATCTTAGAGTAATAGTTAGGCCTATATACTTTAATATATATATGTTTTTTTATCCTTTCATCATATCCAGTGAAAGAGTAAAGCTGCGTTAGACTATAGCTCGAGCTGCAATGTTTCTAGAAAAACTGTGTGTCTGTATAAAAGGTGTTTTATTGTGTATCTAGTGACTTTGAGGACTGTGCACTTGGAATTACCTGCGAGAGTGCGTCCGTAGACCGCTTCACATGGGGTTGCCAGGTGTAACTTTGACTTAAGTGACGACAGGTGGTAAAGGAAAAGTTTGGCAGAAAGTCCTTATATGGAGATCACTACACTCGTGCATCTTGCCACTTATTTATAATACTCCATATTCACTAACATTAGGATGAGGTTAAGAACTTATTCTTGTGCGTATGCATGTGTTGTGAATTAGGCAGAAAGTTTTTGTGAGAAGTTCAAATTTGCTGCACCGGAGGACAGCAGTGCCGTAGGGGTAAGAAAAACGAAAACACAGCTGGTTAAACTTGAATTGCATGGCTGAAATATCAGTAGATAAGATGGAATTTAGGGTAAAAACTGTTCACTAAATAGACGAGACTGCTGTAGACTACTTGTGATATAATCGCTCTCTGTACACAACAAATTAAACACTGAACACATATATATATATATATATATATATATATATATATATATGTTACAGTATGTCATTAATCCTATTGTGGAATATAGGTTGTTTTTTTACAAGCACTTAAATGCAATAGTTGGATGAGGTATAATGAGCCATTTGCAGTGGTGTTCAGTAACGAATTACAACTACTCAAATTACTGTAATTGAGAAGATTTTTTCAGGAAATGTACTTTAAATAGTTTTTAAGTGTACTTTTACTTGAGTACATTTTTAGTGGTGTATCGGTACTTTTACTGCGCTATTTTCCCTCACATTGTCTTCGCTACTTTATATCTGTAATTTGAAATGTTATTGGCTAAGGAGAATAATCAGTTGCTGCCAGTTTCTAATGTCTTACACACATACCTTTACACAAATGCACATTCAGCACACACTAGCAACACATCAGTATAATTTAATTCACAAATGTATATTATAAATTACTTAAAAATATTTAAAAAGGTAAAAAGCTTTTGTTACACACAAACAAACCCATACAAAAACACAATTTTTTCTGCTGCTACTATTTATAATTTTTACTATATATTCTATTCCTTTTGATTCATGTGTACTCCAATTCTGAGAGCAGTCTGTTAAAAACATTTGCTGTAATGTTTATTAACTAGGATGTTGCTGGAATCCGTACAGCCAGAGACCCCTGAGGTGTATTCCAGAAAGCTGGTTCTGTGACATACCCAGGTAAGTTTAAGGGCTAGTTAGCTGGTAACACCAACTTTCGGTTCCAAAAACTGAGATAACGTTCAGGGTATGTAAGTAACCATAGCAACTCACTCTCTAAAGATAACCTCCAGAGCAGGTTATGTTCCTGGGTTAGTTCATATTAAGGAAATGTTACTTTTAGGGGTTGTATAAGCAGTGTACGGGGTAACAAAAAGACTTTAAAACAAAAAGGAACAAAACAAAAGCCCACGATGGGGTAAAACAATATACAAGAACAGGGGGAGGATCGCTGAGTAAACTAACAAGGATTTAAACAACACTAGACAAATAACAATAGACTTACTTTGACACGGACTCAAGAGCTCTCAGACACAGGACAAAGCACAAACTAGCAAAATGAACAAGCACAGGACAATAGACATGAGAGGATTTTAAAGGGAGACAGACAAAGGATAATTAAAGGGGCAGGTTTGGGTGATGAAACACTCAAGGGAATTTAACGCGGAAACGAGGTGGCGGAAAAAAAGTCGCCGACAGGAGAGAGAGTATAGAAGGCCACTAGGTTAACTAGCTCTCCCTCCACACAAAACCTAAGGCTATGCCATGACTCTGCCCCAAGACCAAGAATAAACATGACATGATGGCGGAATCATGACAAAGGCCTTCCTCCTAATAACAATTAGCCTTTCAGGATCGGCCCTTTCAACCTCTTAACATTTGGAAAGCCATGGCATTTTAGAAAACAAACGAGAACTGGGCCTTACATTTTAAAACCTATACCTGTCACAGCAGCCCTTCATCCTCTTCTGCAAATAATTATCATACATTGTGATTATATAGTAACTTCTAGAATTAAAAGAGTTTCTATTAACGTGACTAAGTAAAAGGTATATTTTTTAAGGAACATACAGAGAAGGAACAAAAAAGAGGTTTAATACTAGCTTCCAAATGACCAAATACATATACACAACACAATTTTGGTAAAATATCATGGTGAACACGTTAAAATATTATAAAAATAGTTCATATTTAAAATTAAATAATTAATTCAAAGAGTTTATAGTTTTATAAACATAAAACCTAAATAATTTAATTTCCAGATTTTTAACCCGCACTTTATACTCTTTCGCTTTTGTGTTGATAAAAAATAATCAGTCCAATCTTGCATAACAAAGAGAGATAAGCTACTATTCTTCTTTTAAATGTCTTACTCCAAGTAGTACTGAATTAAGAGGGATAAAACGCAGCAGATACAGGGGGACTACATATAAGGCACTTGAAGATCCGTAAAAGCTTGTGACATCAAAATACATAGAAATTTATCAAAAACTGTAGAAAATATTCAGATGGCTTTCAGACTCACTGAATGGTATTCAGATTCAGCAGTGAAACAGGAATAACTTTTTCATAATGTCTCAGAAAGAAGTGTTAAAGAAGCAGTCTGTAACTTCAAATGGACATGTTTAAGGACCTTTCTGTTACTTAAAACAGTAGCAAAAGGATGGAAAATGCTATCAGGCTGTAATGATAATATAGAGATGAGATAAGGTATAGAGAATGTGAAGCTGACGTCACACCCTGCTTTTTATATTACAGTTCCGACAGCTCCTCTGCCATCTTGGGAGACACATACTACGGTGTTATTATTGTTTTGATATGTATAGGTGCTTGTTCTGTTTGATAAATGGAGATATGGAAAGTGAAACTACCAAGGCATGTCCAGGAGATTCTCAAATGTCAACTCATTTATCCATAACAGCTCTTAAGGTAATTTCTGGAACCACTGGGTAAAGACATAAACCAAAACTGAAGACAGTCAAGTATTCACTGGCTAGTGTCAACATCTCATTTGATTAGAACAGAACTCAGATCCGGTAAATGTTACTGGAAAGCATCAAATTTCTTCAGAAGCAGGAATACGAAAACCTCAAATGGGGAATGAAACTCAAACAGAAATACATACTCGGGATAGGTTCGAACTCGGTCTCTTTTTCTTTCTCACTGCAGGTAGGAATAAACATAAAAGTGAGTATTCTAGGAAAATCAAAAAATGACTGTCTTGGGAATCACACAAGGAAAGTCTCTTTTTCAATATAAACAGCACTCGTAGAAAAACTTATCTGAAGTCCAATCTGAGACAAATAACCTCCAGTAAAACAGAAGACGAAGAGTCCTATCATGAGTGCATTTACAACATTCAAGCCAGACAAAGACTGGTTGTCACTGCAGTATTTTTTAAAGAAAACTATTTGCTTTGATGAGGTTTTTGTACATTTATGCATTTGGCAGACACATTTATGCAAAGCAACTTACATTGCAATATCTAATATATTTTTACATTGGTATGCGCAATCCCCTGGGATCGAACCCACAACTTTACATTGTTAACGCAATGCTCTTACCACTGAGCTATAGGAACTGTTTTGTACTTTTCCCCATTTACTGTACCATCCTTTAAGCACTGACACAACACTAAGGGCATTAGGGCATTGAAGTATTAAAACTGCTTATGCAGTGTTAAAAGATATGTGACGTCACCTGTCAATGAATGGTTTTGTCTGTATCTTACTGTAGCAGTTTAACAGAAGGTTTCTTTGTGGACGAAGAAGACATATCCACTCAATAGATGAGTAGATGCCGTTAATAGAGTTACAGTGCAGTAGATGAGTTAGTGCAGTTATTGAAGTTACAGTGCAGTAGATGAGTATTTGCAGTTAGTTACAGTGCAGTAGATGAGTAGATGCAGTTAATAGAGTTACTGAGTTACTAATACAGTTATTGAAGTTATGGTGCAATAGATGAGTAGATGCAGTTAATAGAGTTACAGTGCAGTAGATGAGTTAGTGCAGTCATTGAAGTTACAGTGCAGTAGATGAGGTAATGCAGTTATGAGAGTAGTCCATTAGTGCAAATGAGCATTCAGTGTAATATTCCTGGTGTGCAAGTGAGCAGTAAAGAGTTCAAATGATGCTGTGTGTGTGTAAACAGTCCAGTAGAGCAGATACATGAAGTACTGTTGTGTACAGTTCAGTCATGCATGGCAGCCCTCTAGTGCAATGTAAACAATGTTATAGGAGCATTAAAGTTAAAGTTATGAGGGGTAGTGGAATCAGTGGGGGGCAGAGTTCAATAATGAAACAGCTCTGGGAAAAAAGCTGTTTCCTAGTCTGCTGGTTCTTGTCCGGAAGCACATGAAGCGCCTACCGGAAGGCAGGAGAGTAAACAGTGTATGAGCGGGGTGAGAGGAGTCCTTGAGAATGCTGCGAGCTCGACTCAGACAGCGTTTCTTCTGGATGTCCTCAATGGAAGAGAGTGTAGTCCCTGTGATGCGCTGGGCTGTTTTCACCACCCGCTGCAGTGCCTTGTGCTCAGCAACAGAACAGTTCCCGTACCAGACTGTGACACAGTTTGTCAGGATGCTCTCTATCGTGCAGCGATAGAAGTTCTCCAGGATAGTTGAAGACAGTTGGTTCTTCTTCAGTGTCCTCAGAAAGAAGAGACTTCTTGACCAGGCATGAGGTATTGGTGGTGCAGGACAGGTTCTCCCAAATATGGGTCCCCAGGAACTTAAAACTGGAAACACGTCCAACAGCCATCCCATTAATGTGAATGGGGTCGTGTGTCCCTCCTTTCGCCTTCCTGAAGTCCATGATGATCTCCTTTGTCTTGGAGGTGTTAAGGAGCAGGTTGCTGTTTGAGCACCATTATTTCCAGGTGCCGGACCACCTCTCTGTAAGCAGTCTCATCGTTGTTGCTGATGAGACCAATCACTGTTGTATCGTCTGCGAACTTGATGGAGTTAGATCCATTCACAGGCCTGCAGTCGAGTGTGAAAAGGGAGTAGAGAAAGGGGCTCAGTACGCAGCCCTGTGGTACACCAGTGCTGAGGGTGATTGTGGTGGAGCAGATGTGGCCTAACCTAACAATCTGAGGCCTGTTCGTCAAGAAATCCAAAATCTAGTTGCAGGTTGAGTTGTTAATGCCTAGGTTTCCAAGTTTGATGATTAGCTTGGAAGGGATGACGGTATTGAATGCAGAGCTGAAGTCTACAAACAACATGCGTGCATAAGTGTTCTTATTGTCCAGATGTGTGAGCACGGAGTCAGGTGTGACAGGACCAGCCGCTCGAAGCACTTCATAACAATGGGTGTGAGTGCTACAGGGCGGTAGTCATTCAGGCATGTCCGGCTGGAATTTATAGGAATGGGCACAATGGAGGTGGATTTAAAACATGCAGGAACCACTGCTTGGGCGAGGGACAGGTTAAAGATGTCCGTGAAGACCCCAGCGAGCTGCTCCGCACATGCCCTGAGTAAGCGACCAGGGACGCCATATGGGCCAGCAGCTTTGCGCGCGTTTATCCGGCTTACTGCAGTGTAAACATCTGTGGAGTTTAGTGTGATGATTGGGTGGTCAGTAGAAGGTATGAGCCTGGTGGCGGATTCCTTATTGTCTCTCTCAAAGCGTGCATAAAAGTCATTAAGCTCGTTCAGAAAGGCAGCATCTGTGGCTATGGGGATAGCCACAGAAACTTCTTTACGCGTTTCCTCCGGTGAAGATCTTGCCCCTGGTGCTGTGCAAAATCAGAGAGGAGACGTCGACGGTGATCCTCGTCGCTCCGTTTTGGCCGAATCAACCGTGGTTTCCGGACCTGAGCGAATTGTTAACGCCCCAGAAATAATGGTACATGTTAACGTTAGCATTATATGCATTGGCTACACAAACATAAGGTACACAAATATTTCTTGAAGTCCGGACAAAAATAAATAGTCACACTTACAGGTTGTGATTCAATGGAGCTAACAGGTCCAAATAAGGTTGGCATTTCCCCCTTTCAAGGAAAATCTTTTAACATATCCTGCAGTAAACGTGCCAAGATTATTGTTAAACTTCTCATTCCTTTCGAACACTAAGTTTCTTTCTGTGTTTCGGATTACACTTAAAATCAAATCAGAAATAGGTTGGATGTTGTGAGAGAATTCTTCTGCAGATCTGGGAGCACAAGAACTAGACACAAAGGCAACAAGCTTTTGAACTCATTTATTTTAGAATCTACAAGTCTTTATATAGGTACCAAAAGACCTCCGGATGGTTTCAAATGTCCAGGGGTTCACAGAATGACCAAATAGGGTATAGCAGATAAGATAAAAGAATGTTTAACTTCGAAAAATCCCCCCCCCATATGGGCAGAGGGAAACCCTTCCTTCAACTATCTAGCCAGGAATGTATTCAGTGAGCTTAATAAATTCACAATTCATTAGTTTGCATGTGTATATTCATTTATGCGGAAATTAAATCTAACAGTGGCGGGCAAACACCATGATAATTGGAACGCTGTCCCAGTTGGCGGTGTCTATAGCAATTGATTGACAGCGCTCTGCACTCATTGTTTAAAAATGTTACAGCGTGGGACGCGAGGGGCTCGATCAAGATAATAGAAATGGGATTAACACATTCTTCGTGAGTTGTTTCTGGTTTATCTACACACTTGTGCCGTCAAACTGATGTATTCATGTAATATAATATAATATTGTGTAGTTGTGTATGTTGTGTTCTTATATCTGCATGAGTGTGATTGCCTCGTGCCTCTGGCCTAATTAAAGCCATGAAGATATAAGAACACTACACGCACTCCTGCTCGAGCGATATTGCATTAATACAGTTATACAAAAAAATTGTCATGTATGTCTACATGAGCCTCACTCATGAATTTACAGGACTAAGAAAAAGGTTTCTATGAATAAAAAGATTTGCTGATCGAAGCAGGTTCATAATTTTTTGTTATAAATTAAACACAAAGACACGAGATGGCGCTGTTGTGCACAGTTTTGAAAAGCTTCGAGTAATGAACCAATTTATGATACACTTGAGGGAAAAGCTTAATTTCAACAACACTAGTCTGGGTTCTTGTTGGAGAGGAGCATGGGCGGCATTCCCCGATAAATAAAATAAAAAAAGTTTCTCTCGTGTTTTACTGTTTGAACTGTTCATTTGTTCAAATTCCTTCTTTCAAGGGTGCCGCCATGTTTGTTTACGCTGCAAAGCTTTCTGTGAATTTGAGTGTAAGGAAATGAGAAGCGAACGCAGTAAATCATTGTTTGCACGTAGTCCAATGCAATTTTGCGATATATTAGTAGTTCATTATATATATGTTGAATAAAAAGCGACTTGCTGACCTAACGTCTTTACTAGCACGGAGGTACTACAATTCCCAGAATGTTGCCGCGTAAACAAACATGGCGTCGTCTGTACATGAATGACACACAACCCACAACACAACTTTAAGGTAAGAATCATTTGTTTTATTGAATGTCGAAAATAAAAGAACACAAAGAGCACAACATGAACTATAAATCATTCTTGTGTTAGGTTATTGTACTTGTTTGTTGTTATTAACAAATTATTTTATTAACATAAAACACAAAGCAAAAACCCACAAGGGGGTAAAACAGGAACGATGTAAATAAATAAGAGCAGGCAAACAGGAACGCGTGTCTCTTAACAAGACATAACACACACAAGGTCACTGTCACGTCCTGTCCACAAGGCACGAAAACCAGAACAGGAAAGCCAGGACCATGACACCTGTATCCCATTTCTGCATGTAACGTTTTTAGAACAATCTTTTTGACGATCTGTGTTTGCTTTTGTTAACTTCATTTTAATTGATAATAATTTATTGTTAAAAATCTTGTTGATGTTGATTTAGTGTATGAAAGTATGTTGTTTATGCATTTGAAAAAAGCTGAATGTATGTTTTATATTTTTTATGAGCATTAAAAAACTATCTGGACCTCTATGACCTCATGGCTGGCTATGGCCAAAATTTGACGCCACTAAAGTCACAACGTTATTGGCTGATACATGTGATTAAATCATCACAAAATTAATACTTTATACCTTCAAATGTTACATTACAAAAAATACAATACTATAATAATTTAGTTAATTGTTTTTATTAAAAATATATATTTATTCTTCCCATCTCCCCATATCACACATGCCAATCACGTGAGGGCTCCGTTTGCTAGTTTGCACCCACTGGAAAGCAGATCAACGTGATCGGCACCTGATATCGTTAGGCAAATATCTGATCCAAAATGGTACGCCACCGTGGAAAGGGAGGCTCTGGCTATTAAGTGGGAAGTCCTGGAGCTACAATATTATCTCCTGGGAAGAAGTATTACACCGGTTACGAACCACGCCCCACTCCGATAGATGGCCAAGGCGAAAGACACGAATGCTCGAGTCACCCACTGATTCCTGGCGCTCCATGACTTCCACGTCACCGTGATACACCGAGCCGGAGCCTCCCACGGCAACGCAGACGGTCTGTCGAGGATGTGATCTGGTCCCATCGTTCCACTCCAGCTGTTGGCCTGTGTTCTCCAGCTTCCAGCCAAAGTTTTCCTCCAGTTGGAGGCTCTAAAGGGCATTTATACGAAAAGTGTATGTAACTTGCACAAACAGACTTTGAACTAATTGTTTATGTTTAGACTTGTAATATAAATTTTAGTAAACATTGTGAAGCTCTTGTACTTCACTTGAATTAAAGATTAGATTTTTTCACATGCAACAGATCTACACATTTTATTTACTTTTAAATTAGTTGTACACTAATTAATGATCAAAAATAGAAAAAAACATAACTTAGCTGTAGCTCTGGCAATACCCTTAATAAACGTATATGCCTAATATGTACAATTTCTTTTCATGAATTTAAATGCACTCATGTGCAAGTGTACATTTTGAAATGGTACTGATACAGTGACAACCTGGGTACATTATTGACCATTTCTGACCGAATATTGTAATTATAATTCATCCAAAAAAAATTAAATTGAGAATACTGGATATTCTTTTTTTTTTTACTGCACAAAGGCATAAAAGATGCATGGAGTGGCAACAACAC
Source organism: Triplophysa bombifrons (assembly GCA_029783895.1). NCBI lineage: Eukaryota > Metazoa > Chordata > Actinopteri > Cypriniformes > Nemacheilidae > Triplophysa > Triplophysa bombifrons. The sequence goes on along the minus strand of JAPMJR010000028.1, from coordinate 1,191,899 downwards.
ACATGTCCTGCTGTCAAGGATGGGGGCCTATAAGCTGTTTTTTGAAGACTTCAGGAAGACAGCTCCCAATTGTGAGGTGGAGAGTGAGGTAAACTGACAATATTAATCTATATAATGGTTTTGTACATTCTCAAAATGACTATAGGTATGATTTAAGGTATAGTTTACCCAAACATCTTTCATCATGTTACCAAGGGACATTGAACCCCATCGACCTCCATTGTATGAATACAAAATGTTACACAGGAAAATAATGATATAAAGGTTTTGAACTGTCATAATCACCAGCTATAATTCCCTAACATATTTTACCAATCGACTCTATTTCCCAGCATCCTTTGTAGTCTTCCGCACCATGTCTGATGATACTTGTGTATTCTTTGCATGTTCCAGTGTATTCTGTGTATTAACCATGCCATCCATTCCTGCCTGGCAATACCTGGTATATTACTCCCTTACTGCAAACAACTTAAAAACTAGATTGATTCATCTACTTTGTCTTTACTTACCTTGCAATAAAGCTTACCAGCTGTGAATAGCATCCGGCTGTTCTGTTCTGTTTGCCAACATTGGCCACATGTGGTTGCATAAATGATGACCAATTTTTAGTAATTGGGAAAACTATCCCTTTAATAAATAAACATGTTTACATATACTCATTTTTACGTATCCCTCAGGTGATCAATGCATACATGGCACACACTGTCAAAAACAATAACAAATGAAGAGACAAAAAAGCTTTCCACATTGACTCATATGAAATTACTAATATATGGGAAGGTAAAAGCTCAAGACTAAAGGTAGGCCTAAGATTGGTGTCTGTTTTGCTTGTAAGGTTATTTATAAGATTGTATCTAATTGACCATGAACCTGGTCACTGGATATTGACGGTAAGACCAACTGCTTTGCTCAGTAATTAGCTGACTTTTGGGAGAGCTGCAATATTACAGTCAGTCCACTGTTAGTCAGTCCACTGATCAGGGAGTCTGCCATTTTAAGGGTGGCTCATTAACAAAATTATTCCAGTGCACTGATTACGTACATTCCCCTAAAATTCCCACAATGCAAATTAAAAGTCAGGGAGCATTGATGCTAACTATGCTAGACAGGCAAGGAACATATTCTACTGATTATGTGTGTCTGTGTAATTTATTTAACAGTCAAATTTAACATTGTACCAAACTTGTAAACACATCTGGAACAAAAATTTAAAGTAAATTAAAGTTTTATATAATGAGAGATGTCGGTTTTGCCCCTTGTTCTGTTAGTAATTACCAGCTGTGAAGTCACGTGACAACACGCTCACTCAGTGTCGTCACAGGAAAATGAGTGAATAGTGTCCCAATGTGAACTGAGCCGGGGTCCATAGTGTCCGAATCCGTGTACACCATATACTGATTCTCAACCTCAGGGACTAGGGAGCTGATTGAGACACACCCATTGCCATTTTGTTATTGTCACACCTTTCAGGGCCTTCATCAGAAAACATGGTTGCCAAGTTTTCAGGCGTTCTGCCAACACAGAACCACACACACAACACAAGGATGGTTCCTCATGTGGAATATTTGTCCTAAAAGTAAAAACACTTTTGGTTTATCATTCTGTGTCTACTTTTTTATTTGGTTGTTTAGTGGAAGTGAATGGAAAACCGTTTCCGGGTCCAAAGCATTTATTTATCTCAAGCAAGGCTAAAGCTTAAACAGCAGTTAATGAGCACTGTTTACTCACAGGCTCACAGAATCTCCGCCATCAATATTTGAATACATTTAAAGAAATTAATCACAGACAGGCCATGTGGGATTTCATGTGAAAATTAAGGTTGTTTTGAATGTATTAACTTTTTGGAATTTATGAAACTTTCTCATATATTACATTATTAGTATGCAGAGAAAATACTTGCTGAAGAGCCTCTTCAATTTTTGAATGACCACTATGAGGTTGAAGAGTACAGAAGACAGGTGGCGATGACACTTCTAAACCAGACAGGTATTATTTGTTTACTTCTGTGATTTTCACAATATCGTATATTATTTCAATGATTAACAGATGAAACCCATTACTAAGTTGTATTGTTTTATTAGTGACCAGATGACCTCAGTGAGCTTTGCCACGATTGTGGGGAGAAGGATGCAGGGCAAGGAAGGACAACAGCCAAAAAAAACAAATTCTTGGGTAAAAATTGTATTAAGTATACATCTATCATGATAGTATGCTATTCTGTATTTCAGTTATTTATCCTAGAAATGTTGTTCCAGTGTGACGTGTGTGACCGATGGTTCCACATACAGTGTGCTAAAATGGCTGACCCCAGAAAGTACTTCAGCTGTGCTGCATGCCAGTTTATGCTTCCAGTTTAATATTCCACTGCATTTTCTTTTGCAAACATGCAAAACAAGTAATAAAGTAATTTGCAAGACTTGCGCTTCATTGATGTGGTTATTGTGATTGTGTAGGTTTATGTACTACTTTAAGGTACATGATAATCAAATGCTTCTGAAATGCACCATTGTGGGGCGTGAGACACGAGACAGTCACGAAAGTGGGTGAATTAAGTCCCCGGAGGGTGATTTATTTAACACACAAGTTAAACCACAAGGCTTTAGGGGAACAATACTCCGGACCGTCTTCTCTCTCTCGTTTCCCGGAAGTCAGTTGGTTCCAGAAGGGCCTTTGGTATCTGTTGAGGTCCAGGTATATCCGAGGTGGTTCTCAAGAAGGGTAATGTCCGCCGACCGTCAGGCATCTGAGTCTTTAAACAAATAAGAAAGAGACAACACATCAGCGTGAGAATGAGCTGGGAGTGGAAACTCACTGTTTCTCCTGGCTGCTGGCTCTTTATCCCCGCTGGTGATTAGTTTCAGGTGCTGACGATCGGCTGAACTCCTTGGTAACCATGGCGACGCTGATTGAGTGCGGGCCAACTCGCCACACTCCCCCCCCCTAAGCGTCGACCTGGTGTGAATGAACCTTTTCCTTGCTATGTGGGGTGTTGGAATAGGGGGGGGGGTCGTGACCTTGACCGAGTTGTCCAGCCCGACCACATCCTCGACAGACCGTCCGCGTTGCCGTGGGAGACCCCGGCCCGATGTTCCACTTTAAAATGGAAGTCCTGGAGCGCCAGGAACCACCTGGTCACCCGTGCGTTAGTGTCCTTGGCCTTGGACATCCACTGCAGTGGCGCGTGATCGGTGACCAGAGAGAAACTACGCCCTAGAAGGTAGTACCTGAGCTCCAGGACTGCCCATTTAATGGCCAGGGCCTCTTTCTCCACGGCGGCGTAGCGGGTTTCTGCCGGGGACAGCTTTCGGCTGATGAACACCACTGGGTGTTCTTCTCGATCTTTGACCTGGGAGAGAACTGCCCCCAGGCCGGTGTCCGACGCGTCGGTCTGTAGGATGAAGGGACAACCGAAGTCTGGTGCATGTAGCACCGGGGCAGACGTGAGGTGCTCCTTCAACGTCTGGAACGCCTTCTCTGTGTCTGGACTCCACTTCAGCTTCTCCGGTTGCCCCTTCTTGGTCAGGTCGGTCAAGGGGCTGGCTAAGGAGGAGAAATTCGGGATGAAACATCTGTAATATCCCGCTAGTCCCAAGAAGGCACGTACCTGGGTCTTGTTAGTGGGCCTTGGGGCCTTCTGGAGGGCCTCAACCTTCCTTGCTTGGGGTTGGATTAGTCCTCGCCCGACCCGGAACCCCAGGTACTGTGCCTCCGCGAGTCCCAGATGACATTTCCTGGGATTCGCAGTCAGCCCCGCTCGTCTCAACTCGAGCAGCACTCTCCGTAAGCGGTCAAGATGTTCCTCCCAACTCCCGGAGTGAATTACGACGTCGTCAATATAAGCTGCGGCGTACTCCTGATGAGGCCGAAGGACGATATCCATCATCCTCTGGAACGTCGCTGGCGCTCCGTGAAGCCCGAATGGGAGGACGCGGTATTGCCAGTGTCCCGAAGGTGTACTGAAGGCCGTTTTCTCCCTATCCTTTCGAGACAGCGGAACTTGCCAGTACCCTTTTGTCAGGTCCAGAGTAGATATGAAGCGAGCCTTTCCCAGGCGATCTAGAAGTTCATCTACCCTAGGCATGGGGTACCCGTCGAACGTTGAGACGTCGTTCAGCTTCCGGAAGTCGTTGCAAAAACGGAGAGTGCCGTCGGGCTTTGGGACCATGACGATGGGGCTAGACCATGGGCTGCGGGATGGCTCGATGACCTGGAGCTGCTTCATTCTATTAATCTCCTCCTCTATAGCCAACCGGCGAGCCTCCGGGACCCGGTAGGGGCGCTGCCTCACCACAACTCCGGGGGGCGTACGGATCTCATGCTCGGTAACCTTGGTACGTCCTGGTCTTTCGCAGAACACATCCTCGAACTGACGGACCAGGGTTGTGAGATCGGACTTTTGTATGGGGGAGAGTTGCTCTCCCATCTGTACGACTGGTGCCTCCCTCTCCGCGAAAGCAGCCATCTGGGTTGGGGTTGCTACCCACTTCTTCAATAGATTAATGTGATAGAGTTGATCTTCTTTTCGCCGTCCCGGCTGACGAATACGGTAATTGACCGGTCCCACTCTCTCCAGCACCGTGTATGGCCCCTTCCATACGGCCAGGAATTTGGAGGCTGTAGACGGCATGAGCACCAGTACTCGTTCCCCTGGTGTGAAAGCTCTGGGTTGTGCGGAGCGGTCATATAGGCGACTTTGGGCACGTTGGGCTTCGGCCAAGTGCTCCCTTACCAGGGGCATTACTCGGTCGGTCCGGCTCCTCATCTGCTGTACATGCTCTATGACACTGCGGTAAGGTGCCGGCTGTTGTTCCCAGGCCTACCGGGCAACATCCAGCAGGCCTCGGGGTTGTCTCCCAAACAATAACTCAAACGGGGTGAAGCCCGTGGAGGCCTGGGGCACCTCGCTAATGCCAAAGAGCACATAGGGTAGCATCAGATCCCAATCGCGCCCATCCTCTGCCACCACCCGACGGAGCATCCTCTTTAACGTCTGGTTAAAACGTTCTACTAGCCCATCTGTTTGGGGGTGGTATACGGACGTCCGGAGTTGCTTTACCTTGAGGAGGCGGCAGAGGTCCGTCATCAACCGGGATGTAAACGGGGTTCCCTGGTCCGTCAGGATCTCTCGTGGGATACCCACCCGGCTGAAGAAGACGACAAGCTCCTTGGCAATGGCTTTTGTGGTAGCCTTCCGTAGAGGTACGGCCTCTGGGTACCGGGTGGCGTAATCCACGATAACAAGGATGTGTTCATGCCCCCGGGCTGATTTCGGCAACGGGCCTACCAGATCCATCCCAATCCTGTTGAAGGGTACCTCGATTATGGGCAAAGGAATAAGTGGACTGGGAGGAGGTTTACTTGGTGCAGTTACCTGACAGGTGGGGCAGCTCTGACAAAATCGCTTCACATCTCCGTCTAGCCCCGGCCAGTGGAACCTGTCCCTAATGCGCTGAGCAGTATTGGCCGGACCTAGGTGACCTGCTAGAGGGTGGGTATGGGCCAGTTCCAGTATGGGGTTCACCTTAGATTTTGGGACTACCAGTAACTGCTTTTCCTCCCCCCTCCTTTGTGCGACGCAGTAGAGCAGACCATTCTGTACCGTGAAGTATGGGAGTGGGTGTGGTGGGTTCTGTCGAATTTCTCCATCTACCATCCGGACCTGGGACCAGCAGTGTCTTAAACGGTCGTCCTCTCTTTGTTCTCGACCGAATGACCCTCCTGTATTTACCTGGTGGTATAAATCGGAGAACAAGTTATTCACACGATTCTCGGACTCACCCTCCCGCTCGCTCTCGGTGGCTAGCATCACGGCCCGTCCTGGTTGTTCCTTGTACGTCCTCGTACGGCGTTGACTTCGTCTCGGCGTGCTCTTCGTTTGTACTGCTTGAGTTAAGAGCTTTTCAAATCCTGGCCAGTCTCTTCCAAGCAACACCGGAACGGGTATGTCCTGAATTATCCCGACCTCCAGGGGCCAGGAGCCGGGCCCGGCGGCTATAGTCACCCGTTGGGCAGGAACGCTGCGAGTGTCCCCATGGACACAAGTGATGGGAATTTCCATCTTCCCTTTTGGTTGGACTAACGAACTCTGGACCAGGGTCACCGAACTCCCAGAGTCCAACACTGCCGTGACCCTTTTTCCGTCCAGACGGACCAAGCGCTTTGGTGCACCCCGGGGTGGCTCCATATGTCCCACGCACCCGGCTAGCCATGCCTGAGGACCTGGAGTTGCCGGCTCCGTCGGCATGGGCTCGTCGCGAGGGGAGGGTGTGGCTGGTCTCTCTACCGGTCGCGAGGTACCCTCCAAGCGCCGCCATGGTGTTGTCACCCTCCGGGCCAGGTCTGCCGCTCTCTCTCCCGTGTCCCGAGCATTCGCTGCTTCGGCTAACTCCACCGCCTCTACCGCCTCTCGGTATGTTCCTGGGTTTCTCATTCCTACCGGGCCTCTCAGCCATCTAGGCAGCGCACGCAGCAGTTTATCGATCACCACCTTCTCGGCCACCTGCGCGGCAGACGGGCTTCCCTGCAAGAGCCATATTTGTGCCAGTCGCATGAGCTGGGCTGCTTGGGTGCGAATAGGGACTGACTTTGAAAACGTCCAGTCCCAGAACTGCTGTGCCGCGGTGGTTGGGGAGATCCCAACTCGGGCGAGGATTTCCTCTTTCAAAATGTCATAGTTCTCATTCATCGGGGCTGGTAGTGAAAAATATGCTCGCTGGGCTTCCCCGGTCAGGAACGGCGTTAGTATCTTCACCCATTCGGCTTTATCCCATGCTTCGCGAGTTGCAGTTACCTCAAACGTATGAAGAAAAATTTCCACGTCATCGGCATCTCCGAGCTTGGTCAGGTAACGGTGGGCGGCGGCACGGTGGTCCACGGTAGGTGCCCCTCCAACGCCCGTTTCACTGATTTGGGTAAACACCTGTTCGAGTCTCTCCTGTCGAACGGCCATTTGTTCATTGAACGTTTGCTGGCGGATATTCAGATCCGTTAACCGGCGAATGATCTCTTCCATCTTGACGACACCCGGAAGTGGGGCGGAAATGGTAGAGAGAGAGAGAGAGCGAACGTACCCCTGGAAAAAAAAATCACAACAGAGAGGAAATATGTATTAGCTTCTAGGTGACTGTCTCGCGTCAAAAATTTGCCCGCATTCTCCACCAGTTGTGGGGCGTGAGACACGAGACAGTCACGAAAGTGGGTGAATTAAGTCCCCGGAGGGTGATTTATTTAACACACAAGTTAAACCACAAGGCTTTAGGGGAACAATACTCCGGGCCGTCTTCTCTCTCTCGTTTCCCGGAAGTCAGTTGGTTCCAGAAGGGCCTTTGGTATCTGTTGAGGTCCAGGTATATCCGAGGTGGTTCTCAAGAAGGGTAATGTCCGCCGACCGTCAGGCATCTGAGTCTTTAAACAAATAAGAAAGAGACAACACATCAGCGTGAGAATGAGCTGGGAGTGGAAACTCACTTTTTCTCCTGGCTGCTGGCTCTTTATCCCCGCTGGTGATTAGTTTCAGGTGCTGACGATCGGCTGAACTCCTTGGTAACCATGGCGACGCTGATTGAGTGCGGGCCAACTCGCCACAACCATAATATACATTTCTTTTGCTGTTTTGAAAATAAAGTTTATTAAGTTTAATAAAACACCAAAATACACTTAAATATACTTAAAATCAAAGTCCAAGTTACGTGCATTGTGTGATATGGTGACCTGCTGTAGGACTATAAGGTTACTATGTACATTATAAACATATCATTTTATAATATTATTTTCTTATGTACATTTTATAGCCTATAATGCATGTATGTATAACACAAAGCTCATTTATGATCATGTTTCTTAATTGGACAATGTTTAGAATTGTGGTGATTCCTTTTCTATTATTAGGGTAAAAGTGAATACACACATATATATATTTATATATATAATTATGCCTTTAATATCAAACTGATAGTGCATAGAAAACTCAAAATGTTCTTTGTTTTTACGCATCCACATGGTGTTCTATATGTTAAAAGACGTCCCAGCATATTTGGAAAACAAATAAAAGAAATGTTTTATACCATCCAACAGGTTTCCGGTCCTCCTCATATACATCATGTTGATAGTTTCTTTCAATATCCAGCAAAGTGTTCACTTTATGTGAACAATAACTCATGCATCATACAGTGTTTGAGTGAGCAACTTGGATGCGTATGCGCCGTTATGCTCTTTGTGGCATGTGTGAACGGATGCATGCACCATGCAGTGTTCGGAGCCCAACTCAACCATGCGAGCAACATTGTGAACTCATGAACATGAATTGTAGGCTGACAGGGAGAAGAATATGTTCATAAAACTTTCTTGTGCACACCAAGTACTCACCTTGCTTTAGAAAAAAAATCACCACAATGATCAGATGGACCATTTTTAACCATTTTGTTAGTACTTTTATGGACCTTGACATATAATTTTATCATGATGTCTCTGACGACTGCAAACCTCTCGGATGTGATCTGAATATCTGTTAGGCTTTGCCTTTTGTTTTGTTTTATTTTTGTTTTGTTTCTGTATTTTGTTTGCTTTATTTTGTCTCTAGTATTGTCTCTAGTATTTTTCTCTGGTATTTTTCTCTAGTATTTTTTCTCTATTTTGTCTGGTACCCCATTTGGTCTCTTAGTATTGCTAATTTCTCTCTCCTGCTCCTCATTTGTGTTCCCTCTATTTCAGCACGTTTTGGCCAACTCTCCGGGTGGCGATGTAAATTGTTTATACTGCGTTTTGCTCGCAGTGCTTCGAGTTTAATCTTTTCATCATCCCTTCGTAGGAACGTGGCAACCTGTAGCCGGTTTGGACTATTTTTCCCATACGGCTCTTCTTTTGGTTCTCTGTTTCCTTTTTGGATTTTTAGTGGATTATCCGTTCACGGAGTTTTACTGCCAGCGGAGTTTCCTGGGTTCTGGTCAGGAGTGAACTGCCTATCTTTTCTCGCTGTGAGTTTACAACCTGCCGTGTTTCCTGTGTTCTTGTCAGGAGTACCCTGCCGATCTATTGTTTGCTACTGTGAACTTTGTTCTAATAAACTGTATATACCTCACCTGCATCTGAAGCCTTTTGACAACCATGATAGTAAATCGCCACCAAGAATGGACCCAGCAGGAGAGGTCGATGTTCGCCAAGCCGTAGCAAGCCAGGGACTGCTACTGGGTCGTCAGCAGCATGGGGTAGCGCAGATTCGTCTTGGCATTTCTACTCTCTCCCAACAACTCGCTGCTATCGCTCAGCACCTGGATCAGACCCAAGCTATTCAAGCGTCCGCTTCGGCCCAGTGCTACACCCGTTGATACGGACTCATCCTCCTCCTGTCGACTGGAGCCTCGTCTTAATCCCCCGGTTCCCTACGCCGGAGAACCCTCTTCCTGTCTTTCCTTCTTCTCACAATGTTCTTTGACCTTCTCCCTACAGCTCTCCTGCATCTCCACCAACAAGTCGAAGGTAGTGTTCGTGGTCATGCAGTTAAAGGGTGTTGCCAGGGAATGGGGAACAGCGATCTGGGACAGTAATCATGCCTGCTGCGCTTCCTTCAAGCTATTTTCCCAGGAGCTTAGGAAGCTGTTTGACTGGTCTGCACTTAACAGCGAGGCAGCTAGGTCGTTGTTCCTTTTACAACTGGGTCGCAGGTCGGTTTCGGAGTACTCCATTGAGTTCCGCACTTTAGCTTCGTCTAGTGGCTGGAATGACAAGGCACTCTGGGATCGATTTTTACACGGATTAGCAGGACGAGATCTATTCACTGGAGCTTCCTCCAATGGGCTGATACAGCTTGCCCTTCAGGTCGATTTTCGGCTGGGACTCCGTACTCAACGACGCGGGAGGGGAATATTGGACAGGGAGTCCTCTAGCACGTTCAGGGATGTGGTCCATCCCCCTTCTCTACCTCACAAACCAGGAATGTCGTCATGGGGTCAACAATTTGTGCCTCTATTATGGTGATCCTGAACATTTAGTTGCGGGATGTCCACTTATTAAGAATCGTCCAGACAGCTTGTCTTACCGTGGGGTAAGCGTTTGCTCTACTGGTCCCCTTTCTCGCAGCCGGACTGTTCTTCCTGCAGTCATTCAGTGGAGGGGACTGAGCCACTTTGTGATTGCCCTCATTGACTCTGGAGTGGAGGGTGATTTTATTGACATTGAGCTGACTTAGAGGTGGAGGATTCACGTAGTACCTCTTAGCTCAGTCCATCACGGCAAAGACGCTCTGCGGCATGCCTCTCACCAACATTTCTTCTACTACTGAACCTGTTTCACTCACCACGTCTGGTAATCACACTGAGAAGCTTCAGTTTCCTCTGATTCAGTCTCCCTCCGCTCCAATCGTGTTGGGTCACGCCTGGCTGATTAAACATAACCCCCATATTGACTGGAGAAAGAATGTTGTTTGTGAATGGAGGGATTTTTGTGCTTCTAATTGTTTGAACACTGCTCTTTCTCCTTTGATTTCTTCTCCTCTGTTTCAGGAGGAGCCTGTAGATCTCACGGGGGTACCTAGTGTTTATCATGACCTTCACCCCTGTATTGATTACCGGGGAACGACTGAACGGCATCACGGTTAAGAATTGCCCCCCTTTGCCGTTGATGTCGTCGGCTTTCGGTCTCTTACAGGGTGCTACCATCTTTACAAAGTTAGACTTACGCATTGCATATCACCTGGTCAGGATAAGGGAGAGGGACGAGTGGAAGATCGCCTTTAACATTCCCACAGGCCACTTTGAGTATCGCGTGATGCCTTTTGGCCGGGTGAATGCTTCGGCGGTTTTCCAGAGACTCGTCAATGACGTGCTGAGGGACATGGTCGACCGGTTCGTTTTCGTCTACCTCAACGACATTTTGATCTTCTCGCACAACGAACGGGACCATGTCCGGCGGGTCTTAAGCCGGTTACTTGAGAATCGCCTGTTTGCAAAGGTGGAGAAGTGTGAGATTCAAGCACGGTTAGTTCCGTTTCTGGGTTTTATCTTGTCCCCAGATGGTATTCCGATGGTACCCACTAAGGTAGAAGCAGTTGCTAATTGGCCTAGCCCGGTAAATCGCAAGGCGGTCCAGCGATTCCTGGGGTTTGCCAATTTTTACAGACAGTTCATCCGAGGGTTTGGCCAGGTCGCTCTTCCCTTGTCGGAGCTCACCTCCACATTGAGGCGGTTTGTGTGGTCAGAGCGGGCTCAGACTGCGTTCGATAGACTTAAGAGTCTTTTTTACGTCTGCGCCCATATCCTGACCTGTCTCGTCAGTTCATTGTGGAGGTCGATGCTTCTGATGCAGGGGTAGGAGCGATCTTGTCCCAATGTTTTGGGGCGAGTGGGGGAAATGTTCCAGAGTCAATGGGGGAAAAGATCTGATCAGTTTCTGACATTTTTAAGATATCTTCCTATATAGCAGAACAGGGAAACTTATGAAGGTATGAAAATATATAAGCACTGTCTTTATGTGAACTTTGTGTGTTTTGGCATAATGTCGTGTGCATTTGACAGCTAAATAGCTAATAATGTACTATTTATCATCATTTTAATTTTTGAAGCATTATTTAGAATTCTGACGAGTTTTGTCTTCATTTTAGAACAAATATTATTTTTATATTTTCCATTCATTTGATAATATCACTTCACAACATCGGGACTAATTCACTACTGGCTGTATTATTGATCTATCAAAAACAAATGTGACATCTTAACCTCAAATTTGATGTCACAGTCTTCTGTAAAACAAAAATTAAAAGGATTTATTATACAATTATGCAAGAACATTTAGCAACAGTAATATCATATCATGAGCACTGACATTCTCCATTTTAACATCAACCATACCCCACAAATGTACTGTGTCTGAATTATTCCCCATCTCCTACATTGTGCACTATATCATTTTTCAGCCAATTTGTAGGGTTCAGAGTGATCAACTCAAATTAAAACGTGAATCAGCTGGTGGTAGCTTTGAGAAATGACGGATATGCCATTACTGTAGAATAAAATGTCAGCCAAAAGACATTTTTCCATGCTGTGTATTTTGCTAAATGCAAATATGTAAGTGTGGTAAATGCAGCATTCTGTAACTTTGGATATATGATGAAAAAAATAGTGAAATAATGCACCCATACCAAAGTAACAAATCAGATATTCTTTTGACCCTCTTCAAGACTCAGGTTTCGTAAATAGCTCCAGCCTGGCGCTTTCTCACTCATTCACAGTGCTTGTGGAATGATGCAGTTATCTGCGCATATTAAACACATACAATCTCATCTATTTCAGAAGACATATTGTTTTGTAGAGCTTTGATAAAGTTAACTTTAGGCGATATGAGACGAAACTTGCATATAAATACACTATGATGCTTGCCGTGTGACCACTTTGACGTGACACGCAGCAAACACTTAAGAGCTTTAATTTAAATATATTAAATACATTATTAAAGGTAACAAATGTAATGAAATAAACCGTTGTTTTATTCTCTTTTTAAAAGCTAATAAATAAAACGTGACAAATAAATTCTAAACAACCCATAAATCCACACAGGTGCATTTTAAGCCTTATGACAAATGTCCACAACAGTACTTTTAGATGCAGGTTATACGTGATCGAAACCATACGCAGTTGGAGTACAGAATTAACACGTTTCTCTATTACACCGATTACAAATCAGTAACAAGATTTAAAACACGTGACCATTGAAGGAGTTTTTTAATAAGTTTTATTACGTTTAAATGTTTATTCTTTATTACAGTTTTGATGAACATAATATGTGTGTTTTTTAATGAGAATGTTTAGGCAGAAAACTCTGAGGAGTTAAGGGCTGATTGGAATGTGTTTGCTACAGGATGTGGTATGTATGTGTGTGTGTGTGTGTGTGTGTGTGTGTGTGTAGCCTTGTGTACAAAGATTGGGAGAAGTGCAGATAATGCTGATTGGTGCCTCTAGGAATGTGAGTGCAGACAATAAATTAAAGGGTCAAAGACCAAAGGTGGATCAAAGAAGGGCATGCACACACATATCATTATCTGAGTACTTAGCTATGCAGAATTTGGGTGTGGGGGTGTCGTGTCATGTGATGTGTTGCAGACAAGGAGAAAGAAGCTGATTGGAGGAAAGACGAGGTGGAGCTCTGCAAGAATACACGTCACCACACACTAAATATGTTGTAAAATCATTCCACTGGGTTGGTTCTTTGTAAGACGTTATGTCGAGAACAACCCAGCGCGCTGATTCAATTTAATAAACTTCAACTTTATTCAAAGAACGTCTAAGTCCAATTTTTGAACACGCTGGACATCAATTGTCCATCACCATATAGTGGAATATTTACATAAAGGATAGTGAATACCTGAACAAGTGATCAAAATCATACGCAGCTGCGGTACAATACTAACACGTTTTTCTACCACACGTGCTACAAATCACTCACACATTTTATAACACGTGACCATTTACAACTATCTCTATCGACAGATATTAGTAACATTGTAACAGCCATAGAATATTTTCTCACCTACCAAGACTATAAAAACTATCACCATTAACGTTATCATAAAAACAAACACCAAACTAAATAATTATAACTAATAATTTCGTTTTATAAGCAAAATGCAAGCCAACATAATTACGTTAATCTAGTAATTTAATAAAACACTAAAGATACCTTTAGACATTTTTTGGTTAAAATTCAACCACAAAACATACAAAATGATTTTCAAAGTGACTTAAAGTTGATGTTATCGCAACGATGACTGATTAATTAACAACTTTACAAAGACAGCAACAGTCGCATCTTGCTCACCTGTCCACGTGAAGAGAAAATGGAGAATTGGATTTCCGTTTTGGGCTGCAACAAAGACTATAAATACCAAGTATTGACACTGATGTATTTTAAGAAACAGCATGGATGTCATTTTGGAGTGAAAATACTTTATAACTAACATAGTTTATTGTGAGACGAGCCTTTTATCTTTATGTACTTTTCAGATAAGATTTTAGCTATAATATTTTCAACAAAGCAGATGAAATAGCCATTGCGACAGTTAAAAGGTATTTGAACATCGTGTCACTTTCAGTACAAAACGACGGAAGCACAGTGTGCTGTTGTCTTTGTATTTATAGTCTTTAGCCGAAACGACGCTGTCTAATCACGTTCCCATAAATAAATATATAAAAAAACATCTATTAGTTTTTTCAGAAGATGAACATTTTCGCAATGTTGTAACAATATACATGTACAATAGACATGTTACACGTTCTAACTAAAAATATCAAAATGTTGCATTTTGACAACAAATCCACAATTGTTTAAACTTTTCCAATTGTCAAAAAATAATTACATAGCGTTGTTACGATGAATGACTTATTATCAGAGAAATAATGAAACCATTTTTAAAACTTTTTGTGTATTCATATATATAAATGAGGATTTCATCCTAAAAATTCTATTCATTTATTGTACAATACACAATATAATCTATTATTTTCCTTCACATATGCCTTAATTTGATAAAAAAAATCAACAGATAAATGTTAACAAAACTCTTTACAACATATGATGCATAAGTGATGTTATTGGTACTTTGTCACTTTACTGGATAAAGTTGCTATCTTGCCCTAACTACATGTTTTGTGTTATCCGTTATGTATAATATATAATCGTACCTAATATTGGAACTAAATTTACTTTTGAGAATATTATGATATCATTTATATCTTATTAGTTCGCACATCTTCTTGAAACATATAGTGTGAAGCCATCTTATTTTCCTATTTCAACATTCCGGTAATTACATAAAGTTTCTATATTTGACATTGCAGGTAAATATCACTGTCAAACTGCTATGCCTAACAGAACAGAGGGCAAGCATGACCCGGAGTTTCCAAAAGATGCAAAGAAGGTCTTATGATGTCACAGATGAAACGGGCAGCATTTCATTGACTGTATGGGGACCAGAGGCACTGACTGTGGGAAAATGGTACAAAAAACAAACACATCTGTTCGACTATTTGGGAGCTGCTTCTGTTTGTAGACAAGTACAGAATCTCAGATTACAATGGTGCCAGATGTTGCACATGAAGTTGCTGAAGTAGTAAACAATTACAAAACAACGAAAGGAGATGTTGTCACAGCAGATGTCAATATTGAATACTTGTGCCCCAAAAAGCATTCTTTGACATCCGTTAATGTTTCAACGTTGATGACAAGATGTCAACAATTTTCGGATTTCTGTCGAACAAGTAAAATATCATCAGTCTTTCGTGCAAAAATCTCCCTCCAGGAGAAGATTGGTACAATAACCACTTTCAAGATTGAAGACATTGTTCTTCGCTGTTTGCTAAATGTGCCAAAAGACACTACAGTGGAACAAACACATTGGTTGATAAAATGTTAGCAGACGAGAATAGCCTTCTGCAAGTATAATATCGAGGCCAACGTGTCATGTCAGCAGGACTTGTGTGTTTACCATGTGAGACTATTCATGAACCATCAATGAAAACAACACCTACTACCACCACTGCAAAAGAAATCACCGATGACATGTCAGACACATTGATGCTTGATGAACCGTTTGAAGAAGACACAAAAGAAAAAGCATGTAAACCACCTCATGAACAAGCACTCAAAGAAGGTGAACACAAGATCAACGAAGCAATTCTTTTAACCAAAGGTACGATTGCGGATATTAAACAAACTTAACAAACCCTCAGCATTGACAAAGCAATCAACCATCGGTCTGCAGATAAAACCAAAACCTCTGATGGATCTAACAAAACATCTATTGTGTCTACAAAACCCCCTGCAATTGAAGGGTTTTAAAAGTCTTTAAGAGTGTTGTGTTTTAATTACCATGTTTTAATTGCATATGTTTAATCAAGTTATTTGTTATCAGTATAATCATGCTGTAGTGTCATAATTACTGTGGTTCTGTGAAGGAGAGAATATTAGACCACAAGAAACAGTGCGTCCAAGGGGGTTAAATCAGCTCAGGAATGTGCAAGAGAGATTAGCTGGCCTGAACCAAGCAGAGCATGCAAACACATACCACACATCTTATGTTTAGATAAGCGTTGGGTGAACTGGTTGGGGGAAGTATGGTGTTTTACAGATGCTAAGAGAACAAAGAAGAAGGGTGCGGTTGTCCACAAGCGCCAAGCGGTCATCTCTCCATTGGCTAAAGACTAAACGGTGGATGTCTCAAGAGCCGTGGGATTGGACACTAACTACTGAAGCAAGCTTGAAGATACACCCACACATACACATATAAAAATGTAAAACACTGTTTAGGCGGGGCTGATTCTCCGGGACTCTCTGTTGAGTTAGTTGTGTGTGAGACAGCCCAGCGCTGATTTTCAGGTTAATAAACTTCAACTTTATTCAAAGAACGTCTGTAAGTCCAATTTTTGGACACGCTGGACATTTTTAAGTCCATCAGGGATACTCTAAATTCAGAGCATAAATGAGCCCAAAGTGGATGCACATGGCTTTGGGAAGATTTCCCAGGTTATCCATTACAATTTTTACCTTCCAAAATAAGGGCAATGGATGTGGCATCAAGGTGCAGTGAGTACAGTATGGATTCACAGTCCTCAAGGATCAGTGACACAAATTGCAGATTGAAATGCTGGAAAACCCTTCTGCATCATCACTGTCCTAAAAACACCATAACAAAAAAATAGAGTCAATTAACATTACACATTTTAAAATAACTAATCGTTGCTATCCGACATCATTTTTGTTTTGTTCCTTTTGCCTTACATATATTTTACTTTCTTGCCTTC
This sequence comes from Triplophysa bombifrons, assembly GCA_029783895.1. Lineage (NCBI taxonomy): Eukaryota > Metazoa > Chordata > Actinopteri > Cypriniformes > Nemacheilidae > Triplophysa > Triplophysa bombifrons. Next base: position 1,175,115 of record JAPMJR010000028.1, on the reverse strand, counting down.
TATTGACTTCTTTCTTTCACACTTTATTCTTCTGTCTTAATTTCCAGCCTCATTCCATCTTTTCAATTGTCTCCTTTGAATTGCTTTCCTTTTCTTCATGCCATATCTAACTTTTTTTAATGTTTATTAACAAAACTACTTACAAAACACGTATTGTAATAATCAATGGGATCCTCTCCGAGGAGGAGTGGGAGGCCATGAAGAAACAGCTGTTCGCCTTTCATTGGCGACAGATTTCTGGAAAATGATTCAAAGTAAAGTTTAATAGCATTTACACAACACTTGCAAAACCAAAGGACTGGGATATGACTGTGGAGCTTACATTATTGTCAACCTGTTGTAGAATCTTCTTGAGTTTACACCCAACGTCTCCCCCTTTGGCCTTGAAGTTATCAAGGAAACGTTGAAGGAATTGGTCAAGTATTTGAAAGAATTCCTTTTGCAGATTTATGCCAGATATACGGCTGAACTCCGCCAGAACCTAAAAAAATGTAAATGAATCAATCACTTTTCACAGAAATGTGCAAGTTTGGATTAAACATCACATTATCTACACTGGGAGTAACATGGAAAAGAATGTCAGACTTCAACTGCCTCTGATCAGGTGTTCTATGCACTCTACATTTATGGAAATTAAATGTACAGTAGACATTCCTCTGAAAAGTGCACTTTTTATAGGGACACTGCACCATTTCATGATTTTTGAGATGATGCCTTAAATGAGACACAAAAATTGATTCTGTGCAGGAATCCTCAAAACTGCACATTAGACAGTGAAATATCAAAGGGGTGTCATCACATGGACTGGCTTGGCAACCATACACCTGACGTGAATGATTTTACGTTAAATGCACGATCAGTGAATTAAATGATTTAAATAAGCATTCAATCTGGGGATTGGGATGGGAGTAGTTCTAGTGTAGCCTCCATCTGTGATGTTTCAACAGCTGAGCCCTCTTTTCACACGAAAACAAGCAGAATTTACACTTCCACTCCGTTTGTTTAAGTCTTCCGAAGTAATGTGTAATTTAATGGCTTGTTAATGGAAAAAGCGTAAATCAAGCATCACACTGTTCTTTTACACGTGAACGACACGTGCACGACAAGTGAAAAGCTTTGCGGTTTTCACATAATAATAATGGTGGAACACCAACTAACGACAGATTAAATATCTTACAAACGGTTCTTAAAAAATGTTAGGTCAAAAATAGGTCATTAATAAAACTATTCAACACATATTATAATTGCAGAAACACCATCAAAAAATTGAAATTGAACTTTGATACAAAGCACGATTGATCGATTGATTACGATGGGCTTGCAATAAGCATATAATTTGGTTGTTTTGGTTCTTGATTGTAAAAAAGAGAAGATTCAGAATACACATTTGTTTGAGTGTGTGGAGAGAGAGAGAGAGAGAGAGAGAGAGAGAGAGAGAGAGAGAGAGAGAGAGAGAGAGAGATTAACAAGCATTGTTTTCACTATTAAATGGATTACTTTTGTGTGCGTGTGCGTACGTGCGTGTATGTGGAGAGAGAGAAATAAAACAAGTGTTTTTAATAACACCTTTGTCACCAAGATATTTGCAAAAGTGAGACCTTTAGTACAACTCACTCGATGCTCTAAGGTACAGTGTACTTAAGTTGTTTAGTTTAACTATTGCATTCACCTAAAAGTTCACACAACACTGGATAATCAAGTAAAACCAACACATTTGTCAAAATCAGTTAAGGAAACTAGGCTTACTGAGTAGATTCAGTTATTACTTTTTACAGTGCAGATGTTTGTGTACAGAAATTGTGTAATACAATCAGTTAGTAAGCGTAGTTAAATGTACGGCGTGTCTATTTACACTCAATACAAATAGCCTGCTTTGTTGGGAAAACAAAGAGATTCCGAACCATGCAGTGTGAAGCAGTTACTCAAGTGGTGTAAGACATTGTATGAGGCGCGTGGGAGACCAGAGTTCAAGGCTGCCTCCTGCTGAAAAAGTACAATTTTTTTACTACTTTAAAGATCATAATGGCATTTGTTTTCATTTAAATTGATTTAAGACTTAAAATTCACTTTTATTCATAAGGTTCAGGTTAGGGGTAGATGTAGGGCCTTAATATCTCAATAAGTTGCCATCATTTTTATAATTTTTATAAATGTAAAAAATATTTACACACTGTTATTTTTTGATGATCTATGGCAAAACAATATATATATTATATATATATTAAACAAATAATAACGTTATACTTTAATGCTAGGCACTGGGATGTGTAAAAATGTTGTCTGTCTTGTGTGGCATCGGATATTCATGCCAAATTGTTTGATAGTACAACATCAGGACCAATGTATTACCCTTTCCATGAAATACCAGAGTTGTTGACCGATGAAATAACCAGAAGAAATTAAAATGTGACATAAAGCACCGGGTGTACGGCAGAGTAAGAAAGAAGAGTGAAGAGAATGAAGTCCTGTCCAAAGATTGTTTTGTTTTTGGAATAACTGAAAAAGGTTAATTTTACTTTTAAATCTGCAGTGATGTGATGTGTAAACATGTCTACTGTATGGTCTGTTGGAAAGAAGTGAAGTTAATCTGTAATGACAAGTTGTAGCCACTAGATACCTGTGTATATCTCAAAAAAAGAAATGCTGGCTACAGGCATAGTTCGTTCTCTTGTGTTTTATATTTCTCCAGCTCTCCATCAAGAAGATATACGATCCGACGAATATGGAACTGTTTAATTCAAGATGCATTGATTCAAAGGTGATTATAAGATTGAAAAACTCTTATCTTTTGCTTTCATAAGCTTTTGTTTTATCTTATCTCATGAGCACAAGTTTTTTCAAAATTCATCTTGAGATCAGTGTTGTAAAATTGTTTATATGACTTCTTTTGAGTGACTTGGGCTACGTGGTAAAAAAAAAGCTAAGTATTGATGCATGTTAACAATTCGATGTTTAAATTTATCTATCGTATTTTTGTAGGCCCTTCTTATTCACCCCTTGGCTACTGTATAATGTTTTTTTCTTTGTAAATTTACATTTTTACACTTTTAAACTTCATTTTACTATAGAAACAAAATTGTTGATTAAAAAAAAAATCGATGTAATACCGTGTGTAGTTAAAGGTAATAAGTTAATCAAACTTTTATCATAAAAAGGTTCTGCTTTTAACAGCAGTAAATCATTAGTTTTTGGATTATCTCTTGTCATTGATCTGTGGCGCACCCGTGACAGTGATATGGTAAGATTAATTACAGAAATATAGTATACATAAGTTTTATGGCAAGGCATAGCTGTACTCAAGAATCTACATAACTGTACTTTAAGAAATTGTAATACTAAACAACAGTAATATGGAAGTGAAAATCTGGACCTCATCAGTTTTAATAACACTTGAGTTGTTAAACATTATTTTGTTTTGTTATAGTTAATTTCACTAACTGTAGACTTGTGTATTATGTATAGTATAGTACTACCGGTAAATTTAGGCCTTGTAGGGACATTTTTATGTCCACGTGTGAAAACAAGCGTATAAATTGTCACGCCAAGGAGAACTCGAAAATTCAATTATAAGTGAAAGAGTTTATTAACAATGATAGTGAAAGAAAAAAAAAATACAGTGATAATAGTTGGGACAGCATGCTTTTATGCGAACCCAAACGTTGGAGATTGAACAAGAGCAGCTGTCATAAAATGACAAAACTCGTCATATTCTTGTCCAATTACAAAAAGTCATGCTGCATGTGTTTGCTTCAGGGAACACCCGCCAGTTGCCATCGATGTTCTCATGGAGAAATGTTATATTTGGATTCTCTTTGAATCTAAATACAGGTATGGCACATGCCCCTGAAGCAAACACAAGAACATCCTGTAGGGTGACTGAAAGTCTGTCCCCACCATCCACCTCCACAGATGCATCTCCGTCTGCAACATTAAAATCAAAGCATTAATTAAAAAAGAAATAGGGACACACGAAGAGTGCTTTTCCACCAACGTGCCAAACCATTCTAAGTACAGTTTGATACTGGTAAAAAGGTTACATTTCCAAATGTGCCTGGTTCAACACGGAATGATTACAAACTGTTTTCGGCTGGGAATTTTTGACCTTGTTTTCGAACTTCAGCGTGTTAGTAGAATGCGTGCAGAGAATGTGTCAGTCTCTTGTGTTACCAAGGTAACGAGTGACAAATTTGTGTTGACATGCTAAGATTTCCATTAGATTCCACTGAGATGTCAACTATGTTTTGGGAACATACATGTTATTATAATGTATCCATATGCTAACAAATTATTAATAAAATATACACAAAATTAAACAAAATGAGAACTTTTTAAAACAATTGTTTGCAAAACAATACATAGGTCCACTGACTGGAATATTATTTTTTTATGGCCAAGTTGACACATGAAGATTCCAAACATATTTGTTGATAATTGTTTGAAGTGGATGATGCGGTTTTTTTGAAACTACTAACCACCCATTGTTGTTTTTCCAAATCGACTGAAGTTATAAAGAAATGCGTTGCGTGTAATAAAAAAGACCAGACAACCAACAGCTCTGGAGATCTCAAGGAGGTTTATTTGCCAAGTGGTCTGCGATAGATCAAATGTCAACATCAGGCATGACATAAACCTTGTACACCTCCTACACAATATAAAATATATATTAGAAGGCCTGCAGTTTTGTAAAACACTCCAATTCCAATAACATGCCGAATACATTTCATGACTACCCAATTTCATGACTACCCAAGGGTAGCAACAGTGCTGAACTTTCTCCATTTTTAGACAATCTGTCTTACCGTGGACACATGGACATCAAGGCTTTTAGATATACTGTTGTAGCCCTTTCCAGCTTTATGTAAGTCAACAATTCTTGATCGTAGGTCTTCTGAGAGCTCTTTTGTGCGAGACATGGTTCACATCAGACAACGCTTCTTCAGAACAGCAAACTCAAAACTGGTGTGTGTTTTTTATTGGACAGGCCAGCTTTAATCAACACATCCAATCTCATCACATTGATTGGACCCCAGGTTGGCTGACTCCTGGCTCCAATTAGCTCTTGGAGAAGTCATTAGCCTAGGGTTTCACATACTTTTTCCACCCTGCACTATGGATCTTTACATGTTGTGTTCAATTAAAACATGAAAGCAGACTATGTTTCTCTATTGTTGTGACTTAGATGAAGATCAGAACACCAATTTATGAAGAAATCCAAGTAAGCCCAAAGGGTTCACATACTTTTTCTTTCAACTGTATATATCTTTTGGCTGTGCATAGCTGTTTCTGAGTTCTTATTGATCACAATCAAGATGGGCCATTTTCATCATTGATTGTGATCACATTTTGTAACATCAATTTGATAATTTTGGTTTGAAAATGGCCCAATATTCTTGTAGATGGCCCAATATTCTTGTAGATGGCCCATTATTCATGTAGATGGCCCAATATTCTTGTAGATGGCCCATTATTCATGTAGATGGCCCATTATTCATGTAGATGGCCAACTAAGTGGTTTAAAATCATCCTGTTATTGGGCCTATTCAGGTCAAGTTATCACCTTCTCCGAGAAATAGGGGCGGGATCAGTTGTCAATAAAGATGAGGGTCAGAGCCACAAGTTTCTCAGTTCTTCAAGAACAGGCTGAAGACAACACTTATTCCTGCACTCTCTGCTTGAACCAGCTTTTTCCTCTGTGAAGAATGGCTCCAAAGTGGTACAATTTCAGATCATTTGATATACCAGTAGCTTTATATGATAAGTCTTGCTGGACAAGGGTCACTTTAGGCCTCTGTTTTAAGAACTCTCTGTCTTCATTCATTTTCACATTTGTAAGATTTGGTGTGTCTGCTTTGTCTCACAGCCAGAAATCCGACCGTCGCATTGTTCACTGCTTGCTGTGTGAAAAGCCACAGGAGATGCTGATGACGCATCTGAGCAGGGTTTGCATGAAAAAGAATACACCCGAAGAACGTCTGGAGGAGGCGAAGAGGGCCAAGAAGTCTGCCAAGGTGTGGACACAGCAAGCCAGGAACTGGGACTACACGGAGATGGTGAAACGTTACCCCCACAGACCGTCCAGGCTGGCTCTTCTGGAAGAGCTGCGCCAATGAAACTTTTTTGTGGATAATGCTCCTAACCAGGCAGACCTGGAGTCTGAAGAGCCGTCCATCAGCACAGCTGCCGTTCTTACAGCCAGTAAACCTTCTGGAGCAGCCGGTTGCAGCTCTGAAGCGGCTGGTGTCAGCTCTGAATCGGCTGGTGGCATCTTGGTGGCGGAGGATAGCAGCTCCGAAGGCAGCACCAACGATCCAAGCGACCGAACATGGCAAAAGTAAGTTCTAAACCTCACACACATCAGTGCAGAGACTGTGAATAAACTGTAAGGTTGTTTTGAGCTCATTTTCTTCTGTCTGTATTTTTTTCAGAGATCAATCGCAGTACAGCACAAGTGTCAGGGTTAAGATGACGCAAATGGGGCTCTACGAAAAGTTCCCTGCAGAAGAGGCCATGCTGACAGACTTTAAGGGCTACTTAATCAACACCCTGCAGGTCCCAAACTGCCAGCAGGAGGTAAGATATATCCCATTTGCGTTTCTTTTTAGTATGTTTCGTATTGCTCTGGAAATGTTTTAATATATAGTAGCACAGCACATGTAGAGCAGCTATTACGTTCCATAAAAGAAGGGAACTCAGATAAAAACACAGCTTTAGGGGTGTCTGTGTGTGGCTGGCTGGTGTGTGGCTTTTCGTCTCACTGCATCATCTCACACTTCTCTTTTTCTTTCATCACAGGTAGACAACGTATCCAGGATGCTGAGGTTCATCCAGCCAAGTGGGGATGAAGTCAGCTTGGACTTCCTGCTTAAGTCCACTGAGACCAAGGATTACCTCACCCAACTCCGGCGTGCTGAAATGGGCCCATCAACCATTTTAAACTATATAATGAACATGATCCGGTTTGTTCAGTATTTGAAGACCCATCTGAACTTGGCTGCAGCAGATCCTGACTTCTACAGGAAGTGCCAAGCCTACCTCGACCTCATCGCTTCTATCAGAAAACCAGAGGCCAGGTCTAACAGCAAGGTCACCTGTAAAACAAGGTCAGTTGCTAATCTGCTTTCCATTTGTTTTTCTTTATTGACTTCCTCCATGTTGATAGTAATTCTCCACCGCATTGTTGTCTTATATGTCATTCTAGGTATGTACGGTTCCAAGAGGGTGAGAAGACCCTTCAGGAGTGCCAGGTAGTCCTCCGGAAGGCCAAGAAAGACATGCTGTCCATTTATGCGAGGCTGCTCGAAGGTGACCACTACTGGATGAAAATCCTGGACACTGTTGTGGCCACTTCAAACCTGCTCAGCTCCCTGACACGGTATGTGATTATCTGAAACGGTTATAATCATAATGTCTCTCAACACTCATCCATCAGTTTGTCAGTGTGGGTAACCTTGAAACCTTTTCAATGTTGCAGCTCCTCTTCTGACGACTCTGGCGAAGAGGGCGCCCGGGCAGAGAAGAGAAGGCAAGTGGAAGAAGAGGTGGGCAGCCCAACACCGGACATTGACGTTTTCCTACAGGCCTCCCCTGTAGAAATCAATGGCCACCCACCCAACAAGGCCCAGAGATTAAAAGCTGGGTTCCCCACCGACAGAGAATTCTATGACAAGTGGAGAGCTCTGCAGTACGGCAAGCGGGAGCAACATATTTTGTGTAAGTGTGGATACTTTCTTAGCCAATGATTAGATTTGCTCCAACAGAAACATTTAGATCTCGTGTGTGAACCTGAATTTTAATTTAAATGTTCTCTTTTTGACAGTTAAATGCTCAAGATGTGCCCCAACTGCAGCGAAGGTGGCTAAAGTCATAGAGGCAGAGGGGTGGACGGCCAATTGTCCTTGTCCGGAGCACATCAACGCAAAGTGGAGGCCGCTCAGCAGAGCACAGGCGGAGAGTAATCCGGCCATCATCAGGGGTGTGACCAGGCAGAAATGGCCGGGTCTGGCTGTGAAGGACTTTGGGGAGCAGAAAGGTATGTACAAATGTCTTATTAGCACAGTAAAATCCATCTAAAAAAAAAGAATATGATGTCTCATGAACAGCACATTAATGACTCTCTCTTTTTGACCACAGGAGTTGTTGCAATCAAGGCCTTTGGGAAGGGCTCCATCCTGTGTGATTTCCACGGAAAGGTAATCACAGGCGCTGAGGGCAGGGAGATGATGGCAGAGATGCAGGACGAGCGGGGCAACCTGTTTTTCTTCAAACATGGCCCTGATGAAGTCTGCATCAATGTGCAGACCTTTCCCTGTGAGTGCCACCCTTTTCTGGAAACCACAGGGAGAAGGATTACGCACTCCAAGAAGAACTATAATGTGCAGCCACGCCACTGCATACTGAAGCTTCAGGGAGGAGACAGGCATGTTCTGCTCTTTCAGGCCACCAAGGACATTGCAAAAGATGAGAAGATCCGCTTCGACCACGGCATCAAGAAGAGGTGTTTTTGTGGGGAGGAAGAGGAGCTGCAGTGGCTGGACGTCTGACTTGCGAAATAATCTTTTTTTATGTCACAATACTGAGAGTTTGCGTGGGGACTATCAATGTTTTATGTCACAATACTGAGAGCTTGCGTGTGAACTAACATTGTTACTTTCACGTAAATGGAGCATCAGCTGTGTCATAACATTGTTAGGTTCATGTAAATGGGGCCTCAGTGTGAACATTGAAACGATTGACAATATCTATGTCCTGGAGCTGGAGTGGCTGGATGTCTGACAACCTCTATAGTAAGATTCTCTATAATATTTGACATATATTAATGCTAACCTTTTATACTACAGTTAAATCAGATCAAATTCAATATTATGAACAGCAGCTATGCCAATTATTTCCCATCTGCTCTTCTGTTATCTCGGGACGCCAGACTCGACGCCTGTGAAGAGATGACTCGACATGCTTAAGTAACTGAAATTTTGTTTTATGTACATTTCCTTAATCCTTTGATTCATTTATTTTATACCCTTTATTTATATTGTGCTTTACAATACAGATTGTTTCAAAACAACTAAGCTTTACTGAATGACCTAGAAAAGGCCTCATTTGAACCCTGTTCTCGAGCGTATAGGAGACTCAGAACTTCAGTTGTGATACAACAAATTGTAGCCCTGAATCCCCCCTTTCCATCAAGGCCAAACACATTAATTTAGCACAAAGGGAAAGGTAATATTAATCATTACAATATACCCAAATCTAGCAGTTTTCTCAGTGCAGTTTTCGGGTGAGACCAGGTTAACATCTTGCACATGGGATTCAGTCTTAGCCTCGACTCACCGAAGAGGACAGATTGGCTGTTGACCTATTTGATACCTGTTGTCTCAGGCTGCGAACAACACAACGCTTTGAGCTTTGCCTCATATCACCGAAAAGGTCATGTTGTGCACTTTAATATAAGGCTCACTCTGATTGGATTTTTAAAGGAACAAAAAATTGTTCATGTTGAGGTCATTTAAAGCTTTGTTGTGAACCGGTTTTCACAAAAATCTCTGCAAATCAGCCAAATCTGAAGCTATTTTTATTTGTTTCATGTCAAAATAAAGGTGAGTATGTGTAGTCTACAGAAATACGAATGATGTTACTGTGTCTTGTTCATAACTGGACACAGAAGGGTTATAGTTGAGCCTGTTTAATGGTATGAGGCCAGTGTATCATTCTGGTAAAGCTGCCTGTACGAATTTCTTTATTGTTCATTAAAACAAAGTCCAATCTGAGAGAGCCTTATATCATCGGAAAGCTCGTGTTTTGCAGTTTCACGTGAGACAAAGCTCGTTATTGTACGTTGTGCGCGGCCCGAGACAACGGGGGTCAAAAAGCCCTTGTTGAGGTGCAGTTTTTGGGTGAGACCAGGTTAACATCTTGCACATGGGATTCAGTTTTAGCCTCGACTCACCGAAGAGGGCAGATTGGCTGTTGACCTATTTGAAATCTCTGCAAATCAGCCAAATCTGAAGCTATTTATATATGTTTCATGTCAAATTAAAGATGAGTATGTGTAGTTTACAGAAATACGAATGATTGTTGTGTTGATGTTACTGTGTCTTGTTCATAACTGGACACAGAAGGGTTATACTCTGTCACTCATACACACACCCACATACACATACACACTCTCTCTCTCTTTCTCTCTCTCACACACTCAGTCACTCACACACACACACACACTCACACACACACTTTCTCTCTCTCTCTCTCTCTCTCTGGCTGACATTGAGCCAATTTCTGTGCAGAAGCACGGCCTGTATTTTATCTCCAAACGTACGAATTTCCGCTCCAATGCTGCTGGGGTGCAGCCAGTCGGGGCGGAAGAGCCTTGGTCGCTCCCAGAACAGATCAAAATTATTTACAAAGAGCAGCTTCTGTTCAATACACTATGACATTAACCAATTATTAAGCGTAAATAGTCTACTGAACTTTTCGTTCCCTCGTTGGTAAGTAGGAAGCGGCCCTGATACGATGATCCTCGCCATGGGTGATGCGTTGCGAACAGTATCGACCAGACTCCTGAAGTCCCTCTTCAGGATCTCCGACTGCCGCATTCTCTAAAGGCTGGGAATGCTAACAGCCTGAGTGCTAATAGCGAATGGTTGTACGAAACAAATTTATCTGTGCGTTATATGATGATATTTGGTATGGGATACACTTAAGGATAGGTTTAACCCTCTGTGAGTTTTCAATTTAGAACATAAATATTAAGAAATAACAGGAATAAACGATATATTTAGAAAAAGTTTGACGGAGCTCTATCTCAAACCACGCTCTCTCAGCAAACAGGAAGTGATGAGGTTCTGCACTACACTTTTGATTTGTTTTCTTGTGCTTCTCATTTCCTGACTTTTATACATGTAATGATTTAAATTATAATTACATCTTATAATTTAATGTTTAATAAATTACTTTTGGTTTAACTTTACAAACTGTGTGGTCTCCCTTATCTCATTGCTACTGTGAGCCAGGTAGTCGTGACATATGGGGGCTCGTCCGTCCATTTAGATCCCGAATTGTAAGTAAACTACTATAATTCGCAATATTGAGTAAGCCTAGTTGCGTGTGTAGTGCTACGTCATTGGTTCACATTTTGTGAATGAAGCGTTACGGTAATCAGCTGATGGTAGTAATCAGATCAGCTGGCACGCGTTGTGTTTGTTTGCTGGGGAGTTCCGCACCGAGTGTTCAGTTAATGAATTGAATGTTAGTTTTGGGTTTGGAGTATTTGCGCAGAGAAATTTAACCAACCATATTTTGTTTGTTTAGTTTGAGTGGCGAAGTGTGTTTGTAGGTTGATTTATGTTGCAGGATGACATTTTACGGAGCCTGTTTCATCCACAATTAGTGCGCTTCGGCGTTGTGGGTTTAGGTTGCTGGTCACTAAAGTCTGATCGAGGGCACCGCCGTGGAGCACCGGCTGAATTGACTTTTGTCGGGACATTACGATTCCATCGGTATTGGTGAGTAAATGAGCCTTCTTCTTGGACTTGGTGTGAAAATAGGGCAGAATAGTAGGGGGGTAAATGTTTAGGGGGAAAATCCGTTGGTGTCCTGCAACGTAAGCTGCTTTCCGCTTCGCCCGATTTAATTTGTATAGTAATTGTATAGTAACCCGAAAGACATTGAGATATAGGCTTTGTTGTGTTGATTTGGTTAGATGTATTGCTATTGGGTGTTTGTAGATTATAGCCGGGTTTGATTGTTGATTGGTGACTTGTAATTTAAGTGTAATAATGAGTACACTTGAGCCGTTTTTTGATGCTCCCTCAGTGGTTTTGCTTGCGGCATTGAATATTAAACAGTTGCATAGTGTGGCCAAGCACTATAACTTTGATGTAAAACTGCGGAGGAGAGTTAAAAAGCTTGAGCTGCTTGACTTCATTTGTGCATGTTTGGTTGACAAAACAGTGTTACCTGACGAGAAATTGCCAGAGTGTAGTCAGGGAGCATCGGGTTCAGATAGTGAACCCAGTCTAGATAGTGAAACCACTCCGAGTTTGATTGTAGATCCATGGCAAAAATTCAGTATATTGACATTTGAACAGCAAGTCGAAATGTTAAAACTGCAACGTGATTTGAAAGTGAAACAAAAAAACGTTAGAATTGGAACAAGAAATAACAAGGAAAAAATTAGATGATGAATTGGCTCAAAGAAGGCTTGATAACGAATTGGACTGTAAAAGGTTAGAAGCTACACAGAAAGATAAAGATCGTGAGTTGGAATGGAAAAGGCAAAAATGGAGTGAAGAGGATAAAAGTGTATTGTTACAAACTACGTTAATTGGCCGTGCTCAGAAGGCATTTGTGGCTTTACCGTCTTCTGAAAAGAGGGTCTATAGTTGCGTCAAGGCAGCAGTGTTTAATTGTTATGAGCTAGTCCCTGAGGCTTATAGAAAGCGTTTTTGATCATGGAAAAAAGCAGACAAGCAAACTTAAGCTGAATGGGCTAGGGAATTAACCTGTTCCTTTCATTGTTGGCGTACAGCTGAAGAGGTTGATTCTTTTGATGAGTTGTGTGATGTTATGATATTAGAACAACTTAAGAACACTTTGCCTGACGCATACGTACTTACATTAGCGAACATCAAGTAAAAAAAGGCCGCAGATGCTGCTGTTCTTGCTGATAATTTTTCTCTCATACACAAGACTCCAGCTCATGATCCACGTCTGCGTGCTTATATTAATTCCAAAGAAGGTCGCTATAGTCATGTTAATACGGACACATCTGTGTTTTCAAATTCAATTGCACGTGGTAAACCATGGGATTTTAATTTTAAAACGGACTGTAATTACTGTTTTGGGAAAAATCATTGGAAAAAAATTGCCCGGTGTTATTGGAGCGTAACAGGGGGAAGGCTGATGGAGGAAAAGTTGGCCTCTGTGCCTCATATGTTCCTGCGGTGCGCTCAGGGAGTAAAGCTTAGAAAATTCCAGTTAAGACATCGGATCGTGCACAATGTACAGTGTCAATTGATAAAGGTTTGAGGAATGTTCAATGTGATGAATTTGAAATTTCTGCATCTAGAATAACGGATTATGCACCGTTTGTCACGGACGGTTTTGTGGCATTGGTTGGAGACGCACATCCTGTTCCAGTGAAAATTCTGCGTGATACGGGTGCATCATTTTCATTTGTCAATATGTCTTGCCTTTTTCATCGGAGTCTGATTCAGGAAATTGTGTGTTAATACGGGAATTGGTCTTCAGTCATTTTCCGTGCCGCTGCACAAAATTCAGTTGTTTACTGGTTTTCTGAGCGGGGAAGTAACTATTGCAGTGCGTCCGTCTTTACCTATAGAGGGAATTGATGTGATTGTGGGTAATAACTTTGCTCATGACCGTGTTTATCCTGATCGGGTTTCACCACCTCCTGTGGTTAAAACTGTAGCTTCTCTATTGAATGAGACAGATAAATGTCAAAAAGATTTTCCAGATGTTTTTACGGCATGTGCTGTGACGCGCGCAATGGCAATTATGCAGGATGTCAACTCGTCTGATGCATCAGATATTTATTCCGCAGTTACCAGCACCTTTGTCTCTATCTGACATTGTTGAGGCTCAAAAGAGTGATCAGAGCTTACAGAAATATTTTGACTTGACTGCAGATCACAATTTAGATCGCTGTTATTTTGTGAAGGATGGTTTGTTGCTAAGAAGGTGGTCACCTAATGCGGGAACTGATGAAACCGTGATGAAAGATGTGGCAAGTGGTGATGCCTGAAAAGTTTCGTGAAGTGGCACTACAAACAGCACATGGGGAAATAGCGGGTAATTTTGGGGTAAAGAAAACATTCAATCAGTTGTTAAAACATTGCTACTGGCCACGGATAAAGAGGGATGTTGCACAGTTTGTTCAAACTTGCCATGTCTGTCAGGTGGCAGGTGAGCAAAATTTTGTCATAAAGCTTACAGCCCATTCCGTCTGTTGGTAAGCCTTTCGAGCATTTGGTCATTGATTGTGTGGGCCCTTTACCCCAGTCAAAATCAGGTTGTGTTTATTTGTTTACCATCATGTGCCAGGCGACTCGCTATCCTGCTGCGTATGCTGTGAAGACCATTACTACAAGGTCTGTAGTGAAATCATTGTCGCAGTTTATTTCAATATTTGGTCTTCCCAAAATCATTCAAAATGATCGGGGTCCAAATTTCACATCAAAAACATTTGCAGCAGCTTTGAAACAGCTGCATATACAGCACAACTTGAGTAGCGCATATCACACGCAAAGTCAAGGGGTTTTGGAGCGTTTCCACGCCACTCTTAAGTCTCTATTGCGTTCTTACTGCATAGAGATGAAATGGGAGTGGGAGGATGGTTTACCTTGGCTATTGTTGGCGGCTAGAGCGGTTGTGCAAGAAAGCACAGGGTTTAGTCCCAATGAATTGGTTTTTGGTCACAGGGTTCGTATCCCGTTGTCTGTGTTGTCAAGTGATCTGGATGTATCTGAACCACCCAAGAGTTTGTCTAATTATGTGTATGGCTTCAGTCACAGGTTACTTTTAGCATGTAAAATGGCAACCGAAAATTTGACTGATGCCCAAAGAAAAATGAAGCGAAATTATGACCGTAAAGCAGAAGCTCGTACCTTTAGCCCAGGGGATCAGGTGGTGGCATTGTTGCCTATACCTGGTTCTCCTTTTTAGTGCAAAGTATTCAGGGCCTTACAGTGTGGTTCGTCAAGTGTCAGAGACAAATTATGTGGTTGCTACGCCTGATCGTAGGCGGGCGACACAGTTATGTCATATCAATTTACTTAGGCCATATTATCCATCGTTACAGTCGCCTAGGTGTACGGGTGAATCATCTGTTGTGGTAGACATATCTGTAGCCTCTCCAGAGTTAGAGGGTGATGTGCAGGGCCCTGATGATTCCATGTTGCATGCTCGTCTCAAAAATTCAGAGACGTTGGCCAAATTAGAGGGAGTTTTAGATCATTTGGCTTTGCAACAGCAAGCAGAGTTGAAAGCTTTAATCTTTGAATATCCTTGTCTGTTTTCAGATACTCCAACCTGTACAACTTTAATCGAGCATGACATAGAAGTTGGTGATGCAAAGCCAATCCGTCAGAGGTTTTACCGCACTGGTCCTGATAAGTGTAAAAGTCTGGATTATAGTGTCCAATATCTTCTGGAAAATGGTCTTGTGGTACAGTCGTACTCTAGCTGGGCTTCGCCCTGCTTGTTAGTAAAAAAACCTTATCATACGTACAGATTTTGCACGGATTACAGAAAAGTGAATAGTGTAACAAAAGCAGACTCGTATCCACTGCCTAGGATAGAAGATTGTGTGGA
This sequence comes from Triplophysa bombifrons, assembly GCA_029783895.1. Classification (NCBI taxonomy): domain Eukaryota; kingdom Metazoa; phylum Chordata; class Actinopteri; order Cypriniformes; family Nemacheilidae; genus Triplophysa; species Triplophysa bombifrons. Next base: position 1,159,788 of record JAPMJR010000028.1, on the reverse strand, counting down.
TCAAGTCGGTGCAGCTCGTTATGTGAGCAAATTTGACTTGTTAAAAGGTTATTACCAGGTTCCTCTTATTCCTAGGGCACAAGAGATCTCTGCCTTTATTACGCCATCGGGACTCTATTCGTATACGAGAATGGCTTTTGGGTTGCGAAACGCCCCATCGAGTTTCCAGCGGCTCATGAATAGAGTCGTTGCGGGACTGGAGGGGTGCTCTGTGTATATTGATGATGTGGTCTGTTATTCAGACACTTGGACAATCCACCTTGCCCGCATACGTTCATTATTTGAGCGGTTTGCAGCTGCAAACCTCACTGTGAACTTGGCAAAGTGTGAGTTTGCTCAGGCTACAGTGGTGTATCTGGGAAAGGTGGTTGGACAGGGAGACGTTCGGCCAGTGAGAGCGAAGGTCCTTGCCATTGATAAATTCCCACGTCCTGTTACTAAGAAGGAATTGATGCGCTTCCTCGGTATGATAGGGTATTACAGGAACTTTTGCTGTAATTTTTCATCTGTCGTTGCCCCACTAACTAACCTGTTAAAGGGTTCAGTTAAATTCAATTGGACTGCGGATTGCCAACAGGCATTTGAAAACCTCTGGGCTCCGGTTGCTCTGGGCTCCGGTTGGCGGTAGCACCATCCTGCTCTTTTTTCGTTGTTTGTGCATTACACATAGTCTATACATGTTACTGATCTGCACTACACTTTTGATTTGTTTTCTTGTGCTTCTCAATTACTGACTTTTATACATGTAATGATTTAAATTATAATTGCATCGTATAATTTAATGTTTAATAAATTACTTTTGGTTTAACTTTACAAACGGTGTGGTCTCCCTTATGTCATTGCTACTGTGAGCCAGGTAGTCGTGACAATGTTTAAAAACAGTAAATTGTTACATTATTTATACCACCAGAGAAAAAGCTTTGTATTTGTTGTAGGTTTTATTTTTAGATTTTGTAAATTATATATTTGTTTTTAATCCATTTGTTCTTGCACTTCAATTAAAATTGACTTGATTCATGTTCATTTACAATGCTTTGTGAGGTTTTGTTTCAACATTTGATAGATGAATTCCCAATAGATTTATAGGTATCATGAGTATTGCACACAGTGGAAGATTTGTCCTCTGTATTTAGCCTAATTATGTAGGAGCAGGTTGTCAACTTTACTTTAGATAAATGAAGTCTGTGCAGGACTTTAAGTGGTAGGAATGAACCTGTTCTTGTGCTCACTCCCATTGCCTATCAGGTATATTTATTTCAAGATCTTCTTCCCACGGCTCTCTTATGCTGTAGTGAGACATTAGTCTCTAACTGTGATAGTTTATGACATAAAATGGATATTCCTCTAATACATGGATTCACTATTTTTAAACAGTCCATTTGTGAATTTGTTGGCTGGTTAGGGAAGGATGAGAAATTATTTTGAGTAAAGCTGTGAGGTTTAAGAAATGTGAACTAGGTAGAGTACATTACTGCTGTATAGTGTTGGATGATGAGGCAGACCCATCCCACCTTCTGCTTTAGTTCTCTGCGACTAGATCTTCTTAATTCTCAGAGTTTCTTAATTCCAAATGAACTGCGTAACCATTTTATCCAAATGAAAAAAATGGACTCATATATTAATATATATTGGGATGTACTGAATAGGAAAATATACCTATGTGAGATACTCATTTTAAGAAAAGATCAAAATTGAAACTCATTGCAACCCCACTGCCCAGGTGTTTTGTGACACCACTGAAATCACATATTCTACGGTTTAGTTTCTAAAGTTGTGAGTGTTCTGAGACAGAGGAACATAAAATTATAAATTCTGGTTGAATAATGTGCTCTCAGAAGAACCAGACATGTGCTATGAGGTGTCCTTATAAAGCTTCAATCTATTAGTGTTTGTATGAGACACAGCTGCTCTCCAATGTCCAGTTTAATGAGTAAATTGATGTGTGATGTCATCAGTTCTTCCTTCACCAATGAGAACACATAAGATCTGATGATGATGATGATGAGTAGCAGCTGTAGACAATCAAAAGCTCTTGTACTTCAGCTCTTAAATACACTGACACAACACTTTTATTCCTCTTCTAGTCATTATACATCATATATAATATAATCTTGATATTGTTGATATTTACAGAATTAATATTTTACTTTGAACTTAAAACTTTGTTTCTCAATTGCATGTGTTTCACAGACTGGGTCACATATGTGACCATGGACAATAAAACTAGTCTTATGAGTCAATGTTTTGAAATTGAGATTTTTACATAATCTGAAAGAAGAATAAATGTGATTTCTATGGTTGTATGAGTTGTAAGAATAGAATAATATCTGGCCGAGAAAGTTTTTATATATTTAAAGTAGGACATTTACAAAATATCTTTATGGAAGATGATCTTTACTTAATATCCAAATGATTTTTGCCATAAAATAAAAATCTATAATTTTGACACATTTAATGTATTTTTGTAGCAAGGCAAGGCAAGGCAAGGCAAGGCAAGGCAAGGCAAGGCAAGGCAAGGCACGGCACGGCACGGCACACATAGCACATAGCACATAGCACATTTCATACACAAGGGCAATTCAAAATGCTTTACATAAAATGATTGACAGAAATAAATAAAACGTAACTTTAAAATGCACATGATTTAAGATCACAAATACTTTCGATTTTAAGAAACAATAAAACAGCAATAAAATTGATTAAAAATGTGAGTGTATATATAAAAAGAATAAGAGGAAAAATAAAATAAATTAGAAATAGAAATAGAAGTGGAGTTGATGTAAACCAGCACAGTGCTCAGGTTGTGAATGCACAGCTAAACAAGAGTGTTTTTAATCTGGATTTAAAAGTAGCTACTGTTGGTGAACGTCTGATGTCTTCTGGAAGCAGATTCCGGCTACGGGTGGCGTAATGACTAAACGCTGACTTGCCCTGTTTTGAATGAACCCTTGTTATCTCTAAATTACTTGATCCTGATGATCTGAGAAGTCTGTTTGGTTTATATTCAATGAGCATATCTGAGCTGTATTTAGGTCCTAGACCATTGAGTGATTTATAGACAATTAATAATACTTGAAGTTGATTCTAAAAGTAACTGGTAACCAGTGTAAGGACTTGAGGATTGGAGTGATATGCTCAGATTTTTTGGTTCTGGTCAGAATCCTGGCAGCAGCGTTCTGTATGAGCTGCAGCTGTCTGGTGGTCTTTTTGGGAAGACCTGTAAGGAGTCCATTACAGTAATCCACCCTGCTGGTGATGAAAGCATGGACAAGTTTCTCTAAATCTTGGCTTGAGACAAAACATCTGATTCTGGCTATGTTTCTGAGGTGGTAATAGGCTGATTTGCCTATTGCTTTGACATGACTGCTGAAACTAAGGTCAGACTCAAATGACCCCAAGATTTTTTGCCATGCTATGTGTCTTTAGACCTCTTAAGTCAAGGTATGTGTTTACCTTGTTAGTTTCATCCTTGTTGCCAAAAAGAATGACTTCAGTTTTGTTTTTATTTAACTGAAGGAAGTTTTGACACATCCAGCTGTTAATTTCAGCAATGCATTGGCAAAGAGAGTGAATAGGCCTGTAGTCATTGGGTGTGAGGGCTAGATAGATCGGAGTGTCATCTGCATAGCTGTGGTAGGCAATTTGGTACTTTTTCATTATTTGGCCAAGTGGGAGCATATACAAATTGAAGAGGAGCGGAGCAAGAATTGAGCCCTGTGGAACACCACAAGTCATGGGTGTCCATTCAGATTTATGGTTGCCTATGTTCACATAGTAACCTCTCCCTTTAAGTTATGACCCAAACCATTTAAGTACCAACCCAGAAAGCCCTACCCAGTTTTCCAGCCTATGTTGGAGCAAAGTGTGATCTACCGTGTCAAAAGCAGCACTAGGGATGGGTCACGAATTTCGAAAATTCGAATAGTGTATTTAATTATAGAATTTCGAATAGTGTGCGGGATCTTAAAAAAATTTGCTGTGTTTTCACGTACAAGTCGTTCATCCAACCAAAGGGCAAAGCCAAAGTTGCAAGTTTTATGGTCAGACCAACCAATTTGGATCCCAGACGGGCAGAGTAAATAATTGCTCTATTAACTAAAATTATCCCTAAGGATATGCTTCCCATCAGCTTTGTCGAAGGAGAGGGCTTTAAAAATCTTATGGAGTTCGTACAGCCCGAGTTTACTGTTCAGTCTAGAAAAACGATCACTGCCAGAGTGGAGAGAATTTTTCAGGATAACGCAGGGGAGCTGCGCAGTCAGTTAGGGAGTGTTGAAAAAATGGCACTGACCACAGATTCATGGACAGCGCTTACAACAGAATCTTACATTACGGCCACATGTCATTATATACGTAACTGGGAAATGTGCAGTGCTGTTCTGCAGACCAAAGCTATGCCAGAGCGGCATACTGCTGAAAATTGAGCAAATGTGCTTTCCACTGCTACGGACACTGGGGAATAAGCGTGAAATCACTGCATGCGTTCAAGAAACGCGAGCAACATGGTGCTTGCCAACACTGAACTGTTAGAGTGGGACTCTCAGCCTTGTTTTGCACACACACTCCAGCTCGCTACATCCGACGGATTCAAGCTTCAACACATTAAACATGTTGTCTCATCTGCCAGTCGTCTTGTTTCTCATTTCCACCACAGCACTACTGCAACACAAGCACTGAAACAAAAGCAGCAACTACAGAACATCCCCGAGCACAAATTAGTGCAGTACAGCCGAACTAGGTGGAATTCTATTCATGACATGTTCGAGCGCTTACTGGAACAAAGATTGGTAATATCTGCGGTCTTATCAGAAAGAATTTTCACTAAACTATCTGATGCACGAACCCTCGAACTAACTGACGATAGGTGGGGAGTTATGGAGGAACTCTTACCAGTGCTGCACTCACTTAAATGTGCGACCACTGCATTGTGTGGAGAATCCGCTGTATCAATGTCCATGGTTTACACAGTGACAGCAACCCTTTTGTCAACTGATGAAGTTAAACGTGCTGTGCAGGCCAAGGTGTGTGATCTAATCGTGAACAGCCAAGAGAGCGAGGAAGATATAGCCCTAACAGAAAAATCTGATGAACCACAACCGTTGGCCAAAAAGCCACGAAATGATTCACTGTCTGCATCTGCAATCGCAGTACTATTTGGTGAAGACTATAACGTTAAAATCTCTGACACAACCGAACTAAATCTGTACTGTCAGGATATGTGCCCACCCATCCACAACGACCCCATGAGCTGGTGGAAAATCAACGACCACAAATACCCCCAACTGGCAAAACTGGCTACGGCTTATTTGTGTGTGCCTGCGACTTCCGTGCCATCAGAGAGGGTGTTCTCTGCGGCTGGGCTAATTGTGAACAGATTGCGTTCCCGTCTTCATCCTGAACACGTGGACATGCTAATTCTTTTGAATAAAAATATGAAATAAGTTATTGTTAGGTGGAATGCATGGTAAAAAAGTTTTGCTGTAGTTAGTAATACTGTAAATCCTACAGAATGTTTAACAGTGTGCGTGTGAAATGATGTTAACAAATGTAATTGCCGTCATTCATGTTCGAAATATGTTTTAAGGGGTTTATGTCTAGCCTAAAATCTTTATTCATAATCTATATTTTTGACAGTTTTTATTGATATTAATGTTACTGCTATTCATGCTATTTTACATAGAAATGGAAGCCTTTTGAGCTGTTAATTTATCGTTCCGGACTGTTAATAAATGCCGTCATTCGGTAAATATTTTTTGACTGGTTGCAAGTCTGGTCTTCAATCTTTAGGGATTTAATATATTTCCCTGGATCAATCACACTGGTATTAGTTGGTATAAATGTGCATGCTAATATTTTATAAGAAAATGTAGCATTATGAGCAGTTGATGCTGATCGACGTATAATAATTGCTGTCATTCGATTGTTAATTATATATTGATGTTTCAGCGCGTTATCTTAATGTATGGTCATACAGGTTTAAAGCGAAAATGGTCTCTCTCTCCGTTTATGCGTATGAAATTCTGTACAGAATTTTCGAACAGTTATCATCGATCTTCGAATATTAGTTTTTTTTTAAATGCCCATCCCTAAGCAGCACTGAGATCTAGTAAAACCAGATCTGATATTTTGCCTGAATCAGAATTCAATCGAATATCATTAATTATCTTTATGATGAGCACTGTCTCTGTGCTATGATGCTTACGGAAACCAGACTGATAATTGTCCAAGTAGCCATTTGAGTTAAAAAATTTGGTCAACTGATTGAAGACAAGCTTTTCAATGATCTTGCCTATAAAAGGAAGATTTGATATTGGTCTGTAGTTAGACAGTAAGGTTTTGTCTAGATTGCCCTTTTTTTAGTAGAGGTTTGACAACTGCATTTTTTAGGGACTCTGGGAAAGTTCCTGAGAGCAGTGAGGTATTAACTATTTTAAGGAGATCTGCTTCCAAACAGTTAAACACACTTTTGAAAAAGGATGTGGGAAGTGTGTCAAGGCTGCAAGTTGACGCCTTAAGATGCTGTACTGTTTCCTCCAGGGTTTTGAGATCAATTGTCTGAAATTCAGACAAAGTTGCTAATTTCTGATGCACTGAAGTCGGACTGACCTGACAGCCGCATGGAGCTTTGCTGATTTCCATTCTGATTTTACTGATCTTTTGAAGGAAAAAAGTTGCAGACAGCATTTCCCTCGGAACTTGACTAGGGGGATTTGTTAGTCTCTCTACAGTTGCAAAAAGGGTGCGGGTGTCATTTATTTTGCAATTTATAATGTTAGAAAAAAAATTCTGTCTAGCTTTGCCTAAGTCAACATTGAATGCATGCAGACTGTCTTTATAGATGTTATAGTGAACTTCAAGTTTGGTATTTCGCAACATACGCTCAGCTTTTCTGCATGGTCTTTTCATGCTTTGTACTGCTGGTGTGTTTCTCCAGTGTGCTTTATGCCTGCCAGTTACCACCTTGACCTTTACAAAGACATAGCATTCATAAATAGCTCACTGGTGTTTTCATTTATGAATCTCTTTTTTATAGAGACGGGTCTATAAAAGACTAGTTTTGTGATCCAGGGTCACATATGTCCTATTACTACAGACATCAGCTCTAGGCTCTGTATTTTTAGGCAACATAAAGACTCAATAACTCATCTATGACCCAGCTAACAGGGAACGTTCCCACATCTTTCACTAACGTTGTTTTGAAGGTATTTAAAGGTTAGGGAAAAATATTCTTCTTCCGTTTATAATGTTTCAATGTATGAGTAATGTTCCTTTAATGTTAAGAAAAAACATCTTTAGAACAACATTCTAGAAACGTTCTATTTGTTATTTTTACTCAACGATTGCTCTTGTAAAGTTGAAAGGAAAATGTTCTTAGAACAACGTTCTTGTAACATTATTTTGATGTTTTTTTGCACTTGATCAAGGTTTTCATAATATTAAGAGAAAACGTTCCAAGGACAATCTTTTTAGAACGTTGTTTTGATGTTATTTGTAGGTAATAGACATTGGTTAAAGAGTTGGACTTGAGTCTTTGGACCACCAGAAAATGTAATTGGGGGAGTGAATAAACACCACTCTCTCCACTCTCGTTCCAACAACCAAAGGAGCCATTGAGCACGTGTGACTTCTGCGTTTAACGCAAGCACCCTCTGCAGTTTCTAGTTGGGGAGACTTAAAGCAGAGTGAAATGGGAAAATGAGAAATTCGTTAAATTAGACCAGCACTTCTATACACCGCTGCTGTGTAAGGCATCTGCTAAATTTATAAATTTTCTCAGTTTCCCATTTCACCCTGTTTAAGTCTTGCAAACCGGAAACTGACGATGGTTCTTCCTGTTTAACACGGAAGTAACGCTCACATGCACCCGCGGGCACCACAGCAAAAATGAAGCAAAAACTGTTTATAAACTCTCACTGCTGTGTGTGAGCACTTGGATGGGTGAAATGCAGAGCACAACTTCTGAGTATGGGAATCACGTACTCGGCCAAACGACACTTCTAAGAAAGAAATAACTACATATTTATGGTAGAAAATGTTGCTAGAAAATTTTAATGTCAACGATTAGTATGCCCAGTTGAGACCTCTATAGGATCTCTGTGTAACAAAAAAATTGACATTTGAGGCAACGTGTCCTATGCAGCAGCACCGTGTCCTATCATCTTGTGCACCATGCTTTGTTCACAGTGTAACATGTATATATGAATTTAAAGTAATGCTGCTCTGACTACAAATGATTGAGACCTGCATAATTTTCTCCTATAGTAACATTTTAACTTAATGGACTACTCAATGTTTGCTCTTTTATGCATCAGTGAGTGACAAAACACCTCTGCACATAACCTGGGACAAAAATATAGCACAATTATAGTTTTTCATGGCTCTAAATTATAAATGGAGGACAATTTATAGATGGGCCTGGCACAGAGTCTCTGTTTGTTGAGCAGTCTGGCTAGTGATATTTTTATTAAATTTGTATTAACAATAATTAACATATTTTTTATATATAAATCTTATATTTACTTTCTTAGAATAATTGATGGCATGTGATAATATATTAGATTATTAATTGTGTAATCATATTTTACGTGTCTATTAAGTAATTAATCAATCAATCCATTATCCATCCATCCATCATGGGAAATCAGAAATATTATGAAGCTGATATTTTAAAATGTAAGCTATCTTTTTAAGAGTATGGCGCCCAAAACGGATCGCGCATGCGCACAACGAACGTTTGTTCCACATGGCGCTTCACTAGGTCAGTACGGAGTATGTTTTCTTAATTAGTCTTATCTTCATGTGTTTATTGCGATTATTACTAAATTAAGATGCGACTGGATATTACATTACCTTATATTGACGTGTTTTGAAGTATATTTTACATTTAAATCTAGCCTATGGGTAAGCCTATTGCAGCTAAAAACATACCAAAGGATATTTATATTTTTAACCTTCCGAAAGTGCAGTAAAATAAGTAAATGTTTCCTTATCGATTTCAGTAACTCTTGTCTTTTATTGAATACTTCGTTGAACTTGGAGCATGGCGCCGATATTTGAATTCGGTGGTTGCTCACTGATGGCAGATCTGTTTGACCTCAAAATTATTGCACAAGAGTTTTATGTTCTTTGTTGTTTGCGGGTTATGATATTCTAGATTTTGCAAGGCATAAGAACATATTTAAGTTGATTAGTTATCATTGTTGACCAATTATCTCCAGCAAGTTTTTGTTTCTTTCCAGAACGTTATGGGAACGTTCTAATAAATTTAAACCGCAAAAATACCACCATATGTTTAAACTAACCTGTTAACACCGAGTCTTAACCAAAAACGATCCTAACCAATCTTTTCTATGTTACCAAAGGTTTTGTCTTAACCAGCCGCGATAGCGCTGCGTTACGAGCAACGGCGGTTTCGATTTTAGAAACCGGACACATATCTCTCTTCGTGCTCTCTTCAGCTGCAGCGTGTGGGGCTGTGTGGCCCGAGACCAACTGTTCTGATTAGCCCAGTCTTCTGATTGATTGAAGCGTCCCGCCCCTTTTTTGCGTTCGGTATGGAAAAACAAATTGCTTATAGCAGTCGTGTTTAGTTAGGATGCGTTGTAAGCTATTACTGTAATATATATCATATTCTAAAAATACAATATTTTGAAATACAAAATTGAAGTTGGCCTCATGGCTTTCCATTTTTTGATGTTAGTTTTGTCATATACGGATTTTTGACTCTTTCTACATAAATGACTTTATGAAACAGTGATGAAATATGTATTCTAGAGCCTCAGACCTTTCCAAAGACTACTTACCTTATTATGACTACAATGTTAGTCATAATAAGGTAAGAATTCACATGCAAAATCTTAAAGTTGGCCTCACGGCTTTCCATTGTTTGATGTTAGTTTTGTCATATACCGATTTTTGACTCTTTCTACGTAAATGACTTTATGAAACAGTGATGAAATCGTCTTGGTTACGTATGTAACCTCACTTCCCTGATGGAGGGAACGAGACGTTGTGTCGAGAACGACAGATGGGGTTCGCCCTTGAGAACCAATGAACTCTGACTACTATAGAAAAGGCCAAGAAATTTGGCGAATGAAATTTGCATGCCAGTCTCCGCCCCCGGATGTCAGGTATAAAAGGAAGCCGGCGTGCAGCATTCATTTACCTCTTGTTCTGAAAAGCCTGAGGGCCTTTCACGAATGCAGCAGAATATGATACATGCGTGACCAAGACGTTCCCTTTCTGTCGGTCTCTCAACGTTGTGTCGAGAACGACAAATGGGGTTGCCTATGGAAAACGCCACAACGCTGTATCGCGTCACAATCTCAGCGAAGCGACGGTAACAAGCCTGGGCATGTCAGCTCGATGCTTTCGTGAAACTCAAAGATTCCAGTGTGTTGGTTTCTTGGAGAAAGATGGGTACAGCCCTGACCGGTAACCTTTCACGGACGGGGCCTTAGCTCTCTACTGGCGAGAGGCCGTCCGGCTCGGGTTTACACCGGGTGAGCCCAACTCTTAATCAGAGAAGCGCTGCAGAGGCCACCTCCTACCCGTGGGGAGGAAAATGGTGGATATAGGTATGGTCTCGTCCTTGGAGGAGAACGCATGGAACGTGCGGACTGGGTAGTTAACTGCGAGGTGGATGCCCACCTGGGGAAGCTCATGGGTTACCATGTGTGGGAACTGTTGCCATGAGGATTTATCAGACGGAACAGCCCACGGGGGGGGGGGGGGTGTTACTGCGTATGATAGCACTAGGTCCGGTTAGAGCTATCTGTGATATGCATATGCCCGGCCTAAGGGGGAAGGCTGCTCTGCACAGCCAACCCCCAGGGGGTGCTTGCTTTAGTGATGGATGGAATGCCTGTTCTTAACCAGTGTCTGGGTAAGAAGGAAGGTTGGTGAGGTACCAGTTTCTTTGCCATGTGTTTGGGTAAGAAGAAAGGTAGATAGCACACTGACCCAACCTCTTGGAGGGTGGGAAGGTGCTTTCGCAGGCATACGGATGCCAGTCCTACATGTCACCACGCAGGACGTGGGCTGACACCGGGTTTACGCGAAGGTTGTTATCCCTTGCGAAGGTGTTTGGGCGTAGCCCAACCCGCAGCTCTACAGATGTCTACTAGAGAGGCGCGTCAGGCCAGTACCCAGGAGGCTATACCCCGTGTGGAGTAAGCCCTCAGTGGGCATGGGAGATTCTGAGATCAGAATGCAGTCTCGTAACGGCATCCATGACCCAGTGCGCCAGCCTCTGGTTGGAGACAGCCTTCTGCTGTCCTCCAATACAGAAAAGGAGCTGGTCAGAGCAGCTGAACCTCTGCGTGCGGTCCAGGACACAACACGGATGGGCTTGGGTCTTCCTCCCCGATGGGGAGCGCCTGCTAGTTCACCACTTGGTCCCGAAAGGGAGTAGTGGGAACTTTGGGCACGTATCCGGGCCTGGGTCTCAGGATAACATGAGAGTTAGCAGGCCGAAACTTAAGGCAATCCGAGGACACGGAGAATGCTTGGAGGTCCCCTATCCTCTTGAGCGCCAACAGGGGGGGCGTCTTACTCAGGTGAGGAAGATCGGAACCTCCGAAGGGCTCTTGGACCCACGTTAGGGACCCCCGTGTTGCCCTAGAAACTATCCATCAACTGAGTCGTGATGAGTGGCAATAGCGACTACATACACTTTCAGTGTGGAGGGGAGATGTTAGTCTCCAGTCTCGTAAGAAGGACAACACAATCCTGATCCAGCACCTCTGTGGGTCTTTTTTTGCTGAGAGAGACACCAGGATGAGAAGATGCACCGTCTAGAGGCGTGTAACCGGATAGTAGAGGGGGCCCTAGCCTGGGAGTAGCCATCTCAGGATCTTCTCGTCCCGTCTAGAGATCAGACATGGGTGTTCCAGAGGTCTGATCTGGGATGCAAGAGAAAGCTGCTCTCTGTCACGGGAATGGTTCAGGGGGAGTCGCTGTCCAGAGTATCAACTCTGAAGCCAAGTGTTGTTAGACCAGTGCAGTGTAACCAATAACACTTGGTGCTCCTCTTCCCTGACCTTGCACAGACACTCCTGAGGGGGAAGGTGTGCTTCTGCCCGTCCCGCGGTCAGCTGTGCACCAGGGCATCCGTGCCGAGGTGGGCCTCGGTCAGGGAGTACCAAAGCGGACAATGGGTGGTGTCGCCGGAGGCAAAGAGGTCTATCTGTGCCTGTCCGAACAGCACCCACATGAGCTGGACCGGGGGCGGAATCGCCACTCTCCGCACGGCGTATACTGACGAGAAAGCGCATCGGCTGCCTGGTTCAGTTCGCCTGGGATGTGTGTGACCCACAGGGAGCGGATCACCTCCAGCTCCACAGGAGGCGTCGGGCAAACCGTGTTAGCACGACCCCTACCCCTGCAGCGAGCCGTCCGTCGTCACCACGAAGTGCCTCGTAACCTGCCCGAGGGGAACCCCACTCGGAGGAAGGTCATGGAAAACCAAGTGGTTAGGGTGCCCTACAGCCACAGATGTCACAGCCCGGGCAGCAGACGAAATGGTGGCTGGTTCCTGTAGGAAGACAGCCACCCGTGATCACAAATTCTGAATGACAATCTGGCCGCAGTGCGGGCAAGACGTGTCAACTAACGCTGCTTCAGCGTGCTGGACTCCCAGACACCTAATGCAGCGATGGTGTCCATCCCCCTACTCGATGAGGGTGCCGCACCCAAGAGAACAGCGGGACATGCCGGGCTGGAGAATGCTCAGTCCTGAAAAGGACCTTTTTAGAAGAAACCTCTAACACCTCCGGAACCGCCGAGACCCCCAGGGGAAGGTCGCTGCAGGTAGGGACGATCCGCTGCTCTACGCCGTAGATCTGGCAATGTAGAAGAAGAAGAATTCATTGAATTCATTCTGTTCGTAGTCATGAGCGAAGGCTCTGAAGAACAAAAGGTAAATGAATGCTGCACACCGGCTTCCTTTTATACCGGACATCCGGGGGCGGAGACCGGCATGCAAATTTCATTCGCCAAATTTCATTTGCCTTTTCTATAGTAGTCAGAGTTGATTGGTTCTCAAGGGCGAACCCCATCTGTCGTTCTCAACGACAGAAAGGGAAATATATTCTAGTGTCTCAGACCTTTCCAAAGACACAATGTTTGTCATGATAAAATAAGAATTCACATGCAAAATCTTGAAGTTGGCCTCACGGCTTTCCAATTTTTTGCCAACGGGGCCTGTATGGTTCTTGCTTCCACCGCCTCCCAAATGGGGCCGAGTTTCGCCATTAGCGATGCGATCTGCTTCCAGTTCCGCACAACAGGGTGGACGTGCATCTCATGGATACTGCATCCCCCACTTGTCTGAAACGTGGCATCGCATGCTTCACAACGGATGGGGCCCAGAGGCCTCGCCACGGGGTGGCCCCTGCACTTTGGGACGTGGCATGAGATCGGATGAGGGGCGGGAGATGTTTTCCCGAACGTGATGCACATATATCTTACCGAAACACTTTTGTGCATTGCCGAGGTGTGCCTCCACAGTTGTGTCAATGTCCCCATCGATACTCCACAAAAGGCATTCGGATCACCAGCCCAGTAGCTCCTATATGGGCTGCTGGGCAAAAAACGTAATCAGATACAACGGATCTGTGGCTGATAGTATCTGTGATCCAGGAGTGTTCGAGCGTGCTGAGAACCACCTTTGCCTTGCCAAAACAAGCTGCGGTCTTGTGGTGCTCGACCGAAATGACCCAGAATCCATCCTGCGAGGTGCCCGCTCTGCTCACCTCCACTTCATGTTGATCAAGCACAACGGGGGTGTCCTGTCAATATAGACATGAAGCCCGATATCATGTCTTGCAAAAGCAACATTATTGCGAGTGTCGGTTCTCTGGCAAAGGCTTTGATCAGTTTGGGGATCTTCCTACGAGCTCCTTTCAAAAATGTGCATATAGACTCACGTGAGATGATCCTTGCCAATTTTACAGCCCTGTTCTTGGCACGATGAGTTTGTAACTCTCCCCTCATCTGCTTCATCTGGTACAGGCAGGCTCTTTTCAGGTGACAGAGTTTTGCTTCGGTCACCGAGGGCTCTCTCTCCGAGCTGTCGGCTGCGTATGAGCTGAAAATAAGTATGTCGATCAGATGTCTCACGGTGGACACAGTCAAGTTTCTACCGTAAAGTTCAGTGAGAAAGCCGAGCAACGCATCGGCGGGTGGCATGGTGTCAAAGAAGTGTGGCCCATAGGTCCGTCTGCAGAATTCAAAGAAGTTCTCTGTACGTTTTGCGCGTTGTCTGGCGTTGTCATGCCGCTTCGCAGAAGGGAGAGGCCCGCAGCTCTCCCGCTCGAAAGTGCTTGACATGCAGGTGAAGTTGTGGATGTGATCCGCGGATGAGGCGGAAGATGCGCCGCACATATCGAGATCACTTACCATCGGTGGGTCCGGGAAAGTCTCCCTGAACGCACGCAGCTCGTACAAGATCGCCTGTCGGCGGGCCGTGTTGATGAGACGCTGCTTCTAGTGTTTATCCACTTTGTGTATGCGGCACAAATGTCTGTCCAGCCTAGCCAACTCTGTCACGGTGCATCCGGGAACAGGACAGTTTAATCCGGGCGCTAATTGTCGTCCTTTGATCAAAGCGGGTGAACAATCCAACGCTTTGCGAATTCTTCTTCGCAATGATAGGAAGAGCCGACATCGAAGGATCAAAAAGGGACGTTGCTGTGAATGCTTGGCCGCCACAAGCCTGTTATCCCTTTTCTGCTTAAAACCCAAAATGCCAGAAGGATCGTGAGGCCCCGCTTTCGCGGTCCGTACTCATACTGAAAATCAAGATCAAGCGAGCTTTTGCCCTTCTGCTCCGCGAGAGGTTTCCGTCCTCCCTGAGCTCGCCTTAGGACACCTGCGTTATTGTTTGACAGGTGTACCGCCCCAGTCAAACTCCCCACCTGCCACTGTCCCCGGGGCGGGATCTAATTAGATGAGGAGGCATTTGGCTAGCTATCACATTGTTTTCGGCCCGACTAAAGAGCCAGGCTGAGGCGCTGCCGTTTTAGCGCTAGTGAGAATAGATTGGAACATGAATATTGTGCTTGCTTCATCAGTTACCCCTCATGTACGTGTCATAAATGTTTGTCGAGCCTTGGATTGTACAGAGACATAGATCCATTATGTCCCTCTCCGTAAAGCCCAGCCGTCGTAAGCCTCTCCCCGATGGTCCGTACATCAGTCCGCGACTCGAGACCACTATAGGCAGATGGTCAATCGCTGTGTCGGTCCCACACCATGCCCTCAGTGCGCTCTGGCTCGCTTCACACCCGTATTTCCCGACCTTCAAGTCCCAAGATTCCTTCAGCCTAAGACCCGACACCACCGTGATGTCCAACACCACCAGGCTCTCTGTGCGGTGTACGATGATGTCGGGCTTAATGTGTGTTTCCAGGAACGGTACAATCGGTTCGGTAGAGATCTTGTAATCTTCACGGTGTAGCTTCTTACACACAAGTCTCATAACTCGGTTATGCCTTGCGCATCTTGGGTCATGGGTCCTCGCGCAGCTCTGGAGGATGTGGTTCAAGGTCTCGATCGCCGCACAGCCTCCCCTGCATCTCCTATCGTCGTCCGGAGTGACTCTCCCTCTCGAAGCTCTTGATTTAGTTGATAGAGTCCCCCCACGGAGCTGTATCCCCCGGATGTAAAGTCTGGGGAAGACTCTATCAGGCCTCCGCAGCCACAGGTGGCTCCCTTCATCCACGTCCTTCACCGCCAACTCCCTTCCATCCATAGAGGAGCACAGTTTCCTTGTCCACTCCTCCTTCGCCTCCCTTGCAGAAAACACCACAACTCCTCCCGCCCTGATTGGAATAGCGGTTCTTCGCAGAAGTGTCGTAAAGGCATTGGTACGGGTCACTGCCTGAATCAGAGTGTCTGCTCCATTTAGCAGCTTCTCGTACCTGCACTTCTGGGCCAACGGGATGGTAGATGCAAGGCTTATGATGGAAAGGCCACCTGACCTGGAAGGGGCGTGCAAGAGCCCTAATGATGTGTCCTTAGGGAGGCGCAGCCATTCCCGAACGCCCGCCGGATCATCACGTCCATTCTTTTCAGGGTGTTCCGGTGGGCGTGCCCCAACACCAGCTCGTGAATGAGTCGGGGGATCAAGAAGTCCCGCAAGATCATAACACGCTGTTGCGGCTTCAGGGGGGCTGCGCGGATCTCCGCCAGCATCCTCTCCAAGTCCGATGTTCTTGCCGCCGTTATCTTTCCCTTCCAATTGAAGTGGAGTCCCAAGTAGCGTTGAGAATCCTCCACCCCCATCGGAACGATCCTGCCGCCTTCCGTGCTGTAATAGGTGGGGCTAAGCAACATCGCCTTGGTCCTCCCATCCTTCTCTATCGTAAGGGCCGATGACTTCTTGGCATTTAAGGTCATGCCACAGCTTGCCAAACCTGTGGCAAGGCCATCCAGCTTCTCCTGGAGTTTAGGAGCCGACTCAGCCATCAGGATCATGTCATCGGCATACACTATGGAGTGGAGGTGGTATGGTTCCATCGGGACCCCAATCTCGCGATGGGCGGCCGAGATGGGTCCCTCCATAGTGAGCACGAATAACATCGGTGACAGCGGGTCTCCTTGCTTGACACCGCGTCCTGAGCGGATGTTAGTACTGCCGAGAACCGACTCCGACTCCCTCAACAAACTGCCGATGTAAGAGAGCAGTGGAAGAGGCAGTCCTGCCTGCATCGCGGCCTCCCCTAAGGCCTTATGGGATACCGTGTCAAAGGCCTTCGAGAGATCTAAAAAGGCAAGTGCAAGCGGTCGCTGCAGGTCATGGCTGTTGCGCAAAGCCGCGTGCAGGACCGTGGTCGCCTCCAGGCACCCGTCTTTCTGTAAAAAGGCATATTGGGTGTCCGAGAAGCGAAGTTGGTCCCTCATGCGGCAGGCCAGGATCTTGTGAAGTGCCCTTGTTAAAATAGAGGTGATGGCCAGCGGCCTGTAATCGCTGTTCTCCACCGGCGACGGAATCTTGGGGATCAACGTTATCCTTGCCTTCGCCAGGGTAGACGGTAGATGTTCTGTAAGCAAGAATAGATTGAGGAGGCTCGCCAAAGAAGGGAGGTGCCATGATAGGAGTGTTGGCGCTGAAATCCTGTCCAACCCCACCGCTGATGTACCCAGGCTCCAAAGGGAATCCCGTAGCTCTACCAACTGAGATAGGTTCCAGCAGCGCCCAGTGGTTGTCAGCAGGCTCACTCCTCCGGATCTTCGGAGGCGGGCCTTCCTTCCCCAGGACATTCGCCCAGAAATCGATCAGCTCCGGAGACTCGCGTGATTTAACTAGCGAGGGCGTCCTCCAGCTTCCATCTAGTACCGCCTTAGCCGCATCCTTCCGACTGGTGCACAGCATCTTCTGGATGTTAGCGTATTGCCTGCGACGAAGTTCCCTTGGTTTCCCCGGGGGCTGTGTCACCGTCGGGCTATGTTGTTTACTATGCCATAACGTCGGGAAGATCTGTGCTACCTCGTCCTCGACCGCCTTGGCTCCCTCTGAGATGGACATCCTGTTTTCCAGCAGGCTAAGGGTTATGGCTCGAAGACGATCTGCTTGTAAGGGCGGCTCACGAAGGTCTCGGAGGATGATATTAGATTAGATTAGATAAGATTTAACTTTATTGTCATTACACATATACAAGTACAGTGTAACGAAATGTAGTTTAGGTCTAACCAGAAGTGCAATTAGCAAGTGCAGATATACAGTGTGAATAAATACAGATACAATATTAGGAAATTACTATACAATGGGCATGTACTATGAAAATACTTTACAGAAGGAATGTACTATGACAATATATACAGAAGGCTATATACTGTGAACATTAATGTACAGGAGGTTATAAACAGATAACAATATAGACTATACAATAGTGCAAGTGACCTGAGTGTGCATTAGTTACAGACATTAGCTATTAAAGTTACAGTGCAGTAGATGAGTTAATGTGGTTATTAAAGGTACGGTGCAATACATGAGTAGATGCAGATATACAGTTACAGTGCAGTAGATGAGTTAGTGCAGTTATTGAAGCTATAGTGCAATAAATGAGAAGATGCAGTTAGTTATGCGATAGATGCAATAATGCAATAGATGAGTTACAGTGCAGTAGGTGAGTTAGTGCAGTTATTGAAGTTACAGTGCAGTAGATGAGTTAATGCAGTTATGAAAGTAGTCCATTCGTGCTAATGAGCATTCAGTGTAATATTCCTGGTGTGCAAGTGAGCAGTATAGAGTGCAAATGATGCTGTGTGTGTGTAAACAGTCCGGTAGAGCAGATACATGAAGTACTGGTGTGTACAGTTCAGTCATGCATGGCAGCCCTGTAGTGCAATGTAAACATTGTTATAGCAGCATTAAGTTAAAGTTATGAGAGGTAGTGAAGTCAGTGGGGAGCAGAGTTCAATAATGAAACAGCTCTGGAAAAAAAGCTGTTTCCTAGTCTGCTGGTTCTTGTCCGGAGGCACCTGAAGCGCCTACCGGAAGGCAGGAGAGTAAACAGTCTATGAGCGGGGTGAGAGGAGTCCTTGAGAATGCTGCGAGCTCGACGCAGACAGCGTTTCTTCTGGATGTCCTCAATGGAAGGGAGTGCAGTTCCTGTGATGCGCTGGGCTGTTTTCACCACCCGCTGCAGTGCCTTGCGCTCAGCAACAGAACAGTTCCCGTACCAGACTGTGACACAGTTGGTCAGGATGCTCTCTATCGTGCAGCGATAGAAGTTCACCAGGATAGTTGAAGACAGTTGGTTCTTCTTCAGTGTCCTCAGAAAGAAGAGACGCTGGTGAGCCTTCTTGACCAGGCATGAGGTGTTGGTGGTCCAGGACAGGTCCTCCGAAATGTGGGTCCCCAGGAACTAAAAACTGGAAACACGTTCAACAGCCGTCCCGTTAATGTGGATGGGGTCGTGTGTGCCTCCTTTCGCCTTCCTGAAGTCCACGATGATCTCCTTTGTCTTGGAGGTGTTAAGGAGCAGGTTGTTGTTTGAGCACCATGTGGCCAGGTGCCGTACTTCCTCCCTGTAAGCAGTCTCATCGTTGTTGCTGATGAGACCAATCACTGTTGTATCGTCTGCAAACTTGATGAAGGGGTTAGATCCATTCACAGGCCTGCAGTCGAGTGTGAAAAGGGAGTAGAGAAAGGGGCTCAGTACGCAGCCCTGTGGTACACCAGTGTTGAGGGTGGTTGTGGTGGAGCAGATGTTGCCTAACCTAACAAGCTGAGGCCTGTTCGTCAGGAAATCCATAATCCAGTTGCAGGTTGAATTGTTTATGCCTAGGTTTCCAAGTTTGATGATTAGCTTGGAAGGGATTACAGTATTGAATGCAGAGCTGAAGTCTACAAACAGCATGCGTGCATAAGTGTCCTTATTGTCCAGATTTGTGAGCACGGAGTGCAGCGCCATGGACACTGCATCATCGGTGCTCCTATTGCTACGGTAGGCAAATTAGTATTGGTAACTCATTTAATTGGTGTAATTAAATGTTCTATACAAAAATGTAACTGTTTTGACATAATTTAGTTTACCTTTGAATTAAATTAAAGCAAGTCATTACCTTTATTTTTCAGAAAAGTTCAGTAACTACTGAATTTAAATTGTCGCAACTCAGAGAATGTTGGACCATGAACAACATATTCTCCTTCATTCAGTCTCAATTTGACTCAATTGACTCGTTCGTTAACGGCGTATTCATTCAGTACGTTCAACCAATGAAACGCTCTGATAGAGCTCACGCTCAAACGCCATTGGCTAATGTCTTTGCACAGTCTTTGCTTGAGACGGTGATGAATGAGAAATATCTAATCTAAAATTACATAAACTGTATCATTTTTCTTTAAATATGCAAATCACATACTTTTTTTTAGCATGTCATTCAATCTCTTAATATACAGTACGACTTACTTCATCACTTCTCTGATCGGAACAGCACTGTTGTCTTTTGTGTTACTTTATTTTGAAGCACACGTTATGGAGCAGCTCATGGTAGCGGATAAATTAACATTGGCATATGAACACTTTTGTGTCTGACTTTGTAATGAGTTTCGTGGTGACTCGCCTGCAGTCACGCTTCAAGTTCACTGTGTTTTACGGCGATTTTGAAGGAAAGTAAGACGCTCTTTAAAGCACGTGAAGAGACAGATTGTGTCTTGTGCTTCCTCTCCTTCCAGAGACTTCTCTCTCTGTCGCATATGGGAGATAAGCACATGTGACGCTCTGGCGCAGAGAAGGTAGCGTCTTGACCGCTCAACGAATAGATTTAAGCATATTGTAAAATATCCCCATCTATCCACGATGCACATCGTAACATTTTTGTATCACGAAATATCGAAATACGAAATATCATTACACCCCTAGATTCCAGGCATATTGCTTTCAATACGTCCTTCTGTGCTCTGGTTGCATTGTGTGAGTTTGCGGTTCAGAGTCAAATCCAATCAAATCTCTGTCCTTTAAAATCATATTAGCTGTGAAAGTTAATTTTAAACCATGTTTGTTTTAGATGCTGTAAGGTGTAACCGCCTGACATCAGGGGCCACGGACAAGGAGGTAGAAGGAAACATCAAAAGATGGCTACATCTAGCCCCGGACAGGGATGGTGGCAGGAGAGAGAGAATGAGGAGAAAGGAGCGCATGGACAGTACAACTAGCTAATTGCCATTGATGTTCAGAAGTTCAGCTGGTTGATCAATGGTTTATTAATTTGGATGTTTGACATTGATGTACAGGATCTTTTTTTTCTAAGCGAGCTGGAGGAGAATGGACACACAGACACTCAAACACAGACATGCAATGACACACAAATTCACATAGTTAAAAATCACATATTTAACATCACACATAATCAGTTTTCTGTTTATCATTTATCATTAGCATAAATTTCAGTTTAATGTCATTTATCATTGTTTTGATCCAGAAACATTATTAAATATGTTTATAATACTGCTGTTGTTGAGTCTTAATAATCTGGGTCAAATAAAGCAGGGGGGTCTACTAAGTGGTTTGGATAAAATTTTGCTGAGGCTGATATGTGGAATCAGTTTTGGTCCACCATAGGCCCAGCTATGGGCATACAGGTGGCTGTGACATGGGCCATGTGTGGCCCGTGTTCTGGCAATCAGATCTGGACCACTAATGGACCGTAATTCATTGCTGTATGTGGACCGAGTGTAAGTGGACTGTGTGGCCCATCACTGGGCCAGACAAATTTTGCTATGTGGGTAGTAGGCAAAAAGCAGTAGGTGAAAGAGTAGTATTCCTCAAGCCTCAGTATTCATAAAAGAGTAGGTGAGATATTCACAGATGGCTTACTGGCTACGCCAAGATTTAGATCTATTTATCCACAGATTTAGATTAAGATTTAGACTTTGCTCTATATCCTATGACCAAGAATACCACGCAAAGTCCACAAAACAGTCTTCTTAAATGGACATTTGATTCATAAAATTGAAACACGAAGCATATTTGATCTTATTTTCAGCAGTTTATTTTCATTTGTGTTTTAAATTTATATTTGCCTTTTACAATATCATATATTGCTTAAATGATTTTCATATTCACAGGTATAACAAAATCCATTATAATCGTTCACAATATAATTTGAATCATGTGGTTTTGACCAATGTGTAGTTTTATGGACAGGGAAAGAAAAGAACAAATGAGGAGAAAGTGAAAGGAAAATAAGAGCATAGTTGGATACTGTCCATGCTTAAACGTTCTTGGAACACAAAAACACCACAGAAGAGATTTAATCTCGATGATTTTAATACTTGAATCAAATGCATATTGGAGCAACACATCTATGTGAGAGACATCAATACAGATAAGAGAATATTTGCAGCCATTTATAGTCAAGCATGTTACTCTCACAAAAAGAACAGTCCTTTGGAAGAATCATTATTCACAATGGGAAGTGTGGATGGGCCTGTCATTGCTGAAATTGAACTGAAAAAAATAACAAAGCTATTGTATTCCTTTTATCAAAACCATGTAGGAAAAAATTTAAATACCTAAAAATAAAAAGCTTTGATTGTGCTCTACTTGAAGAAAATTGAAAGGTTTGTTTCATGTGTTGTTTACTTTTACAAAACCAAAATTATGGTCTTAATGCAATATGTCTCTCATTAGGGGTCATTTGATGCGGCTAAAACAAATAGTATCGTTTGCTTTATATGTAATGCAATGTGTATACATGATTTAAGGTTAAAAACACTGTATTTTACACATATCATGCATGTTTGTCTCTCCTTTTTGCCCCGCCTCTCTGAAACGAGCGGATATTTTACAAAGCTCATTGCTCTTAAAAAGCATGGTGTGCTATGATTGGCCAGTTCACTAGTGCGTAGTGATTGGTCGAATACTGCAAGCGTGTGATGGAAATGAAACGCCTCTTACCATATTTGGAAAATCAGGTTCTATATCAATAGTACTGACAGGTACGCCCACATTACTTTTGGGGGGTAAAATTGTGTTACAAAATGACGTAACTCGTCGGGGTGTGGTAACATGAGGCGTTTCAGGCTGGTCTGGGTGAGCATTCGCTTCTAGATGAAAGACATCTTTTGTTTTGACACTTAAATTTTAGCAATTTTATGTGTCTTATACATGCATTGGCAACTTATAACACACCAATGGCACAGAAAAACACGTATTTATGGCGAATCACACTTTAAAATTGTTTCGCAAGTCATTAGATCACAAAACAGTAGGTGTGAGATATGCACCTTAAACGAATTTGCCAGCTAGCCGCTGTTGAAAAGGAACAGAAATAGAATTATGTCACATGATCACGTCAATATGGCGTTCGACGGCCGATCGCATTCATACTACACCCATTCAGGCAAAACCGTATGTACGTGCGGTTTAAAAAGTCAAACCTCAATTGTTAAAGTTTATTGGAATGTACTTTAAGAAACTTTGATAAAGTAGCTGCGTCTTCGAAGGCTGCATGTGTCCTTTGGAGATCACATTTTACAGCCTCGGCTGCAAATGGCATTGAAATTAATTTCAGAAAAGCAACTGTTACATTGGGTAAGTGACACAATGTCTTCTAAAGATAAATAAATAAAAATGTTATAATGTGTTTTAACTGAAATAAGTTTGTATAAAACCTCTTGTCCTTGTACACTTCCGCAAATGCCTGAGGCGTTTGTAGTTGACGAGCATGCCGTTGTGCTATTATTTAGGCTCATGCGGTGTACATGGGACCATAATCTAGCAGCAAAAGAATTAACTCACCATGAGGGCTGAGAGAAGGCGCTTTGTGCTCTGCGAGAAATATTCAAGTTTCACTCACTTTGTTGTCATGCTGTGACTCACACCAAACAGTCAGGAAGGAGAGAAGACGCGTAAGCTGGTTTATCCATTAGTTTTTCGATCATAGATACAGTCATTAATATAGATGGATAACAGAAAAGATGATGCCAAATATACTTGGGCAGCCATAAGTAAATCTGGGCGGACCGCAAAAGTTAATGCATTGTATGGGAAACGCTGTAATGTTGTTACAAGAGTTTTTTTTGCTTAAATGGGCGTTTTTCCTAGCACCTATGTACATAATTATGTATTTATAGGGCCTGTTTTGAATTTTTACCATGTTAGACTGTCTTACTGCAGGGTAAAACTAATGTAATCTAAATCACTTCGACAAAATAATTGAGTAGGAAGATTTTAACTTTGCAATATACCCTGTGAGATAGTACCACCAGTTTAAATTAAACACAAAATATATTTACAACTTAAATATTTTGTAGAATTTTTTTACTTGCATAAGTGAAACATGTAGGATTAATTTAAAGTGCAATACCAATGAAATTGTACTACCAGTTTTAAGAAAATGTGTATAATGATTTAACAACAAAAAGACACAATTTCAAAAGCAGTATAAAATAAACGGGTAGGAAGATTTGTAAGTGTAAAAAATTACGTAATATCGATGTGCACATGCTTGGTAGAATAATTTGACCGGTTTGATGAAATTTCAGGACAATGGTGCTACCTGAAATTTCAGGACAATGGTGCTACCTATAGGCAGAGCAAACCGTTGCCTGGAGCCAAACTGTTCGTTCAGAATGTTGTTGTCCAGAGCGTAAAAAATGGCTCTGGCCATCCTGCTATCAACGTTGAAATCTTAACTTGTATTTAAAGGGGTTGCTAACCAAACAAGCTTGTTGATCTTCGGCAGATTGACCACCAGAAGTTGATTGGTGGAACTAATGTGGTCGGAACTAAAGTTTATTGGGCTGTGTTTTTTGGAATCCTCTGAAGAAATGATTGGTTGCCTCCGAACTGAACGATAGCTCTTACTATAAAGTTGGCCTGATTTAAATTATCCTTGATGTTCTGTGTTGCTGCTCGCCAACAGCTCATATTGAAAATTAATGTATTTTGGCACTTTGACGTTTGTGGTGGTCTGAACGGATAGTAAGTCTTGGAGGTGCCGTTTCAAGAGAATGCAACAATAAAAATACACAGTAGAATAGATTCATCATAAACAAAACATGATGAATAATTACAGTTCCAAGGTTATGACGATTATTATGCATAGATTAATTGTTACATTTTTACTAGCCCTAACAAAAATTTTACTTGTCTGCCATAAAAAGTAATGAATAAATAATTATGTCTAGTTCTTAGATGCTTTTTTTACCCATGTAATATTAATAAATTAGCTCGGAATACCTGAAAAATTTTAATTTACTTCTAATAATAATGATAGTCAATCGCTTGATCTAATTATGAGCAATAGCACAATTAAATGTAATAAAGCAAACACACCAATAAAATAGTGCTTTTTCGTTGTTTCACGTTGGTCTTAGTATAGTTATTAGGTAATGAAACAGAATAATTGAGTCAAATGTAAAATGTAAAAACATTATAGTCTTTATAGTGTACAAAAATTTACCCGTAGATTAAACTATTTTTAATTTATTAAAGTTGATCATGCAGCAACAGTAAGTGTATTTGTTTTTTGTTGTTTGATGAGCATTAAAACAGATATATTTATTATGCTGTTGTCTGTTCTTGTCCAATGCACTATTAGATTAAATGACATGTTGCTCTGTTTTTTATGTTGCCTTAAAAGCCTAACTGTCACTGAATTGGCGATGATTGTAAATGCACTTGTAAGATTGACTGTTTGGTCATTCTGCCATTGTTAATCTAGTGTATTGTGGCCTTTTGTTTTATTTTGGTACATTTGGTACGCCCGGTCCTGTAGATTCATTCTCTACAATATTAGGAAAATTAGACCCTTCCTATCAGAGCATGCTACGCAAGTCCTAGTACAGGCTCTGGTCCTGTCCAGACTGGACTACTGCAATGCGCTACTGGGTGGACTTCCAGCTTGCACAACCAAACCTCTACAGATGATCCAGAATGCTGCGGCAAGAGTTATCTTTAATGAACCAAAGAGAGCACACGTCACTCCTCTATTCATTAAGCTACATTGGCTCCCTATAGTTGCTCGAATCAAATTCAAGACTCTGCTCCTGGCCTACAAGACCACCACTGGTTCGGCACCACCTTATCTTCACTCGCTACTGCAGACATATGTACCCGCCAGATGCCTACGCTCTGCAAACGAACAGCGTCTTGTGGTACCATCCCATAAAGGTAAAAAATCTCTCTCGCGCACCTTCTCCGGATCTGTTCCACCTATGTGGAACGATCTACCTGCTGCTACAAGATCTGCAGATTCTGTAGCCATCTTTAAGAAACGTCTGAAAACGCATCTCTTCCGACAACATCTAATTGATCTGTTCTGACTCTATTTTCTTCTCTACTCTTAAAAAAAATAAAAAAAAAATATGAATGAATGGTTCTGTATACCGTGTTAGGTTATATGAGACCCAATCCTCTTTTTTTGATTGCACTTATGCTTTTGTTGTACTTATGCTGTCCCAATTGCTTCCATTGCCTACCCCACATGTAAGTCGCTTTGGATAAAAGCGTCTGCTAAATGACTAAATGTAAATGTAAATGTAATATAATTCTAGGTATTTTATAAACATGATGTATTTATGCTCTTGTGGTCCATGCTATTATTTTTTTTTCTGTTAGGTTGGTTTGATTGAGGTTCGCGTATATCATGTCAAAGCTGGTACAAAGATGGTGGATGTCCGGGGTTCGAATTTGGAGACTCAGACATGTTGTGTACAAGACATGACCGGAAGCATTGATGTCAAGTTGTTGGAGGATCAAATTGGAATGCTGCAGTCTGATCACTGTTATCAAATGTGGAATTTGGCCACACATGAATTTGGAGGATCTCTGTATCTTACAACAACAACTTCTACAGAATTTAAAGAAGTAGAGTTGGAAGGTGAAGCAATGTAATACCCAGCAGCTGAAGTTGAGGAGGAAGCAATCACTACGTTAACAGACCAAATCACGCAGGCAGAAATTGTGGTGTCCAGAAGGTGCACAAAATGCCATGCCTAGCAACGTAAATTTAACACCAAACAACAACTTCACCGTTGTGAAAGGTGTGGATTCCTGCAGAAATCTGAAATGTACCAACATACAGCAAGTGGCAGATTGGCGTTTATAGAATCTTTAGACGAAATGGACTTGGCTGTGTACAATTTTGTTATTAAGAAGTACTTGAAACAAGACGGACTTCTTGATTTGCTTGCAGAAGGGCAAACTATTGAGGAACATTTTCTCTCTGTAGACTGGTGGTCTACAGAGAGAAAAATGGTGGTGTCAGCTGAGGAGGACCTTGCTGGTGCTATTGCAGCAATTCAGATGGATGTGGTTTAATGTTTGCAATACCAGATTTTCATATATAGTCATAGTTCATAAATTTGTTGTTTTAGTAACAAATGTTGGTTTTAAATTTCAAAAGTTGTATTTATTAGTTTAGTAAAAACAATAGTTGTGAGTTTCGCAATAAGGTTGTGTGTATTGAGAAGGTTTATTTTGTGTTGTATCCTGTTCTGAAAGCACTAGTATTGTTACGAAACGTGATTGTTGTAATCTAAGGAGAATTTTATTTAATGGGGAAAAAAATTGAATGGAAAACATTTGTTTTATAGTCAGAGGATTCTTTGTTTTGTAATAGTATTTTGTGTTCACGAAGAAAAAAATTTTTTTTCATTGGGTAGTAGTGCAAGACTTATTATTACATATCTTTGTCTTTGTTCTTATCTTGTTGTTATATTTAAAGTTTCTTACAGTTCATTAAGATCACTTTTGGTTATTTTTTTGCTACATTGTGTAATACATTTTGTTTTTCAGGATTTACATTGAGTACTGTGGTTAAAAACAAGGTTAATATTGATCTCTAGAAGCCACTGATAGGCCTATTATAAATAAATTACAGTTGACTATATACAGCCGTGGCCAAAAGTTCTGAGAATTACATAAATATTGGAAATTGGAAAAGTTGCTGCTTAAGTTTTTATAATAGTAATTTGCATATACTCCAGAATGTTATGAAGAGTGATCAGTTGAATTGCATAGTCCTTCTTTGCCATGAAAATTAACTTAATCCCAAAAAAACGTTTCCACTGCATTTCATTGCATTCATTAAAGGACCTGCTGAGCTCATTTCAGTAATCATCTTGTTAACTCAGGTGAGAATGTTGACAAGCACAAGGCTGGAGATCATTATGTCAGGCTGATTGGGTTAGAATGGGAGACTTGACATGTTAAAAGGAGGGTGATGCTTGAAATCATTGCTCATCCATTGTTAACCATGGTGACCTGCAAAGAAACGCGTGCAGCCATCATTGCGTTGCATATACATGGCTTAACAGGCAAGGATATTGTGGCTGCTAAGATTGCACCTAAATCAACAATTTATAGGTTTCTTTAAGAACTTCAAGGAAAGAGGTTCAATTCTTGTAAAGAAGGCTTCAGGGCGTCCAAGAAAGTCCAGCAAGCACCAGGATCGTCTCCTAAAGAGGATTCAGCTGCGGGATCGGAGTGCCACCAGTGCAGAGCTTGCTCAGGAATGGCAGCAGGCAGGTGTGAGCGCATCTGCACGCACAGTGAGGCGAAGACTTTTGGAAGATGGCCTGGTGTCAAGAAGGACAGCAAAGAAGCCACTTCTCTCCAAAAAAAACATCAGGGACAGATTGATCTTCTGCAGAAAGTATAGTGAATGGACTGCTGAGGACTGAGGCAAAGTCATATTCTCCGATGAAGCCCCTTTCCGATTGTTTGGGGCATCTGGAAAAAGGCTTGTCCGGAAAAAAAAGGTGAGCGCTACCATCAGTCCTGTGTCATGCCAACAGTAAAGCATCCTAACACCATTCGAGTGTGGGGTTGCTTCTAATCCAAGGGAGTGGGCTCACTCAAAATTCTGCCCAAAAACACAGCCATGAATAAAGAATGGTACCAAAGCACCCTCCAACAGCAACTTCTTCCAAGAATCCAAAAACAGTTTGGTGAAGAACAATGCATTTTCCAGCATGAAGGAGCACCGTGCCATAAGGCAAAAGTGATAACTAAGTGGCTCGGGGACCAGAATGTTGAAATTTTGGGTCCATGGCCTGGAAACTCCCCAGATCTTAATCCCATAGAGAACTTGTGGTCAATCCTCAAGAGGCAGGAGGACAAACAAAAACCCACTAATTCTGACAAACTCCAAGAAGTTATTATGAAAGAATAGGTTGCTATCAGTCAGGATTTGGCCCAGATGTTGATTGAGAGCATGCCCAGTCGAATTGCAGAGGTCCTGAAAAAGAAGGGCCAACACTGCAATTACTGACTCTTTGCATAAATGTCATGTAATTGTCGATAAAAGCCTTTGAAACGTATGAAGTGCTTGTATTTATATTTCAGTACATCACAGAAACAACTGAAACAAAGATCTAAAAGCAGTTTAGCAGCCAACTTTTTGAAAACGAATATTTATGTAATTCTCAAAACTTTTGGCCACGACTGTACACTCTCTAAAAACTGTTGGGTTGTTATTTTTAACTAATAGATGGTTAAAACATATCTGGTCTTTTTGTTGGGATATCACTTCCTCTTTTACTTATTATAGCAGCATTTTCATGATGTAGTAACTAGGTGGCGCGTATTTTGTTGTCAAAGATAGTTTGTTTCCTTTTTTTAACCGGAAGACAAAGAATCCACCCTTACGGAAAAGTCACATGAGTTTCACATGTGAAATTTCATGTGGGGAAACATGTTAAAATCCCATGAGAACATGTTAAAATCCCTTGTGAAATGCACATGGGAAATGTGTGTTTTTGGAACATTTTTTTGTGTGAAAGCTGTGTGAAATCCGTGTGAAATTCATGTGAAACCCATGGGATCACATGTGAAACACATGCACATTAATGTGTGAAACCCATGGGATTTAATGACACACATATAAATAACCATGTGAAGCCCGTGGGATCACGTGTGAAACACATGTAAAACCAGTAAGATAGTTTTACTCATGTAAAGTTCCATTATTATTCCATTAATTTAAATTAAATATTAAAGATAAACTCACATGCATACCCTACAATCTGTACAATTAGATGATGATAAAAACATAGAAAACTGTGTGTGATATTGAAGTGCTTGCAGCAGGGGAATGTCAGTGTGTGGGGGAGAGGGGGCATCTTCGGCTGCAGTTGTTTAGAAGAGTGGGGGAGGTGTGTGGAATGTATGTTGTTTTTTCAGGAATGTTCTGCAGGAACCAAAGAGGACAAAGCAGAAGTTGATTGGTGGAAAGAGGACAAAGCAAAAGTTGATGATTGGTGGAAACAAGGGAGACCCCGGCCCCCCTGCAGAAGAGAGAACGACGAGACATACCATATATATATTGTGTGATGATGTTTTGTCTGGGTTGTTCTTTGTGAGACGTTGTGTCTGAGACAACCCAGCGCTATATTTTGATACTTTCTGACCAATAAACTTCAATACTTGTTAGAGATTGCCTTCCTTCGTTTTTTGAACATGCAGGACACCTTGAAAGTCCAACAATTGGTGACCCCGACGCCGGCAAGACCGGAGAAAAGGAGGCATTTTTAAGCGATCTAGAGGACGGCAGAAGACCGGACCCCAAAGGCGAGACGGATTCAGGTTCAACACAGAGCCGGCTAAGAAAATTGAGGTAAGCAGAAACCTGTTTAGTCGAATTCTGCAAATTGGATAAACTAAATTGATGTGTTGAATTTGATGAACATCTCGTGTGAGTAAATATATGAAGAAGGATTTGAAGTTTGTTGTACAGATAAGTGGGATTGATTTCTGTGGTTCGGCGTAACCATAAAAGTGGGTTAAAGTCCCATTCTGGATAAGTGGGTTAAAGTCCTACTTTAAAGCTGTGGGTTAAACTCCCTCAGTGTAACCATAAAAGTGGGTTAAAGTCCCATTCTGGGAAAGTGGGTTGAAGTCCTACTCTAACAGTGGGTTAAAGTCCCTCAGAAAATATAGGTTAAAGTCCTATAGTAATAAATTGGGTTAAAGTCCCTATTAACTGTATTGAGAAGAGCAGTTAAAATGTCAGAATTTGAAAGAGAATGTGAGGAATACGGATGTCCACCACTGGTGGAACAATGGGAAAATGTAGTGGATATGTTATTGGCTCAAGCCGAGCCTAAGTGTCATAAAAAAGAAAAGAAAATATGGGAGAAAAAATGGAGTCAGATATGTATTGAGAACGGGTGGGACACACCTGAGAAAATGTTTGTGTTCCTAGCACCAAAAGTTAGGGATATGGAAAAGAGAGCACATGTAAGGCTGAAAAGGCATGTTGAAGAAAAAAAAAAAGTAACATGGATAATTAAGGGCAAGCATGCTAATCAGGAAGAAGAGTATAGGACAGAGTTATGACTGTGGACGAGAATAGCGCTTACTTCAACGGCTCTCAGCCCTGTTAAAACTTAAGGCGGAAGAGACCATGTGAAGGCAGTGAAGTCAGAGAAAGAAATGGCAAAAAAATCAGGAAGTTCTCAGGGTAACTCATCTGATAAGACAGCATATAGGCCGCCCCCTAAACTATATCCGGACTTAAAATTGTTGAAAAAGCCACCGCCATATGCGGCAAACCTGCGGCAAATTCAAGTAAGAGTAAAGGAAGGAGATGTTGATGTAGACATAGCTGAATTAAATGACTCTTGACAACAAGTGCAACAATTGGCCAGCACGGCTAGATGGCGCTCCAAGATCAGACTTCCAGGAGGAACAGGGGTCAAAGCATAGTGAACATGGTGAAGGCAGTGAGGTGGGTGACGATGGGCGACAGTTAGAACAAAGCATACATAGTGAGGGGGCTGTAGGTGGGGATGACAGGGAAAAGCAACATAATGTGACCATCACTGGAACAATGACTTCCACCGCTATATCAACAAGGACGAGATCGAAGAATAAAATAACACCACTTTCCTTCAAATTACCCACATATACAAAAGAGTCAGAATGGTATCTTTCCCTGTTGAGTGCAAAGGAAAAGCATGACGATGAGTATGATGGCGGCAACCGTGTAAGTACTGCCACTCGGCATTTGTGTGCTGGTAAAGAGGGAGCATTACAAATGCCATTAGTACAGGGAGGACAGGGCCATGTTAAATACCAGCCATGGAGTCATAGTGATATGACCGCAGTGTTGGCCAAATTGCCCCCATCACCGCAGGGGGAGGGAGATGGCTGAATAAATAAATGGCCTTATGTCATGGAACTACATTGGCAGTGGGAAACTTAAGATGTCTATTGGGCCAAATTTTCACAACATCACAAATGCTTGAATTTGAAACAAATGCTAGAATAGAGGATGTGGCAAATAACGAACAATTTACAGTGGTCAGCACTGATGTTAGTGTAGTGCTGAGAAGACAATTTCCTACACCACCAACAGCGTATCAAAATATTAAGTTCCGCATTAAACCAGGAGAGACTGGCTCAGGGTACTATTTCCGGTGTGCAGCGGAGTGGGAACAGATGGTAGAGGAAAACAGTCTGAATAACCCTATAACACGTAACATTTTCAGAACAGCAGTAATGACAGGAGCCCCCAACGGTGTAAAACAGGCTATCGAAAACAACCCAGACATACCAGGGCCTCCAATGAGGTCTGGGAGAGACATTTAGTGCACCACATAGACAGGGCTGTTGATAAACAAGACAGGGTGTTAGAGGAATTGGAAAAAACAAAAAATCAGCTGTTAAGGTTACAATTAGAGGTAGCTAAAAAGAGTACTGGCTCAGCCAAAGTTAAACAAATGCCCCAGCAACAGGCTACTGCATCACCTGGTTTAGCACCTCCCTTCATTCCCCCAGATTTTGGTTACGACCGTGAGGGTGCGTACCCATCCCAATGGCCACAGAGGGGTCAGTGGGGAGGCTATAGAAGACAGAGGGGTGGGAACCGAGGATATAGGGGACGAGGGAACGGGGGTGGGGGATGGGTGCTTGTTTTGGGTGTGGAGCTGCTGACCATTTGCAAAGGGAATGTCCCTACCAGCCAGGGGAAGGTCAAGATATAGGGGCACCTGAGGAGGGATGGGGTCCTCGTAGATGTGCACCTAGTGGCCGTGGTCGAGGCAGGGGGCCACATAAATCACCAACCCCACACAACCCGGGGCAAACACTCCCATTTCCTTCAATGCAGGCGCCCGTGCTCCCAACATGGGGCCAGGAGGAAGATGCGGAGGAGTTTTGAAGGGGCCCTCAGAGAAACACCATGAGGGGGATGGCTGAACCCCTCATGGAAATAGTGGTCAACGAAAAAAACACTAAAAGCCCTGGTGGACACTGGGGCAACATACTCTATTGTAACAAAAGGATTCATAACAAGAAATGACTTGAGTGATAAAACAGTTGGAGTAATGGGTTTCTCTGGAGGGTTGGAAAAATGCAAATCAGAGCTTACCGCACTCAATCCTGTACTCCTCCAACGCCCCAGTACCCCTGTTGGGTAGAGACTTACTGATCAAATTAGGCGCTAGCATTTTATGTTCACCACAAGGGGTAATTGTAAGCTTTCCAGACGGCACACAAGTTGATTGTTCGCAGGCTGCAGAGTTGGGTTACACACAAAATGTCCTGTTAGGAAGCCCACTGAAAGAGGCTGCTGACATCTATTGGGTTGAATTAGAGATTATCCCATCCCCAACGAGTGTAGTATCATTATATAACAACCACAGGCCATGGATAACAAACAGATGTTTTCCTACCGCCCATTGACCCCCTCCTTTGCACACTGCTCTATGACAGAAATGACAACGTCATTTACCATGAGCTGTTTAACGGCGTAGAAGGAAATAGATGGCGCCTCACAGGGGATGGTCTATATATAGGGAAAAAGGGGGTGGTAGCCCCGATTACTCTGACAGAGGAACAAAAACAGTGGTATGAAATGACAGACACAGCTGCACCACACATTTCCATGGCACTGCACCCAGGCCATGAAGCAAGAGAGTTTGGAGGGATGACCAAACGATTGAGAAAAGTTACTGACTGGCAACTAACAGGGTATGACATGGTCTTATATTCACCATCCACAGAATCATATTGGGTTCAGGCGACCACTGCGGACATAGGTATTTTGACAAATAAACAGATCTCTAGGAGCCACGGCAGAGAGCAGACAGATGGCCCCGGAGCTGAACAGTTAATTGCAGCACAGCCATCTGACTTGTGGTCTCAGGGACCAACAGATGTCTGTGCCATATGCCACCTGTAACATTTCAATTGACTTCCACGGACCCAGTTTGGGTACCTCAATATCGTAATAACCCAGAAGCAGATGAAGGTATTGCATCAACTGTCCAGGGACTCCTAGAGAGGGGAGTGATCACCCCTTATAGGTCCCCATGGAACAGCCCCATTTTTTCAATACAAAAACCAGGCACCAACAAGTACAGACTTGTTCATGACCTCAGACGAATTAACAGCATGGTAGTGACACCCACGTTAGCTGTCCCGAACCCATACATCACCCTCTCAAATTTAACCCCAGTTCACCAGTGGTTCACATGTATTGACCTGGCAAATGCATTTTTCTGTATACCACTGTCTGAGGAATGTAAGTCATGTCTGGCTTTCACCTACAGGGGGTGCCAGTACTCTTATAACAGACTTCCCCAAGGGTTTATTTTGTCACCAGGAATATTTAACCAGGTTCTGAAGGAACAATTGCAAAATTGTGTACTTCCCAAAGAATTCGTGTTAATAATGTATGTTGATGACTTACTGTTAGCCTCATGAACAAATGAAGACTGTCTGTTGGCCACCAGTGCCATATTGTCTCAAATGTATGTATCTGGTTTCAAGTTCAGCAAAGAAAAATTGCAAGTAAGCAGACCATCAGTTACATTTATGGGCAGATTGATCACATCCCAAGGCTCTACACTCTCCCAGCGTCAACGTGACTCTATTTTGACATATCCAAAACCGACCAATGTAAAGGACATGCTTTCCTTCCTCGGCCTCACGGGTTTCAGCAGAAATGACATCGCTATGTATGTTTCCTTAACCACGCCCCTCAGACAGATCGTGAAAGAGCAGGGTATGAAAAATTTAAAGGCTGAATTAACATGGACCCCTGAAGCAGAACAGGCTTTTATCACATTGAAAGCACAACTGGCACATGCAGCTCATTTGAATTGTGCTGACTACTCTCTAAGTTTCTTCCTAGATGTCTCTGAAACAGGAAGCAGTGCACATGGGGTGCTATTCCAAAAGCAGACAGGAACGAGAAGGATTTAATGTATGTCAGCGTCCTCCTGGACAGCATTGAACAGAGACAGCCTACGTGTGCTAAGTTTGCTGCAGGTTTGGCTAAAATCATTGAAAAGACATCTCACATTGTCATGGGCCACCAATTGACGGTTCTCACCACCCACTCCACTATGTCATTTGTTAATTCAGCAGCATTCACTTTTTCACCTCTGAGGCAGCGAAAATTAGCAAAAAAAAATGTCTTACGGCACCAAACGTCACGTACACACACGGGGGTATTAACATGGCAGACCTCGTAACTGATGGTTTGCCCCATGACTGTGCACCGATCATGGAATTAGCTTCCCGTGTCAGAGCGGATCTCTATGCTTCTCCACTGACGAGTCCTCCACCAGTTATGACGTTTTTCACAGATTGGTGTTGTTTCAGATCAGAGGACGGTTCACTAACAGCTGCATTTTCTGTAGTGGAGCAAACAGAGACAGGTTTCATTACCAGGTTATCACAAAGACTGCAGGGTAAACAATCAGCTCAGAGAGCTGAAATGCTAGCTGTGAAAGAAGCATTGAAAGTTGCTGGGAAGAATAGAGTGAACATCTTTAGCGATTCTGCATATGTCATCACGGCAGTGCATGTTGAACTTCCAGTTTGGCAAAGGTGTGGTTTTGTCACAACATCAGGCAGACCAATCACACATGACAAAGAAGCCAGAGACCTCTTGGAGGCTCTGATGATACCTGTAGAAGTGGCCATCATCAAATGTCAAGGCCACTCAAAAGACAATTTATTAATTTCTAAAGGTAATGATGCTGCGCACGTAGCAGCAAAAATAGCCGCAGGTTACAACAAATTGCAGATGGCAGCACAGACCACCAATCATTGGGAACATTTATTCGAAAATTTAAGAGAACATATTTGGCCAGTGAACATGACAAAGCCAGTCCAGAAGAGATATCAGTCTGGATCGAACACGGTGCTCTCAGGGCGCTTGACGGCCTCTGGCAAGCCCCTGACGGAAGACCAGCATTGCCTGTCACTCTGACTACTTCTGTTTTCAAACAGGCCCATGGCCTCGCCCATGTTGGCACCAAACCAATGTTGAGGGCACTCAGACATTGGTGGCACCCCTTTCTGACCTCAATGGTGTCCCACTATGTTCTGTCTTGCGACACCTGCCAACAACATAATGTTAAACCCTCCCTGAAACAACTGAAAGGCACATTTTCACCTATCTGTGGCCCAGGGGAGGAAATTGTGATAGACTTCACAGACATGATCACCAGGGTCCAAGGTAAACAATTCCTCTTGGTTATTGTTGACTATTTCACGGGCTGGCCAGAAGCTTATCCTGTGGGAAGGGAAGACGGTACTGCAGTGATTAAGTGTTTAATCAATCATTACATCCCACACCATGGTTTTCCCCGACGAGTTAGATCTGATAATGGCAGCCATTTCAAAAATGAACATTTGAAGGTGGTTGAGCAGTCTATGGGTCTCACACATGCTTTTGGGGCTGTCTACCACCCACAATCCCAAGGGAAGGTCGAACGTATGAACCTTACATTGAAACTAAAATTGGCTAAAATCTGTGCACAGACCAAATTGTCGTGGTTATCTGCCCTTCCTCTTGCATTAATGTCTGTACGTTCCTCTGTTAACAGGATTTCTGGCTTTACACCATTTGAATTGCTAACAGGTCAATCATTTCCTGGACCAACCACCATCAAGCCTCTGTCACATTGTGCCTATTTTGACAAACTAACAGCTCTGATACAACAATACAACCAAGCAGGTCACACCAGGACCTGAACCAGAACCTATTCCACCACCCACGGACTGGGTGTGACTGAAGACCTTCCGCAGGAGGTGGAGCAAACCACGGTGGTCCACACCATTGCGTGTCACCTCCCGAACATCCCATTGTGTCCGCCTAGTAGGAAAAGGCGACATATGGTATCATTTGTCTTCTTGTGTTGCTTGTGATCCCACAGGCAGGTCTCTTGAGCAAACGCCTGTGGACCTGAGTTCTCAGGTCCAAGAGAGGGAAGTTGTTGAGAGTGACGTACAAACAATTTCAGGAAAACTTCAACTTTTACAGGTCATACACAAGAAAGGTGACATTTTTTCAAGTCCACCAGAGGAACCTCTAGCGCAGTGGTTCCCAAAGTGGGGGTCGGCGAGATGATTTACAGAAACTTATTTTTTTTTAAAGGTTGTAATGATGCGTGTATAAATTTAGGATAATTAAAATAAAAATTTGTTTGCTACGATTAATTATGACAGTGTGATGGCGTCAATCACGTACAGCACAACAACATGCGCTAGCTAGCTAGATGGACATTTGGTGTTTTGCTAAACAGCGATCGGTCTAATTTGAGATCTAAACTATATAAAAAATGAAACGGTGCTTATAATCATCAATAGAAATGATGTTGTATTTGTCAGATATATTTTTGAGGAGAAACTAAATGAGGAAATGTTATTTTGTACGCAACTGAAGGGATCATGCACGGGATAGGACATTTTCAATAAACTGGACAGCAAACTTAAAGATGAAGGACTGTCTTGAGGCGAGTGCATATCAGTGTGCACAGACGGAGCTGGGGCAATGCTGGGAAAAAAGAAAGGACTAAAGGCACGAGTCCTCCAAGTTGCACCTCACCTCAATTTCACGCACTGCATCATACACAGAGAAGCCCTCGCGTGCAAAACCCTGAATGCGGAGTTTAAACATGTTGTTGACACTGCTGTGAAGACTGTTAATTACATAAAATCACGTCCACTGAACACACAACTGTTTTCCACTCTCTGTAATGAAATGGGATCAGAGCACAAAGGCCTGCTCCTACACACAGAAGTCAGGTGGCTGCCGCAAGGAAATGTGCTGAGACTCCTGTACGAGCTGCGGGATAAGGTGCGCATTTTCCTCACAGACCAAAGATCCCCACTTGCTGAGCATCTGTCTGATGCTGACTGGGTGACAAGACTGGCATATTTGTCATGTATTTTTGAAAAACTCAACGGACTTAATGTGTCCCTGCAAGGTGAAAACACAAACATCTTGTATCATCTTAATGATAAAGTGCAGGCATTTGCGAGAAAGCTGGTGCATTGGAGAGAGAGAGTGGAAATGTGACGCATAGACATGTTTTCTGAACTGGAAGAATTCATGGAGGAAAATGCGCTCAGTGTTAACAGCATCAAGGCATCTGTAACTGCTCACCTTCAGTCCCTTTTGGATCCTTTCATAAGTATTTCCCTGAGGGATACGCTCCCCACCAATATGACTGGATAAGGTCACCATTTAATGTAACCTCGGCAAATCATCTGGCGTCAGATATGGAAGATGCGCTAATAGAACTTTCAACCGATCGAATCCTGAGGACGGCATTTGACGGCAAGACGCTGGATGAGTTCTGGGTGTCTGTCGCGCTGGAATATCCACAGTTGTCGAAAGCCGCGTTGGAGGTACTCCTGCAATTTGGCTCAACGTATTTATGCAAAAAGACATTCTCCGCGCTGACTTACATTAAGAATAAACACAGGTCACGGCTTAACGTGGAGGATGATCTGCGGTTGGCGATCTCCAAAATGGAATCTAGAGTGGACCTGCTTTGCTCCACACACAGCGCCCATCCATCACATTAGGTGTTTTTTCTGAATACAACGTTTTTGTTTTATGCGTGTTACAGGCAGCTTGTTCGTATTCTGTCTGTAAGCACTTCACAGTTATGGGATGTATTCGTTTTTGTCCAAAATTTGTTAGGAGGACGGTAGAACTATTTTTCACCTAATCACAAAAGTAAAATGCACGGATCTCCCCAAATATGAAGATTTCACCAATAGTTTAAGACACATGAGAGACTGGTGCGTACAGCACAAAGTAAGAAGGGTTTCAGTGCCCTGGCTGGGGTGCGGACTGGATAAACTAGACTTTCAGAGAGTCCAGAGCATCTTAAGTGAAGTGTTCACAGGGGTGGACATAGTCATAACCATATATTCATTGTAAGAATTATAAGTGTATGTCATAAACTTTAGACCATGCATGTTGTGTTTTGCTTATCAATGAAGTAAATTATTTATTTCTTAAAATACGTTAGTTATACTATTATTTCGTCTAATTGTGCGATGTCATGGTACATAGAGCATTTAAAAAAGTTGACGTTATGAAAAATGATTGTAGTTTCACCCAAATATATCTATATAGGTGCACGTGCGGCAAATGCCTCAAACTGCAAAGTGAGGATGAAAATATTTGCTTCCAGGAAGTGCAACAGGTTGTTTACACATTATTATGAATCAATTTATGTTATGAAAAATATTTTCTATCGTTTGTTGCCACAACAACAAAATTATTTCATAAAACATTCTATTAAATTCATAAACGTTTAAAGTATTTAGAGAATTAATTCATCCTTCTGCAGAACCCAGTAAGAAAAAGGACATGTACAATTCTCTTGTAACAGTATTATACATGGACTAGTTGACACAGCATACAGTGTACCGTGTTTGTATCTTCAGATGTTATTACAATACAGATAGTACTCGACTTAGTTCTTGAAACAAATACTTTGAGAATTCATGGATTGAACAATTAAATCAGCCGAGTAAATAGCAAGATAAACAAACTGTAACACGCCAGAAATAACGATACATGCTAATGTTAGCGTTATATGCATTAGCTAAACACCGACATAAGGTACGAAAATATTTCTTGAAGTTAAGTCACACTTACAGGTTGGGACTTGGTGGAGCTAAAAGGTCCAAAAAGAGTTGGTATTGCCCCCTCTCTCAAGGATAGTCGTTTCACATATCCTGCACTGAACGCGCCAAGATTATCAAAGCAATCTTTGGTGAAATGACGCGCACACCGTTAAACTCTGGGGTTACACTCCTTCGGTATTCTTTGAAAAATGACCATTTTTCCCTCAGACGTTCTTGCTTAGGTAGCTGAAATAAGACGGACTTAGTTTCACACCGTAGAACACAGACTCTAGACATGATACACATGCATCAGGAACGAGCGACAGTGTTTGGGGGAGGAGACATAAGTTTTCCCAGCAGTCTCAGCAACACGTTTATGTATAGTGATGTAGATATGCGTCCACGACTCGTTTGTGTGATTCAGAGTCGACTCCCATTTTTACAAGCAAATAACTTCGTTATTTATTCACCTTCAGACTTACAACTTGGCAGACATTTTACTTTCAAACACGGAAACATAACAGACTGCATGAAACGTCATTTTCATGATGTCATGTTATGTACGCTTTAAGAACAAGAGAATCCAAGTTTAAGTACTGTATAGAGTGTTTGTATGTGCATTGTGTGTTTGTGCATTAGTCTTCTGCATCTCCTCCAGTAGGCTCCCTGTTCTAGGATTCAAAAATAAAGTAAAAAATTTGAGCAGAATTATATATATATATATATATATATATATATATATATATATATATATATATATATATATATGAAGAGTTTGTTCCCAAAACGCTATAAATCCATTTTCAAGAGTCATGTTTTTTGATTTTGCATACCAATTAATATCAATCACACTGCGGTTGGTTAGTTTTGATTTAAGCAATAATAACTAAGAAAATACAACACAATAAAAGAAATCTGGGAAAACCCATCACATGTTGCAATGTTACATATAACAGGTTTTGATATCGTATGAAAGCTGGGTTCAAGCCCTTTTCCTAATTTTATTCATACCCTGTATGTAACAAAAATGATGTTTATCAGCAGTTCAATTCAATTCAAGTTTATTTATAAAGCGCTTTTCACAATGTGTATTGTTTCAAAGCAGCTTTACAGGGGCAAACAGGAAAAACAGAAAAGTTAAAACACAGCACAGTGCATGGTATTCATACAACGAGTAAGATCATTCTAATAAATAATATCTAATTTCTAAATAAATAAATAAATGAATGAATGCAGTCTCCCGGTGAGCAGGCCAACACTGCCCTGCTGTGGCGAGGAACCCAAACTCCAATGATTAATTAATGGAGAAAAAAACCTCGGGAGAAACCAGGCTCAGCCGGGAGGGCCAGATCCCCTCTGACGTGTCATAGCTGCACTCAAACTGGTGACATGTGATTTAAGTTTAGCATTTAATACCAAATATTGTAACTTCAGCATTAATAAGACAAATAGTCTGTCTTTGCTCTTGGTTGGGGATGTAGTGGTCTGAGCTGGGAGGGTCCGATGGTCATATTTCTCTTGGCTGGTGGTGGAATTGCCTTAGATGGAGCTGGGATGGTAAGTCAGTCTGCAGCTGTAGCTGGCGTGATCTCAAATTGGGGATGGGCATCTGTCGGTCATCTGGACATGGTGGAACTTCTTCCTACCTCGGGATGGTCATCCCGAGGCAGAGGCGGAAAGGGAATAAAGAGAATAATTAGCGTAGCTGCTGTTCATTAACTATGCATTAAGTGAAAGCTTGGCTGAAAAGATGTGTCTTTAATCTAGATTTAAATTGGGAGAGTGTGTCTGACCCTCGAATAGTATCAGGAAGGCTATTCCAGAGTTTAGGTGCTACGTATGAGAAAGCTCGTCCCCCTTTGGTGGATTTTGTTATTCTAGGTGTTGTCAAAAGTCCTAAGTTTTGAGATCTTAGGGAGCGTGATGGGTTGTAACGTGATAAAAGCTCGGTTAAGTAAGTAGGTGCTAAACCGTTCAGGGCTTTGTAAGTAATTAAAAGAATTTTAAAATCAATACGATACTTAATGGGTAGCCAGTGAAGCGATGATAAAACTGGGGTTATGTGATCGTATTTTCTTGACCTAGTAAGAACTCTGGCAGCTGCATTCTGAACTAACTGTAGTTTGTTTATCGATGATACAGGACAACCACTAAGTAGAGCATTACAATAGTCAAGCCGTGAGGTCACAAATGCATGAATAAGCTTTTCTGTGTCTGCAACACAAAGTATTTCGTAATTTGGCAACATTTCTAAGGTGGAAGAAGGCTGTTTTTGTGATATTTGAGATGTGATTTTTGAATGACAGGTTGCCGTCTAATATAACGCCTAGATCTTTAACTGTATTTGTTGGAGTAACAGTGCAGCTTTCAATTTTCAGGCTGTAATCGGAGATATTCTGTTTACTTGATTTTGGTGCTATAAGTAATATTTCTGTTTTGCTAGAGTTTAAAAGGAGGAAATTACTAGTCATCCAATGTTTTATGTCCTCGATGCACTCTGCCAGTTTGGATAGCTTAAAGGAATCATCTGGTCTTGATGAGATATATAGCTGAGTATCATCTGCATAACAGTGGAAGCTAATTCCATGTTTTCTAATAATGTTGCCGAGGGGCAGCATGTATATGGAGAAAAGCAAGGGTCCTTAAACCGATCCCTGAGGTAATCCATAATTTACTTGCGTAAGATTTGACGATTTCCCATTTAAATGGACGTATTGATATCTGTCTGTTAAGTAAGATCTGAACCATTTCAGTGCCTGTCCCTGAATACCGATATAATTGTGTAAATGATCTAGTAGTATTTTATGGTCTACAGTATCGAAAGCAGCACTAAGGTCAAGCAGGACTAAGATTGAGATGTTACCTTTATCTGATGCAATAAGAAGGTCATTTGTAATTCTAACGAGCGCAGTTACAGTGCTGTGATGCGG
Source organism: Triplophysa bombifrons (assembly GCA_029783895.1). NCBI lineage: Eukaryota > Metazoa > Chordata > Actinopteri > Cypriniformes > Nemacheilidae > Triplophysa > Triplophysa bombifrons. The sequence continues at coordinate 1,117,511 of JAPMJR010000028.1, read as the reverse complement.
TCTAAAGCCAGACTGAAACTTTTCGTGCATGTCATTATTTCGTACGAAGGTACACAGTTGAGTTGACATACTTTTTCTAGAATTTTAGACAAGTACGGGAGATTTGAAATCGGTCTATAGCTTCCAAGTTCATTGGGGTCTAAGTTTGTTTTTTTGATAAGAGGCTTAATTACAGCCAGCTTAAAGGGCCCTGGGACATGTCCTAGATTAATTGACGAGTTGATTATGTTACAAATGGGCTCAATTACAGCAGGTAGTAACTCTTTTAATAAAGTAGTTGGAATGGGGTCTAATAAGCATGTTGTCGGTTTGGACGTTGCAATAATTTTAATTAAATCTTCCCGATTTATAAGAGAAAAACACTCTAGCTTTTCTTTTTGTGTGACGGTTGAAACTAATTCTTCCGTCACACTTGGAGGTTTGGTTTTAGCTATGTTGTCTCGTATTATTTCGATCTTCTCATTAAAAAACTTCATGAATTCATTGCTACCAAGGTGCGGCGGAATACCCAGGTCAGGTGGAGTCTGTTTGTTTGTTAGTTTAGCAATTGTACTAAATAAAAACCTTGGATTGTTTTTGTTATTTTCTATGAGGTTACGGACGTGCTCTGCTTTTGCTGCTTTTAGTGCCTTTTTGTCAGTGCCGGCCCGAGCCTCTTGGGGGCCCTAAGCAGAATTTGATTTGGGGGGCCCACTCCCAGCAAGCGGAGTCACCTGATTTAAGATTATTGACACAAATGTCATGCTATAATGTTACATTATAAATGAATAGAGTGAGGTTATGTATTAATACAAAATAAATAAATAAAATACTCAATAGATACTTAAATAAAAGACTTTACTCTTTAACTTCTGAATACAAACTGTCACAAAACAAGAAATGAATAATTTGCAAATGTGCAAATGCAAATGTAAATGAAATGTGCAATCTTTTAAATAAAACCAAAATAGACAAACATTCATATAATCAAAAATAGAATGTTACAAAAAAATAGATACTTAAATAATGAAAGCAAACATAAGAACAGCAAGGGTTCAACAATGACAATTGTACAACAATGACCTTAAAATCGTTCCTTGCTAGCTTTTCTGGAGGCAAAGTCACTGATGACATCATTGTATGGTATTGCTTGGCCAACTTTGTTATCAATACTAATGACTGCAAGTCCACTTAGTCTTAGTATATTTTAACATTCACTTCAACACACATAGCAATGCTAGCGGGCATCCCTTTAACTTAGAAGGTTAAGTTCCCCTTCGGCTGTTTTCTCCAACTTAAACTGATATCTATAATCAATACGTGAAATACACCTGGAGAAATGTATATTAATAATGCGAGACATTTAACTGTTGATGGCGGGGATTTAACGTTAGCTCTGGCGATGGCTTATAAGATCACGAGTCATGGCTCGCAGCTACCTAAAGTGACGTGAGCACAATTTGTCACTAATCATGCAAACATACCTTTATCTTGCTCTTTTTTCTACTCCTCTGTCCTTTTCTTTTTTCTCTTTTCGGCACCAGAGGGATACATCCTTTTTTGTGACATGGCTTGTCATTTATTAATTACAGTGACACGCACTTGCGCGCAGGCGCGAATTGTTAATGCACGCGAAATGTGTCTAAGCGCAATTGCGCATTATTCAACCGCTAGCAGTCACAGCAGCAGTTGTCGGCAAATCAGAATTTTCTTATCTTGAATTATTCATTTCATTTATAAGTTCATATTCATTAATTAATTTATTAATTCATTTATATAACTTTTTTTAAGTTATTTAATTGTCAAAAACGATTTGGGGGCCCCCCGGTGGCCAGGGGGCCCCAAGCAGCCGCTTAGTTCGCTTATGCCTCGGGCCGGCCCTGCTTTTTGTAACAGCTTGCACTCTCTTTCCATGCAATTTTAAAGACCTCTTATTGGGTTTGTTTCCATTTTCGCTCCAGTTTACGCGTTTCTCTTTTTAGGGCTCGAGTGGTGTTATTATACCATGGTGCTATGATCTTTTCATTAATCCTTTTTGACTTCATAGGTGCGACCGCTTCTAATGCGTTAGAGAAAATAGTGCCCATGTTGCTGGTCATGTCATCGAGCGATTCTATATTAGTTGGAAAGGTTATTAGAGGAGTCAGATCTGGCAAGTTCTTTACGAAACTATCTTTAGTAGTTGAGGTGATTGTTCCACCCAATCGATAACGAGATATACAACTGATTTCTGCAGTGCGCAGTGTACATGTTATAAGATGGTGATCGGAAACATTGTCGCTTTGAGGTATTATATCGATATCGGTTAGATCGGCTCCGTGAGATATAATCAAGTCTAGGGTATGATTAAGGCGATGAGTAGGTCTATTGATGTTTTGTTTTACACCACAAGAGTCTCGTAGTTCTTTAAACGCCACAGCTAATGGATCGTTAGCACTATCTACGTGGATATAAAAATCTCCAACAATCAGTACTTTATCGACGTTAACCAATAGATCCGATAAGAAGTCTGCGAACTCTATCAGAAAATTAGTTTAAGGCCCAGGGGGTCTATACACAGTAACCAATGTAAGAGAGACCAATTTTTTTTACTTTTGTTTGGAACTGTTATGTTCAACGCAAGCATTTCAAATGATTTAAATGTATGCATTGTTCTCCGAGTAACGCTAAGAAAGTCTCTAAAGATTGTTGCGACACCACCATCTCGACCAACCGGACGTGGCTCATGAATATAACCATAGCTTGGTGGAGTAGACTCATTTAGACCGAAGTAATCGTTTGGCTTAAGCCAGGTTTCAGTAAGGCAAAGTATATCAAAACTGGTGTCTGTGATCATTTCATTTACAATAACTGCCTTTGGATTTAGTGATCTAATATTAAGTAGCCCAAACTTTAGGCGTTAGTTTTGCTCATTAAATATATTGTCTTTTGGTTTAATCATGATAAGATTTTTTCGCTGACAACCTTCTTAAAGACTTACTAACTTTTTGGTTTCATCAGAAGGGTGTGAGTTCTATTGTAATTTATACATGTATGTTTGTGTGTTTGCGTGTGTTTGTTTATTGACATTTATTTATTTCAGCTCTTCTGCAAAGACTGCTTGCTAATCAAGAAATTATAATAGATCATGTTAAACTTATTCGGATGACCATGCAGAAAACGTTTGAACCTGCTCATTGTCAGGATCCCCTAGACAAAGAGAAATGTTGCCACTAAAAGATTCTACCTCCCTGCTGGAAAAGCGGCACAGTGAGGAAAATGACCTCAAAAACAAAATGGTAAATAACACATTGCCTTACAAAGTTGCATAGATCGTGAAATGTGTTTCACACCTTTCCATTATGTGTGTGGCGAGGTGTGATTATGATTATGTTTTTTGGCGCCATGGAAGTTGAAGTATTTATGATCATTCTCTCAAGGACAAGAAAATGCCACGGCTACAAAACCATGTCTCTCTATTAATGGTTATCCAATGCGATTGTTAATAACAGAACTATTTGTAGATGTAGAACAATTTGAAGGGACAAATTCAGAAACAACAACAGACGAGAGAGAGAGGTACTTTGGACCATATGAATTAATCATTTTTTACATCCAATTGTATTACTTTTTGCTCAAATGATATTTATGTTTTGGTTTAAACTTCTTTAAATGCAAATCAAAATTGACATGCATCTTTTTTTTTACGTTTTGTCAATGTAAAGTGTTACAAAAATCATTTTTGCTAGTGTACTACTTTGTAATTCTATACACAAATTGAAACCTTTTTACATTAACTGAAGAAGGATTTTACACATTCTTATTTCATTCAAAGTTGATAAATTCAGTTGGGGTCAACAAAATCTTTTTGAGATGAATTTTTATGTAATATGTGTAACTTCATTTTATGTGGTAAAGAAATAGTAAGAAATAGATAACATGGAGCTTGATTTTACAGTAATGCTCCAAGGCACAGCCCATGTTATCTATGAAGAAACAAAATGCTCTACTCTTCTACACAATGGTAACCTCAAAAAAATGAATGTAACAATATCTGACTGTAAAGAGAACAACAAAATACTAGACATTAATATGTCTCCTCTTGTTCTCATCTTGATTAAAATAATAATAACTCTCATACGGTCTCATGTGAAGCATGCCAGAAAACATAAGTCTACATTAATTATTCTCAAATTGAATGGGTTTAACTAGTTCATTGACCTGATTTATTTATATCAACTTATATTTGAGTTAGTTAGAGTTAACCTAAATGCAAAACATTTTTTTTCATCAAGTAAAGTCTATTTTCTTAACATTTACAAGTCCAAATAGTTTGTATATTAAAAGTACAATCCTTGATTAGAGATTCAGACACTGTCAAATTTTTTTAGGTGTATTTAAATTGCCTCTTTACAGTAACTTATTGTTTTCAGTTTTGTTTAGTCATTAGTTGCTTTAACTCACATTGGCAGCCCAATGTGACCTTTCATGCTCATGTGAAACGAGAAACCTCTGCGGTTTATCAACAATGGAACATAAACTAAACTTTTTTTTCTGAAGGGGAGTTTTGAGTACCCGAAAGACCCTAGGAGCTATGTTGTCTGGGGCTATATGCCCCTGGTAGGGTTTCCCAAGGCAAACAGGTCGTAGGCCACGGGTCAGACTAAGAGCGGTTCAAAAAGCCTTGTGATGCAAATTAGATCGAGGACCGTGATGTCGCCCGGCATGGCTCAGCCGGGGCCCCACCCTGGAGCCAGGCCCGGGGTTGGGGCTCGTATGCGAGCGCCTGGTCGTCTTTTAGATTTGTGGGATGCACAAAGCTCCCGTTCCACCACATCCCAGTGGACTCATTGTCATGTTCAAGAAACCAATTTGAAATCATTCAAGCTTTGTGACATGGTGTTCATAAAGGGATGGACATGGTCAGAAACAATGCTCAGGTAGGCCGTAGCATTTAAACGATGCCCAATTGGCACTAAGGGGCCTAAAGTGTGCCAAGAAAACATCCCCCACACCATTACACCACCACCATAATTGCATTAATGAGAAATTGAACAGGTGTTCCTAATAATCCTTTAGGTGAGTGTATAAATCTGTTGTCTGAAAGGAGTGATTTTTTTCTAGTTTTACACAGATGTAATATAAATCACAGGGTGTCAGTGAAGTTTCAGCTCAAAAAACACCACAGATCTTTTTATATACCATGTGAGGCGAAACGCACTGTTTTGGTTTGTATCTCTTTAACTGCGAGTAAGCTGCTTGTCTCCGCCCTCTTTTCAGCAGAAAACACAACCAAGGCTGTGAGCCTGTACAACGCGTTGTGTGTTTACAAACCATACACACAGTTTTCTGAAGTGAAGATACTCAAGACAAACACATCGCTATTTCTCTAAATCAAATTAACGTTACACAGGACAACCCCGTCGCATGTTTACAAGCCTCATTGCTTTCTAATCGTGAACGGACAAACGTGTCACAGTGACATTTTATCTACTTTTAAGTTCCCACTGGTCCCTGGGTTCTTACTTAAGATACTGGTACTTACAATGTCTTTATTTGCAGCTTTGCCTCGTTCATTGTTGATGATTTCCATTGAAATCTAAATAAATCCATTGCTCTCGTCTCCAGTGAGGCTGGGAACATTGTTATGTGTTGGTCTGTGGAGCCAACAACTGAACAGTTTGTAAGGTTTGCTACTTTTGCCATGGTGTTGGAACTTCACACATGTGAAATCAACAATGGCGGCGGCGTAATGGGTGGACACGTTCAGAACAAGGGGCAGAAATATTATAATAAGAACGACTGCTTACATCATAAAGAGCGCGATTTCTGAAGCGCTCATTTTCTCACAGGCTTGCAGAGATAGGCTCACATGAAGAAAGTGAATGATTTGTCTTTCACGTTTTCTGAATAGGCAGGTGCACAAGAGACACAATTTTAGCATTTAAACATGTAAAAAGTCAGTTTTTCATGAAATCACCCCTTCAAATCTTGTATAAAATCAGAATAAAATTGCAATCGTCCTCATTCGGATTGTGTCATTTTGTCGATTATAATGTTATTAAAATATATATACACAAGAGTTTCTCTCACACAGGCTTCACAGCCTCAAAGCTGCTGCTGAAATCCATCCGCAATAATCAGGCATTAATGTCAAGGACTGCATGCTGAGATATGTATATTAGCCTATATTCTGTTGACATTGTCAGATCATATTTTTTCAAGATATACATAATACGGACTCGACTGTATGATACATTATTTAGGTGAATTCTAAGTGTAACTCGGTTTTAGAAAAAGAGAATTAAAAAAGCAGTTTGTAGCAGTATGGTTTTGTCTGTTTCTTACTGTAACTGTTTAATAGAAGATGATGTTCTGCAACACAGATATGAGTGTAAAAAAGGCAATGCTAAGAAATACATAGTGTGTGTAGTACAGAAAAAGAATGTAAAATAAATACATTTCATGTGAGTATAAGGGAAAACCAGCAAATGTTATTAACAAAATCAAAATGTATCTAAATATTTACCATTATTTGATTTTATGTTTTTATACTAGTATTCTTTTTTTACACATTTTAAAAAACATGCCATTGTAACACGCACTCTGATTTAGTTGCACAATTATATTTAAATTTGCTGGCAGCTGATTGGTTCAGTTTAAGTGTGAAACCTTTAATCTACATCATAACCTTCTCCGGACCAGGTTAGCCGTTCAGCGCAAGTTACCAAGGTGATGAACTCCGATTAAAGCCGAGCTTCTTTCATGGTACCCAAAACCCAGGGTTGGTGCAAACTAACCCTAAACTTACCTTGCTAGCCATCTAAACCGGCTTCACAGTACAGACTCCTGTGATAGCGGCCCTTTAAGAAAATTTTTAAACCTTAAATCAACCAATTAAAACTTACTCTTCTGTTTTGCGTCCTGTTGTATGTCCTTGTAACAATATCTGAGCTTTTAATTATTTATTTATTAATATTTTATATTCCATTTAATATTGTACTATTAGCACAACATATCAATCCTTGGCCATGAGGAGAGTACAGCTGTGATGACATTACAGTAGCAGCAGCAGCAGCCATAAGCATTGTTGGCATTACCAGCTTTTGATGATTTCAATTCAATAATATATATAATGTATATTTTAATTCTCATGGCATTCCCAGACAACACAGTTCAAATAACTGGTTACAAAACAGACTTACCATAATCACAAACACACCAAAGTCACATGAAAAAAAAAACTAAATATATCCCACTTCTCAAATATATTTGCATGTGGTTTTCTGTTGCTTGCTGTCTATCAATACAAAAAAAGTGATTGTCATATAATTGTTTATTTATAATAATATATTTAATGTCTGCTCTAATGTGTTCCAACTTATATTGTAGTATGCACTCTACATTGTTATGGAGGGGCATTTTGATTTCCAAAGACTCTTATTATTATTAGTTTATCTGTTCTCTGATTTCCTGTCTGATATGCCAATAATAAGGTGATGGTGCATGCTTTTGCTGACTAACTGTCCTTTGTTGTAAGTTCTATCAAGTTTTACTCCATGTAAAATGTTATCAATTTATAGTTAACTCTAGTGCAATAATCCATCACAATTATATCTATCTAAATCAGTAATTTTCATATATTTAAACATGTTAAGGTCGGATACTGAAAGAAAAGAACTCTGGAAAGAGATGAGAATGCATAGAGCAGGTATGGGCTACACTTTAATTCTAAATGGAACAATTAGCAGGATTATGAAAATCATGTTCTTAACCTGCAATTTAGTGGCAATGTAACCATCAGATGATTTCTTGACTAAGGTACGGACTGTATAAACTCACTATAAAAGGTATAAAAGAGTTGAGTACAGGAACCACCAACCTGATGTCAGCCCTGTCATTGCTGCAGGAATTCCTTGTGTTAGTTCATATGTCTTCGATTACGTGCATATGGTCTGCTTGGGATTAGTCAGACGCCTGTTAATTTACTTGACTCGTGGCCCAAAAATCTGTCATTTTTCTGTGAGGCAAAAGGATGCAATTTCTCAAAAACGAATTGCAGTTAGAAGGAAGATGCGGAGTGAATTTCCTAGGCAACCAAGGGATTTACACTGAACTATGGCAGATTTTGCTATACACAGGACCTATGGTATTGAAAACTGTGTTGTCCCCTGAAATATACCATCATTTCTTGTCCTTGACAATAGCCATGTCAATAATGCTGGAGTCAGATGACTGGATTTGAAATGCCCATCTCCAAATATGCTCAAATACTTAGTCTTGTGCTGACCTGTATCATAAGACCTTTCCTGTATACAATGTAAATGGATTATTTCATCTCCATGAAGATGCCAGCCACTTCAACTGTTCCTTAAATGACATTTCCTGTTTTATTTGAAAACTATCTGTAACAAATCAAGAAACACTTGAGGAGCGGGTAAAGTCCCCTGGAACAAGTTGGCAGGCGTTTGTCAGAAATTTAACATTCAGAAGTGAACAAAAGCAAAATGCACCCGAAAGTGTTTGCCTCATTTGAGGAAAGGGACGGCAGTTTTCTCTTGAAAAATTTAGCACCAATTTTGAAACCTTTTTGACAGGTTGCTGAGAATTTTGCGAGCTCACATGGAAACTTGCGGTGCGGCGATAGGATCGGGTACAACATTGATAAAAACGGGCTGTGTGCAAATGTCAAGTTTAAACAGCTTGTTCTTTTAGAAAGTTTAAAAGAAGTGGCGTTTATTTCGACGTGCAGTGCAGCGCAAAGCAGTGCAACCAGACATTCACAGAGTCTTGCGTGTGCCTCGTTCTTCTCTAGGAACGAGAGCAGAACCGATAAAGGCGGAGTTACAAATACTCCGGTTCGTCATCATTTAGACCCAGGGTCCGTTTAACACCGGGAACAAACCACATAAGATTTAGCAGCATTCAGTTCTAACGTAAATCTTGTCCAGGAATACATTTAGGCCGTCTAAAACAGTGATTGTGATTGTACTTGTGCATTAAAAGCTTTCAACCATGTCAGTACGCAAATGAGCGGTCTAAACTTATTTACAGAGCGCATTTTTTATTTAGGGTGCCCACCTGCGCACCACTTTTGTGCATCCCTGTCTATACTATTTAATACAGTGAAACTGATTTGGAGAAGGAGAACTAATGACTTGTTAAAGACTTGAAGTATAAGCTTGAGGACTTGGACTTGATTGTCTTGAATTGGATTTATCTGGCTTGATTTAAGACTTGCATGCAGACTACAGTTAGCACTTTATCAAATCATCCAATTTGCCTTTAAATCTGGTTTCAGCCAAATCAAAAAAGACATCAAGCTCATGAATTATATCCTAAGCTAAAAGAATGGGTCTTCAAACGTGGGTTGGCAGTTGTACGATTATTACTTTTTGTCTAGCTAGAAGGTTGAAGAGTCTTGTGGATCCGGGGACCAAGACACAGAAGTGCAGTTCACTTAAAGTCCAATGTTTATAAAGGACAGGTCCAATATAAGAAAATAAATGAGGAAGTGAGGTGGTTTTCCATGAACCGAAGTGTCTGAATCAGAGCATACAAGACCTCAAAGTTAGTATTTTCTATGGTTAGCTCTATGTCCTTGTTCTAAACATCTGGAACATACTGATATCGTGTACAAACACTTCAAGCCGTAACTCTAAGTGACACTTAAAAGTGATGAACATAAACAGCAGGATATACTGCTTAAAACAGTAGGGGACACTTGGTGTGGGACACAGGAAAACCTAAAGTCTCAAAGCGGTGGAACTGCAAAGACTCCATTAATTACAATTTTTCACAAGCAACTTTTTGTTATAAATATAAAGCATGAGTAGAGAAATAATACAATCAACGTTCTCTTTAAGCTGCACACCCATGCAGACTCATTGAAGCTCCCAAACACTGAAGTTTAATCTGCGTTTGGACAAAAACATCCATTCAGGCAGCAGAAGCGATAGAAGAAACGTTAAATCTTCATCATAAAAACCGATAGAGCCTAAATCAAACAAGTATACGTCTTTCTTTCAAGACTGTAGGTTTAGAATCAGTGCATTCTCTGTCTCCCTTCAGATTAATTAAAAGTACGCATAATAGAAGTTGCGTGCAAATAAAGGGCATTCTCATATATTTCTCGAACTTCTGTTCAAATTTGTTAAAGCAGTAAAGAACTAATTTGACAACCAAATGACAACACCGCTCCTGCCTCGTAAACTCTGACAGAACTATTGTACGTGTTTAAAATCAATGAAATGCGCACAGTGTGGTGCACGTCAAACAATTTCCCCAAATAATAACTAGGATTTGTTGCATGGTGCTCTCTGTAGTCTAATATGATGCTCCGCAGAAAAAACACGACAATGCTGATCCACGAGAAAGACAACGGAGCTCAGAATCATAAAATAGGTGAGTGTTCTGCCACACGCAGAGAATCGGCAAAAAGAATTGCACTCAATAAAAATGGCCTGCTTTTACACCAGGATGCATAACATCTGCACTGTTTTCCTTCACATCCAGAGACCACGCCTACCTCCACTACAATAGTCTTTGTGCCATTAACCAGTGACAGTCATCTCATCAAACCTTCATAAAAACTAAGGTTTTAGATTTTAAAGTAAATTTTAAACTGTCCATCTCACAGTCAAATGAAAATGTATGATGCCTGCAAATCACTTAAAATAATAAAAATAGTCAAACAATCTATATTAACAGTAAAATATTTATGTGCAAATATAACATGCATAATATTGCTAATGTAATGTCTTGACATAATATTGCTGTGACGAGGGTTGTTTCCATTTAAATATACACATTTAGTGTAAGGGGGTCCCTGCTCCACACATCTGTCATCCAAAGGGGTCCTTGCCCGGAACAAGATGAAGAACCCTGGCTCAGTGTTTGAGTTCAGAGGGAGCGAACCAAACAGTATCAATTGTTTATCCACATTTGGTTTTTATGCGTTTAAAATTAATAACTATAATTTGCTTACGTAATTATTTTTGTATTTACTACTGTTAGGGACAAATGTGGAGAGAATTTCATAGCATGTTGTGGATTTTGTGTTTTCCATGACTTGTGACAGCTAGTACACGGTTGGTCAAGCCATTCGGTCTTCTCCCTGACCTGGGCCTCAGTGAGTTAAGTTGTAACATTAAGACTCTGTGTTATATTTAGGAGACAGGAGAGCAGCCCCAGCTCAAGAGGGATGGATACAGTCTCTTTTCAACAGGTCAGGTCTGCCCCAAAAATTCTTCAAATCATATTTAAAACTTATATCATTCCCATTCATTATTTGTAAACCCTCAAACTGGTTAAACCTTGCAACTCTCATTGCTCCCCCGCTGCCCAGGTGTTTTGTGACACCACTGAAATGACATATTTCCACAGTTTACTTTCTTAAGTTGTGAGTGTTCTGAGACAGACGGAAACCGTATGAATTCTGGTTGAATAATGTGCTCTCAGAAGAACCAGACATGTGCTATGAGGTGTCCTTATAAAGCTTCAATCTAATAGTGTTTGTATGAGACACAGCTGCTCTCCAATGTCCAGTTTAATGAGTAAATTGATGTGTGATGTCATCAGTTCTTCCTTCACCAATGAGAACACTGATCAATCTGATGATGATGATGATGAGCAGCAGCTGTATACAATCAAAAGCTCTTGTACTTCAGCACTTAAATACACTGACTCAAATACATTGTTTCAAGTATGTGCAATACTCTGTGATTGAACCCATGACATTGGCGTTGTTAGCGCCATGCTCTAACCACTGAGCCATAGGAACTGAAAGCCACACTAACATGACTAATGTCTTTACACCATAAAAGTTAAAGACAAACTGTGTAACATTCACATCTAATAAGAAACCATTTAAAAATACAAAAACAATAATTTACAATAATTACAATTGAAAACAGAAACAAATTAGCAAATCAACACCAAATCTCCTTTTCATTGACTGTACACAAAACTCCATTTACAGCCCATATATTTACAAACATTGCTAAACACTCAAGTTTATAATAATCATTCTCTATCTCAAGCCTTGATGTCACCAAACCCATGAACATTAACAACAGATCTAACCTACTTTGACCAAGCAGTTTTTTTTCTTGTTTTCCAAATGGCCAATTTAATGGTTCCAAATAGAAAGTTTAATAAAACCAAAACATCTTTCCAACTTTGGCCCCATTGTGAACAATTGATAAGAAAACACTTCACCTAAATGTAATCTAAAATACTCTATTGGGTTAAAAAGGAAAACAAAGAGTTCAAGAGAGCACATTGCACAAAAGATGAAAAAACATTCCACTTTCAGACCTAAATGGGCAACCCGCTCCTATATTTGGATTGAGGTGGACCACATGTCTGTTCGTAGCTATTGCACAGTGTATAATTTTCCATTGTAAATCTCCATTCCGTTTTTCAATTGGACACTTGCACATTGACCGCCAACAGCCTTTAGGGGAGATATTATCACCAAAAAATTCAGTCCACCTAGATGAAATTAGACCAGACAATAAAGGTGCGTTGATCACTTTCACACATGTTACATATAGAGCTTTTTTCCAAACAGAATCAAAAGTGTCTAACTGAGGGGTGTTGAAATGCAATGAAACATTTTCTCCTCCTGCCATTCCTTTGAGGTTGCAGTAACCATCAAAGCTGGAAAGTTTTAATCTGACACAGTTCTCCATTCATTAATATGATTAGGCTCATTGACAAAAAAACGTTGATCAGGATTCAGCTCTCCAAGCACTTCATCAGTGAGTTGTTTAAGGAAACGAGTAGACCTAATTCCAGTCCTTTCACTCAAGACTTATTGCCTATGAGATGGCCCAGTTTCACACATCCAGCTGTAATGACAAACTTGCAGAACACAAACGCATAGAGGGCAAAAAGGAATTAAAACTGTGGTTCTTCAGAGAGACAAGACCCAGCACATGCTTCAGATGGTCTCGACACAGAAAATTCAATTCAAGTTTATTTATATAACGCTTTTCACAATGTGCATCGTTCCAAAGCAGCTTTACAGGGGCAAACAGGAAAAACAGAAAAGGTAACACACAGCACAGTGTATGGTGTTTATAGAACGAGCAAGATCATTCTAATAAATAATATCTAATTATTAAATAAATAAATGCAGTCTCCCAGTGAGCAAGACAACAGTGCCCTGCTGTGGCGAGGAACCCAAACTCCAATGATTGATTAATGGAAAAAAACCTCTGGAGAAACCAGGCTTAGCCGGGAGGGCCAGATCCCCTCTGACTTGTCATGACGTCTGCACTCAGTGACCCTCACCAAAAGCCACTGAGCAAATATCCACGAGGAAGAGGGCGAACTCAACATCCGCAACCCAGAAAGTCCCACTCGCCGAAAACTGTGCAGGTTCAACCCGGTCCCACTCCACGATCGACACCAGAAAACGGAGGAACAACCATGGAAAATAGTAATGGCATGTTGTAACTTTATTCCTCTGTTGTCCGACATCGACCACAAAACAAGACCAAACCGGACCCACACAGCCCCAGCAGATGAATCCCCCCAACCACAACCAACGAGCCCCCCCACAAACACCCACCCAGGAACCTCCAATCAGGGCCACTGAATGCAGCTATAACTTCAAACTGCTGACATGTGATGTAAGTTTAGCATTAAATACCAAGTATTGTGACTTCAGCATTAATATGACAAGAAGTCCGTCTTTGCTCTTGGTTGGGGATGTAGTGGTCTAAGCTTGGATGGTCAGATGGTCGTATTTCTTTTGGGTGGTGGTGGAATTACCTTAGATGGAGCTGGGATGGTCAGTCAGTCTGCAGCTGTAGAACTAGAGAATGTCGATCATCTGGACCTGGCGGAATTTCTCCCTACCTCGGGTTGGGCATCCCTAGGTGGAGGCAGAAAGAGAATAAATAGCGTAGCTGCTGTTCATTAACTATGTATAAGTGAAAGCTTGGCTGAAAAGATGTGTCTTTAATCTAGATTTAAATTGGGAGGGTGTGTCTGACCCTCGAATAGTATCAGGAAGGCTATTCCAGAGTTTAGGTGCTACTTGTGAGAAAGCTCGACCCCCTTTGGTGGATTTAGTTATCCTAGGTGTCATCAAAAGTCCTGAGTTTTGAGATCTTAGAGACCGTGATGGGTTGTAACGTGATAAAAGCTCTGTTAAGTAAGTAGGGGCTAAACTGTAAAAGTAATTAAAATAATTTTAAAATCAATACGATATTTAATGTGTAGCCAGTGAAGCGATGATAAAAATGGGTTATGTGATCGTATTTTCTTGACCTGGTAAGAACACTTGCAGCTGCATTCTGAACTAACTGTAGTTTGTTTATCGATGATACAGGACAGCCACTAAGTAGAGCATTACAATAGTCAAGCCGTGAGGTCACAAATGCATGAATAAGCTTTTCTGCGTCTGCAACACATAAAATATTTCTTAATTCTGCAACATTTCTAAGGTGGAAGAAGGCTGTTTATGTGATATTTGAGATGTGATTTTTAAATGACAGGTTGCAGTCTAATATAACGCCTAGGTCTTTAACTGTATTTGTTGGAGTAACAGTGCAGCCTCCAATTTGCAGGTTGTATTCTGAGATATTCTGTTTAGTTGCTTTTGGTGCTATAAGTAATATTTATGTTTTGCTAGAGTTTAAAAGAAGGAAATTACTAGTCATCCAATGTTTTATGTCTTCGATGCACTCTGCCAGTTTGGATAGCTTGAAGGAATCATCTGGTTTTGATGAGATATATAGCTGAGTATCATCTGCATAACATTGGAATGTTGCCAAGGTGCAGCATGTATATGGAGAAAAGCAGGGGTCCTAAAACCGATCACTGAGGTAATCCATAATTTACTTGCGTGAGATTTGACGATTTCCCATTTAAATGGACATATTGATATAAAGTGACAATAGAAGGCCTACACACTGTCTTTCAGCCAATACATGAGGGTGAATGTTAATGAATGCGGACCAGAGAAAATAAACTGCACAAGGCAAAAATGTAACATAAATAAATGAGCTAGAATAGAGGCTGTGGGAAGAAGTGAACGAAAACACATATTTGCCAAAATATTCCGTTTATAGACCGTTTCATCATTATTAAATAGAAGTTTGACAAAAAAGTGTATTGACCCGTGTTTAAATGACAAGCATTGAATAGTTTAATTCTCTTCATGTCAGTAGGCTACAGGCTTTTAAAAATAGATTCCACTTCTCAGTTGACAGGTGACGGGAACTAGGAGAGGAGTGAATGTCTCTTTTTTTTGAAAAAGCAGAGTTTAGAATTAATGTCTTATCTGCGGGGTGACAAATAAACGTAAGACACCACAACTCCACAAAATGCAGGTACATTAAGCTAATGTACCTGTAGGCGACCTGGAGCCTGCTCACACTCAAAGCCAGGCAACCTCGAGCTGTGACCAAGTTAACGTCATGGTTAACATGCTGTAGTTTTCGGAAAAACAGCCGACCGGTGCCTTTAAAAAGACCTTTTCTGCTGGATTCACCATGGACAGATCATTAAAGGGACTTCCTCCAATCAAGAGGTAAATGGGCCCCACTACGCTAGTCGTTTCCTTGTGATGGTCCGCACATCTTTGACATTTAATTTTGCCGGTGGCTGATCTCAGAGGTCTGTCAAAACCAGATATCCTGTTGCAATCCCGTCAAACAGGGAAAGGAATATGATTGGCTGGCACTTATGAGCTGGAATGTAAGGATACACTCTGTGTAACATGTCATGGATGATGGACAAATCCACATGGAAATGAAAGGTGCCAAAGGTTTAATATAAAAAATGTGCAGTCAGGAACAAAAGGTAATCCACAAAACAACGTAATCCAATGAAAAGAACTTTCATGGAACAAAGTATGATAAAAAAAACATTATTGCATTAATACCAGACAAATAACTGAACCAAGAGAAGAACTTAAATAGAACAGATAACAAGGTGACAAAAGGTGATTGGGATGAACTAATGAGGAACAGGTGAAAACAGTCAATGATGAGGGATCATGGGAAAAGGTCCATGGGGAAAACAAGACCAAGACATCAAACTATGTGGCTCAAATTCAAATGCACTGTTATTTGCTAAAAACTCATTGACACAAATGCTCCAGTCAGGTCTAAGCTTGAGAACGCCATAGTTTTTAGAGGGAAGACAAATGTAACAGATCCCCGGGTCGACATCCTACTTAATCGCCTTGGATATGTATTTGTTCTGTCAGAGACCGAACAAAATTTTCTTTTTTACGCTGATGACAGAGTTTTATATTCATTCAAGATCAGGCCAAAATGTGGACACTGTGTACCTCTCTAACTGTGTTATTATGATCAAGAACTGGATGTCTGGCAATTTTTTGTCTTTAAACTCTCCCCATCAACTGCACAATGCTGGCCCTATGACAATGTCTACTGATGGTGTTGCTCTGGAGTTTCAAAGCAAACAAAAAATCTTGGAGTCATCTTTAATGCCTCGCCAACATTTGAGCCTTTTATTCAGAACTCTGGATAAAAGCGTCTGCCAAATGACTAAATGTAATGTAAAATGTTAACAAAGCGACTTACATTGCAATTATTACAGGGACAATCCCCCTGGAGCAACATGGAGTAAAGTGTCTTGCTCAAGGACACACTGGTGGTGGCTGCTGGTATCGAACCAGCAACCTTTGATTTACCAGTTCAGTGGTTTAACCCACTAGACCACCATCTCCAAGTCTGGAGTCTGCCAGCCCCCCGTCAGAGCCTTTATGGACGCCCTGACCGTTACAACAACGTCAGTGCAGGCGTGTCGATGGATTCTTCAGGGCTTGGAAAAAGATCATCACCTGAGCTCAGATGGGTTTCAAGCCTTCAAAATCTAGGTCTCAGGTGCTCAAGAGAGGAAAAGTGACTGACAAGTTCCGTTTCTCTCTGGTCGGCACCCAGATTCCATCGGTCACGAGAAACCAATCAAGAGCCTCGGCAAAACCTTTGATTGCCCCCTGAAGGACGCTGCATCCATCAAGGCCTCAAACCGGGAGCTGGAGGTGTGGCTGACAGCAGTGAACAAATTGGGTCTGCTTGGAAAATTCAAGGCCCTGGATCTACCAGCACGGTGTTCTCCCCAGGATCCTGTTGCCCCTGCTCCGGGCACTGTGGGGTGACTCCGGGCCTGGTTCCTCCTGCATCTCACCAGGAGTGATCCCTGTGCGCTGTACCAGTTGCTCCTTTTACACTGTAATTGATAAAATATATAATTTGTTTGTGGGCAAAAATATTACTTTATTACTGAATAGTAAAAAAAAGTTAACTCATCTGACTAAATCAAACAAGAGTCTCTAAAACACCATTTATATAATACTATATTTGTTGCACTGACTGAAGGACCACTGGCTATGCTAATATGACTGACTGAAGTAGAAGAAAAACATAAGATACTCTTGACCTTTAACCCGGCTTAAACCACTCGTGGTCTTGGAACTCTTCTAATGTTAGCCTGTTGGCTAGTGGAACGAAATTGGAACGATTGATCAAGTCAAGGCATTCTGTGAGAAGTGTTTACAACAGGATTAGTCACGCAGGTTCTTTGTAACACACTGTCAAACATAACAATAGCTACTGAAATATGTTGTTTTTATATATTGTTGAGGACACTATATCCGGTTTTCTTTCAACTTATAGTAAGACTATATAAAAGACCATCGTCGCAACCCCTTTAGTTCGCTCTGTAATGCAAGCCAATGTGAGCAAACATTTCATTAGCAAACATCCTTCAAGTCACAGTATAATGGGATCAATTCATAACTGTAAATTTGGACAATCTTGAGTCTATTCTATCTCACCTTCACATGTATGGACTAGGATTAGATGGCTGAATCCAAAATCGATTAATTTGAGCAACATTGTCATTGTGTTGACAGGACGTTTTGGTTGTGGAAGTCACCATGGGAGATATGATGGCCAAAGCAGTGTTTGGCTGCGTTCACTGCTTGACGCATGAGATGACTGGCCTCCGTTTCCTTCAGATGTTCATTATGACTTCTCAGGAATTCACCCAAGGTCTTGCAGGGATGTGGATTTTCCAAAATGAGGATGTTTACTATCAAACCAGGCCAACATTTCTACGATGTTGGGGCATTTCTCTGGTTTGAGTAGCTGCAGATTTATAGCCACTTCGCTCAACAAAGGCTCGTCATGTCCAGGCTGGAAAAAAATGTTAGCAGACTGTAGGCAGGGTTATCAACACAAATGCATTTTTCAAGTTGCCTTATTTTTAATTCCCCGCTTTTAATGAAACACGTACGATGTGCACGAAACCTAATGTTTCCTGTTCAGCGTGCTATTAAAATGTTTCAAACAGAATCTTTCACAACAAATAGAAATCTTTTGCAAAAAGGTGCTGCGTGTCAAATCTGCTTAACTGATTTGCAACCTAGAAATACTTAAGTGCAGAATCCTTCAGATTTCCTCTCAATTTGTCAAAGATTTTTGGACCCCACTGTAAATATGAAATCCTGTCAACTCGCAATCTTCATAGATGTTCCACTGTAAGGCACACGGTTGATGTGTTTGATGGCGACCTTCAATGAGAAATCCTCACATGTCAGCTTTACAGCAGTATATAAACATATCTGGATCAAACACTTAACGTGTATGGAATTACACATGTGAAGAATGTTCAACCACTTTAAAATGTTTGATGAATAAAGCGAAGCCGTTTCTACCTCTTGGCCATCGGATCTGCGAGTTCCCTCATACACTTTGCCACAGACTCCCGATCCTATAATCTTGCCCTCTTTATAAAGCGATGAAAATTGTCCTATAAACAGAAAATACAGAAGGAACACTTGAGATCATATTTCTTTGTCTCACATGAACTTCAATAGCAGTGATGTTTGCAATTTAACAAAATAATCTTGCATATAATTGTGAGGGGCTCAGTTCATCGAGTGCGATTCAACAGAATGAAAATGTGTTAAAGTCAGTAAATAAAACAGCAGGGATCGTCTGGGATCGAACCATCTTACAATGCTCTTACCACTGAGCCTCAGGAAAGTTTTACAGGAAATTTATGGGGAATTAGAAAAAGCATTCAAACATAACACGCGCTAAATAAAACAAGCCTGATGTTGTGCTGGACTCGAGTCTGTAAACAACCGTTGTCATATTATCTGAATCAATATTTTTAACTAGATTATTTATTTTGGGATGTAGATTTTGTCACTGACCTGGATTTCTCATGTCGTTTGCTGTAACTCGTGCAGATGAAGACGCCATGTGAAGCTCTTTAACTCTGTCTTTTTCATGATCGTCTGTCTGTCTGTGTGGACTTGTCGAGTTTCGTATCGTCGCTAGCTGACTGTCTGCAAACACTTGATAGCAAGTTATCGTGTGATCCGTCGTCGCTTTCGCTAAAAACAGCACTGAGAAGATACTTCAACTCGGCGTCTTGATAAGAACTGTTTACTGGGTCGACTCTCTTTTATGACGTTGGCGTTCATGATAAAGGACATTTTTTTAAACACACGCACACGCTGAATTCAGGTCGCCTAGGAAACCTTTTGTAAATGTTACTTTCAAAACTAGCGGCTTAAATTGATACTTTAAAAATCGCATTGAGTGTATTGTTTCCGTTATGGGGTTTCAAAGGGTCCAAATACATGACTTTGCAGAACACATTGGTCTCACTGAACGTGACGTCTGCGTCTGTTGCTTGACTCGTTGGTCTGCCGAACGTGACGTTTGAGTCTCATTGAACGCGACGTCTGCGTCTGCCTGAACGTAAAACCAGTTTGAGGATTTTATATTGACAATACCTTTAAAAAGTTATTAACTGAAAGTAAGTGTATTCTTTCTTTTTGGAGTAGTAAATTAAAGTTTGAGTATATTGTAATCATTTGACTGATCTCACATTTATTAAAATGAGCAATTACTGTAAGTTCTTTTTACCTTGCTTATTCTTGCTCACAAGATATTATCACATCCCCAAGGGGTAATATCTCGTGGCCACGACAAAACTAAGTGAAACGAGCATGTCCCCTCCCGGTAGCCGTACATGTAAGATTGGTCAACGTGGTAAATCTATTAAAGCAAATGATCCTGTCCTTTTGGAATTGGTTTTTATGGAATTCCTGATTGACAACATATCCAACAAGAAGAAATAGCATTAATGGAATTAGATATACAGCATGTACTTTCACCACTATGTGTCTCTTAGTCACCAAAATAAGAATCTTGATTGATGCCTGTAAGTAACAATCATTGAATAAAATTAAGAATGGATTGCAATTTAAACATTCGAAGTGACAGTACTTACTATAATTACTATTTTCAAAGTGTTAATATTTTAATATTTGCCTTATTGTATTTTTAATAGCTGCATAGTTGCCATTTGTGGACTGCGATTGGGAGGAGCTCACATTTGATGGGAAACCAAAGTATGTTTACCTGCAAGACCAATTTTAGGAGGCTCGTTTTCCTGCTGAGGCAGAAACTCCAATGTGGCATCTACTGAGAAACCCCATCTAGGAATGGCAGTGGACCCTGAAGCAAATGCCAAAACCTGGCTTAGGGTAGGAGGTGATCCAGTTCCCTGTGTAGAAAAATGAACACAAAGACCGTATTGTTAACCTTCAAAAGATTAAGAAATGTCAATAATGGAAAAAATGAAGTCAATTCAAGACTATGTATTTAAAAAAATCATATATCTTTGCTCCATGAAATGAACACATCTGTTTTGACGCCAGACCTGTCAAGCCTTAACAATAGTCCAAATATTTTTGTTACTTCAGGTTTTTGTGTAAAAAAAGGTTTAACAGGCTCTAAAATTATCATATACAGCCCAGCTTCCACCAATGATGTGACAAAGTTAACATTTGAAGATGTCATTTAAACGTCTACTGTTACTTTCGTAACCTCGGTTCCCTAAGAAGTGGAAACGAGACATTGCGGAGAACCGGATATGAAACTCCTCGCCTTTTTCACTTTTCCTGAAGTCTTATTGGATAACGCCAGTAAAAAAACTGGCCAATTGTTGCAAGAATGCAACTGTATGCAAATACTGACGTATCCAGACAGTATAAATACAGAGCATGTGACGACAATCCTCAGAATCTACAAGAGAACGCCTGCACGGTGATGAGTGGCGAACACAGCAATCTACGTAATGTCTCGTTCCCGCTTCTCAGGGAACCAAGGTTACGAAAGTAACCAGAGACGTTCCCTTTCGAGAGCGGTCACTTCGACATTGCAGAGAACCGCATATGGAACGGTAGTACAATCCCGCCATGAGAGCTAGCAAAATCAGCCAGACAAACTGGGTTAAAACACACAAGCATGGGAAGCATACAATTTTAACCATTCGTCAGGTCACCCTAAGCGTCAACAGCTGATTGGCTTAAACCGGCCAATGAACTGCTAAATCACTGAACAGGCCAATGAACTGCTAGATAGGGCTCCTGCAAAAGTTACATATCCAAATGCAGCGGGTTGGCTAAAACAGGGTAGACCCCAAGTACACCAAGCACAGCGTAAACAGCAATGCGGCAACAACTGAAAGTGAAAAGTGAAAGTGAAAGTGACCTGTTTTTGTCAGATATGGTGACCCATATCCGAAATTTATCTCTGCTTTTAACCCATCCAGAGAGTAGTGAACACACGCACAGCAAGTGGTGAACACACATACACCCAGAGCAGTGGGCAGCTATCGCTGCAGCGCCCGGGGAGCAAGTAGGGGTTAGGTGCCTTGCTCAAGGACACCTCAATCGTTACCCGCTGGACCTGAGGATCGAACCGGCAACCTTCTGGTCACGAGTCCAACCCTCTAACCATTAGGCCACGACTGCCCCAACAGTGTAACAGAAGCGATAATAAGGTAGGAGATGAAGAGTGATCGGCACTCGCTGAGAGGACTTGAGACGGACAAAGAGGACACGTCCAATCCGTAGAACCTGGCGAAAGTTTTCTTCCGAAGACCAGCCAGCCGCACACCATATGTCCTGAATAGTTGTGCCCTTAGACCAGGCCCACGAAGAGGCGATAGCCCTAGTCAAATGAGCTCTGATACCGAAGGGGCAGTTCTGTCCCTGACTCTCGTACGCCGAGGTAATAGCGTCCACCACCCAGTGAGAGAGCCTCTGTTTTGATACAGCCTGACTGTGGCAAGGGTGGCGTGGTTCAGCAGAGTCTGGAGAGAGAGAGAGACAGGAAATCGGCGGGGAATTAGTAGGTCGATGAACGATTGTAAACAGCTGTCTGTAATTACTGTGATTGGCGAGAAGAGGATAAAAGCCAGCACGAGGATAGATCTGGCAGAGAGAGTTTGGCTGAAGCAGAGATGGTATCGAGAGCATATCCGGAAACAGAGAAAGAAACCTTATGCGCCAGGAGGCCATAGTTAACTATTATTTACTTTTGCTTTGTGTTTTATATTTTGAGTAATAAAAGATCTTACCAGCCTCCTCGTCTCCTTCCTTCCGTAAAAACTGCCGAAAGCCGGCCGTGCGATCAATGTAAGCGTTCAATGTCTGACGACTCGGAAAACAAAGCGGGCAAAGAAATGAACTGTGCTCTAAATGGGGTAGACATTGGCACATAACCCAATTTCGACCGGAGAGTGACGTTGCTGTCGCCGGCTCCAAAACGAATTAAATCAGCGCCGACTGAGAGGACTTGTAAATCCCCTATGCGCTTCGCCGAAGCAAGGTTTTTAGAGTGAGCTCTCTTATGTCCAACGCGTCCAAAGGCTCGAATGGGGGAGAAGAAAGAGCCTGCAACTCCAGCGCTAAGTCCGCCTTCCCAAAGTGTTCCCAAATTGACCGCACTGAGTCGGGATGAAGCCTCCGTTCCTTGTGCGGAAGACCCTCCCTCGGAAAGCATGTCCGCTCCGCAGTTCAGACGACCGGGGATATGCGCTGCCCTGACAGAGAGTAGATGCCGATCTGCCCACAGTAGGAGACTCGCAGCCTGTTTCAAAAGAGTTCCGGAGTGGACCCCTCCCTGGCGATTTATGTACGAAACCACGGACATGTTAAAAAGGGGAGGAGTATCAAATGGGGTTCTCCGTAATGTTGAAGTGACCGCTCTCGAAAGGAAACTAGCTCACACTATACTAAGTTAAAAACCCAGTTTAATATTTTTATCTTTTGTGTAGTTTATCATTTTAAACACTATTAAAGTTTTCATATTCTTGCTACCCCAGTTAGGTGGCAGTGTGTATGAAATGTATAAACAGAGGGCCCTATTAGATTTTTTTTTAAATATTTATTTTGTTCATGTAATTACTGGGGGCTTCTGAATTATTATGGTATCTATGGACATGGATTATGGTATAGGAATTTTCTTGCTAACATTTCAAAATAATAAGGAGAAAATAAGGAAGTTAGTGCATACAAATAAACAGAATATTTTTAGAACACTTCAGCTATTGTTTTCGTGGGTAATTTTGTTTGTGGCTGCTCAAGATTACATACTGTAAATAAAATGAGTACAAAAGGTTTAAGAGCTTTTAACAAATGTCTTGTTTTAGGGCACATATATACTTAGGTTTCAGTTGTGAAATCCATTAACCTACAGTGTATACATCATAACTGGTTTTAAAATATTTTACCTTCTACATCTAGCAGCCAGTCCCTCCAGTAACAGACCATCCTGCTCTCCAGGGCTTGTCTATTGGTGCCTACTGGAGACAGCTGATGAATAAAGAGATCAACCAGATCTCTTGCAGTAAGTGATTTCTCCTCAAACATTAGTACCCCTTTAAAAAGAGGGGGAAACTTTTGCAAATGTTGAAGAAGGTCCAAACACTGCAAGCCTTCTTTAAATCTGAAAAAAAAGGATATAAACATTAGTCCAAGTATTTTAGTTAAAGGGGTTTATAAAGTCGAATGCATTCTCCAAATCCACAAAACACATCTGGATTGGATGGGCAAACTCCCATGATCCCTCGCGGCATCTTGCTGAGGGTGCTCCGGGAGTATGGGATTCGGGACCCTTTGCTAAGGGCTATCCGGTCCCTGCACGACCGGAGCAGGAGCTTGGTTCGCATTCCCGGCAGTAAGTCAGACTTGTTTCCGGTGCATGTTGGACTCCGGCAGGGCTGCCCTTTGTCGCCGGTTCTGTTCATGAATTTTATGGAAAGAATTTCTAGGCGCAGCCAGGGGCCAGAGGGCGTCGGTTTGGGGACCACACGATTTCATCTCTGCTCTTTGCGGATGATGTCGTCATGCTGGCCCCATCAAACTAGGACCTTCAGCATGCACTGGGACGGTTTGCAGCAGAGTGTGAAGCGGCTGGGATGAGAATCGGCACCTCCAAATCTGAGGCCATGGTTCTCAGTCGGAATAGGGTGGCTTGCCCACTTCAGGTATGTGTAGAGTTCCTGCCTCAAGTGGAGGAGTTCAAGTATCTGGGGGCCTTCTTCACGAGTGAGGGAAGGATGGAACGGGAGATTGACAGACGGATCGGTGCAGCTTCTGCAGTAATGCGGTCGCTGTACCGGTCTGTCGTGGTGAAGAAGGAGCTGAGCCGCAAGGCGAAGCTCTCGATTTACCGGTCAATCTACGTTCCTACTCTCACCTATGGTCATGAGCTGTGGGTCATGACCGAAAGGACAAGATCCCGGATGCAGGCGGCCGAAATGAGCTTTCTGCGCAGGGTGGCTGGGCGATCCCTTAGAGATAGGGTGAAAAGCTCGGTCACTCGGGAGGAGCTCAGAGTAGATCCGCTGCTCCTCCACATCGAGAGGGGCCAGCTGAGGTGGCTCGGGCATCTTTTCCGGATGCCCCCTGAGCGCCTTCCTGGGAAGGTGTTCCGGGCATGTCCCACCGGGAGGAGACCCCGGGGAAGACCTAGGACATGCTGGAGGGACTATGTCTCCCGGCTGGCCTGGGAACGCCTCTGTGTCCCCCCGGAAGAGCTGGAGGAAGTGTCTAGGGAGCGGGAAGTCTGGGCATCTCTCCTTAGACTGCTGCTCCCGCGACCCGGCCCCGGATAAGCGGAAGAAAATGGATGGTTTATAAAGTTTATGGACACTTCCCTTTCCCTAAGAGACAAAAGAGCAAGTTGTCAGGGACTGCAAGGAAGACAATGCAGGGAGAACCCAATTGCAGGCAGGACTCAGGGATGACGGGGTTAACAGATCATTTATTATTACAAAACAAGACAAAAGGCAAACAAAACCCACGATGGGGAAAACAAGGCTTGATAATGTATAAATAAACAAGGACAGTAACTAACTGGACTAGAACAATAACACTTGAAACAAACACTAAACTGACACTTACTATAATTCGAGGGAATAGGAACAAGGTAACAAGGCACAAGGACGAAGCATACAGCAACATCAACAGGTACATACAATCTTCACACGAGGTAAGACGTACAATGAACCAGCCCAAGACAATGAACACTAGGATGTTTTAAAGGGAAGCAAAAGGTAACAGGTGTAGGGAATAAACTAACACAGACTAGGAAACAGGAGGGCAGGAACGATGACGCAGACCGGAGAGAGAGATGAAATCGTCTCTCTCCCACATGAAACAAAGGATCCTGTATGATTCCACCTCTAGAACAATAAATATCTGACAAGGAGAGGTGGAATCATGACACAAGTAGTAGTCCCTCAACCTGCTCTCATATCATCCCTATCTTCTAAGGTCTGTATATGCAGTAGAGACCCCAGCATAGACAGCTCCTCAGAGGCTCCAATGATGGTATTCTGTGCATCTGCAACATTCTCTGCTGACTGGATCTAATTTAACAAACAATTTAAAAGAAATCAATCATGATCCATAGTGCTTCAGTAAGTCAAGAAACATTACAATATTCTGAGTCAAGCTTAAAAAAGTATTACAACCCTAGGGTATATGGTAAATGTCATATGTGACCAAACCAGTAAACAAGTCTCATCAAGTCTTTAGTATTGGGGCTGTTAAATTCAGAGCTCTTTTACTCAAAATGCCTTTAAAATCTTTTAGAAAAAATGTACCCTATTGGTCTCCAATGCCTTTGACCATAATAATTTTTATTCCTACTAGGGAATTAAAAAATTGGGACCAATATTTGTGCAAACTACTGCTTTAATCATAGTATACACATCAGAGTTATGCAACCTTAGAAATAAAAAAACTGTTATTATACTGTGCTGAAGATGGTATCTAATTTTACAGCAAATTACAACAACAGACCAAGCTTTACTTTTATGGTTAACTAAACAGAATGTTTTTCAGTAGTAGCAGAGGATATGCCATTGTTAGCAAAGCATCAGTGTAACTGCTTGACACATTAGACTTTCATAAAATAGAAGTTGTCATATTTAAAAGCCTAAAAAAACGTACCGCCTTCATCTTCTCTCTGAAATCATAATCGACTATCTCCTCAATGTCTGGTGCAGTAGATTTAAGATTAAAGACTTGAGAGAACAGTCTTTCAGAGAAGACTGTGGTTCAACACCACCATGAATGAGGCAGACTGAAATCATTCTTCCTACCGGCTTGTAGAAAGCTGCAACACAAATAGACAAACACTGTATCTGTAATGATTTGTTTCATATGCACACACAAACAAATGAAAAAATAGAAAAAGCCTCATTCAATTAAATATCACATTTCTGTGGCTGTAATGGATCAGTGAAAAGTTTGCTTAAGTTTTTTTTAAAAACATTTTTATCAGTAGCATAGGCCTATAATATTCAGGAAACCTAAGTCTGTTAACTACATTTAAGAAGGCAACTGAGTAGATAAAACAAAATGGCTTGATTTGCTTAATGCTTGAAATTCAGTAGAAGGTCAACACTGAAAAGAAAACCAAATGGTCAGTTTAGTTTTAATAAATTCAATAATTATATATTTTTTATTAAACTTCCCTGTCCTCAAATTCATCATAAATATAATCATTCTCAACAGTCGAGAAATCTTCTGCTTATGGCGACGCCACTGGAGCAGTCTGTACAAAGTGAGATTTTAGTGTTTTTAATAAGCTGTAATTAATAATAACAAGTATCTTTAAAGACTAAGGCAGTAAATGGTATTTGCACGATGATTGGAAAACTCTCATACTCTTTTAAATAGAGCCAATAAAAGGAGGAGGAGTATTTTTTGGTACATTAACCCTATTCAGAAGTGATCAGTTGACCAAGAATCAAAGTTTCACACATGCTATTAATGACTGTATTCTGTAATGTGTATGATTTTCTTTCACGAAATCTCTGAAAAATCCAATGTAGATTGTTTTGTTTATTGGCTAAACTAAATGGTCCTATTAGAAATCTAAACCCATTTGGATGTCAATAGTAATAATAGGCACTTTCTAAAGTTTTGTCTAACGTGAACAACTGTAGTGTTTCTACCACAGTGAATGGGACCAAAAAATCTAATTTCAGCAATTTGTGTTTCTTCAAAACAGTTAAAAGCTGACAGTCTGAAATATGAGCTATTTTCACCTGCATATCCTCTGCAAACAAGCATTGAACATGTATATTCAATGGTGATGCTATGTTGTAGTCAATGAGCGCTCCAGGGGCAGTGCTCATGGCTGAAGAGCCGATGTCCTCTCTCGAATTATGAAAAGCTCTGTAGCTGTCATGGTCCTGTCCTGTCCTTCCCGTCCTGAGTATTCGGGCCTTGGGGACAGAGCAGTGACAATATCATGTCTTGTGTGTGTGTTTCGTCTTGTTTGGAGACACGTGGCGGTTTGTTTTGACATTTCGCTGCATCCCATTAGTGTTTCATCTCCCTCACCTGTCTATGCCTCTTCCCGCTAGTCGCACTCATTGTTAAGTCTTGTCACTGTCAGGGCCGGGACTCGAACTCAGGTCTCCCGTGTTGTGAGTGAACACTAAACCCCAAAGCCACTGAGGAATGGTGAACCCAAAGATGGACGCACACAAAGATGTTTGGGGAGCAAAATAAAGCAGATCCTTTTAATCCTTGAGGCACAGGTAAGAAGGATAACAAAAACAACTCCGTAGAGGTCAAGCAAAAATAAATAAAGTTCTTATAACGAAACTTAACTAAAAATACTGGTAATCCAGATAATAAACATGAAACGGGTAAAAAGGGTAACTTAAACAACTCCGAAGAGGTAGATCGAAAAATAATAATAATGTTCTCACAGAACTCCAAAAAGCAACAGCACATGAATAAACAACACTCGAGACTGGGGAACTTGGCTACAAAACGTCAAAGACTGAGCAACGAGACAGGGAACAAGGACCAACTTAAATACACGGGGGACAAATGGGGAACAGGTGAAAACAATAACACTAGGGAACACCAAACAAGGAAACAGTGACATCCAGTGGCTGGAGACTGAAACAAGTCCTAGATCCTGACAGTCACCTCTCCGTCCCGATCCCTTTGTCATCTCTCCTCATTAGTTTCCCCTTATTTAATGTCTCTTGTTCCCTTACCGTTCGTCGGTTCATTGTATATTGTCTATTGTCCATTGTCGATGTTCATTAGTTACTTCGTGTTGCTGTTTCGTACTTCTGGATTACCTTGTTCCTGTCTCCCGTGTGTCTTGGACTTATTATTTGGATTGCCCTAAACCTTGTTTTGTTTTGTCCACCTCGTGGGAAGTATTCTGTTTGTAAATCGTATTTAGTTTCTTGTTTATTATTTTGTGTGTCTCAATAAATATTGTTAACCCCTTCACGACTGCCTGCGTCTGGGTTCTGTCCTACCGGATGTGACGGTAGCAGATTGATGTGATCCAATAAAGTCAAAGAGTACCTAAGAACCAGAAAAAGGTTTAAAAAGTTTAAAATATACCAGTCATACAAAAATATAACATTCAGACAGACTAATAAAACCACAGCACATTCAATTTAACAACACATTGAACATTAAACATTACACAATAAACCTTAAATAAATGAAATAAACTTTATGGGAATCCAAGACCATTATAACAGTTAAACAACCTCCGCTACTCATTCCAAACCATCACTTCTTTTACATTTGCCATGTACTGCTTAACTTAAGTTATTAGGGAGAAATAACAAGCCAGGACATGTGTTGAATAAAACTCATTCGAGACTTACTTGTGTCTAGCAAAGCAATGACTTTGTCCCACCTCTGTGATTAGGTATTTTTACTTTAGCCGGTTTGCTGAGGATTTAATAATAGCTGACGGATGCTTGTGCATTTTTGTTCTCTGTTTTCTCTGACTAGCCACTCGATGAGGATTAAGTCGTAAAAGTCAAGGATGTTGGACTCTTGATAGTCTCTGAGGAAAATCCCGGAGACCTTCTGCCAAAGGAAATAATTGATGTGGCCATTGTTCTGGAGGAGCAGATAGTCCTTTGTGATTTAAAGGATGTCTCCCAGGGCTTTGCTCATCTTATGGGTCTTCTCTATGTACTAAAAATCAGTTACCAAAAGGATTTTGCGAAAAGTCCTCATGAAGATTGGTGGGGACACGGTTCTTCAAGAGTTCATGCGGTGCGGAACAAACTGCTACTTAAGAATCAGTAAGAACTGTGCTTTGCTTTTTCTTGTAGTTGTAATGTAATTCCCATCTTCATCGATTTTGTATGTACATTGTATTCTTAATTTCACATACCTATGTTTCATATTTTTACAATACAGCTGTAAATGCTCTTCCATTCTCTCATGCTATCCCATGAGTCGGTTAGGACTCTGACAATCTGTTGAGCTATAGTTTGTGTGTTTGTCAACTTGGTTTACTGCGGTTCACTGTACTTCACTGTACATAGCAGAGGTGGGGGACTCGAGTAACATGACTAAACTAAACATCACAATTTTCAGGACTTGGGACTTTCATTGATGTAAGAAAATGACTTGACTTGACTTTGACTTGAGAGCAAGTGTCTTACGATAAAAATATGAACATAGGTGTTTTGAATATAATCGGAATTCATTTGCGCTTCATTTATGCCTTATTGTCGGTGGTCAGCTGACTTTTTATTAGATTTTTAAAAGTAATAAAATTCGTTTAAAAAAATAATTATTGTGACTCAGCAGCACTAATTAGCGCCTGTGTCTTTAACGCTGCACAACTCATACCGCGCCAAACATGGCAGACAACAGTCAAGCGCCACAGATAGTCACCTTCGGCTATAAGGACTTTGAACTTTATTGGACCGTGCCAATAAAAAAAGATTTGGCAGATGCAGACTATGCAACGCAAGAATGTCTGACACGACAACCAAAGCGTCAAATTTCATCTGACATTTCAACAACCACAAGGAAAGATAAGAAAGTAATTTATTTATAGTCAATGTAATAAAACGATTACTAATGTAATGAATTAATCGTTTATGTTTGTCATAATTTGGCCTTGGTTGTTTTTTTATTAGTATTAGAAACGTCATCATCGATCATCACTGTTAAGCCTACGTCTCATCTCATAGATGTATTGGGGAATTTGGCTATAACATTGGCGTAGCCCGAATCTTAATGTCGGGGGGCATTTTAAAAAGGGGCTTCTCTATATTACACGTAGGCTAATGTTTATATTAAAAGTGCGCATGTTCAAGTGTTGGTGTGGACTGCATCTGGAAGCTGAATAGCAGCTCGCTTGTACTGTAAGAACAATTTCATCAATCATATCGTATTACCGTCTTCATTTTTTTGTGTACACTCACAATAACAATATAACGTTTTGTGCTGTAGAATAATGAAACAAGTTAAAATAACGAGATTCAAGATTGAAGTCTTTCTGTACATGTATTACAACATCATATATATATAACATATAATAAGCTTCATAGCCTGTATAAATTCTTAAGTCTTACATTCTGTCAGATACAAGTATTTCCATTTCTGTGTCTATGTAAACATATGAAAATGTGTGACTGCTTGAACCAAACTTTAAGCACACACATAGGCAAGAGATCAATTAATTTATATTTACAATTGATTTTCCTTAATATATGTATATAAGTTCATCTTTTTTTCAAAAATAAACATGTATCGTAAAAATTTACCTCTGTCAATTTTAGTACTGCGAGTTGACTTGACTTGAAACTTATCAGGACTCGACTTGACTTGCTTAGGGTGAAGCCTTAACTTGAGACTTGCTTGTACTTGACCATATGTGATTCGTCCCCACCTGGGGTACATAGTACATTCAGCCTGCAGTTCATCTTTTATGCAGTATGTTGTAAATAAAACTATCCTCATCTTAAGAGCCGTAAGAAAAATCTGATGTAAATGGTTTAGATTACAGATTCATAAAACAATTTGATAATGAAATACATTTTTTAATCTTTTGCTTGGTTTTAAGTGGAAAGAAAAAATATTGTTTCTCCAGTTTTAAGAAACAACATGTATCTGCATCAGTTCCGATACTTGCTTCCGATGTATGGACTTCAGTAAGGTTTCAAGATTATTTTGCAAACCTATTTTTACACATACACACAGACAGACAGACACACCTGTGCACAGATGTTATTTTTGCTAATTTTATGATCAGTAGTTTTTAAGGATGTTTGCAAATAAAATCTCAATGTTGTGCCTTTGCAGTGCTGTTTAGTGTGTCATGTTTAGATGTCTTTCCACTCTACATCACAGCATGGAGCCTCCACTTTGCATACTACCAACAGCTCAACAATATAATGGCTTGCCCTTGGTGTCAAAGGTTATGGTATGATGAATGAATAAATACAAACATTACTTCTTCCTCTAAAACAACCTAAACTAATTATGCTTGCAGACCTGTACATTTGTACATTATATGTGTATTTAAGAAACATTGTTTTGTACTGTACACGCACCCACTTGAAGACACATGCCTTTGCATTTCATTTGTGAGCACAATTTTTGTTTCATGTCATTGTACAGATTATAGGGTATGCATGCATGAGTTTATCTTTAATATTTAATTTAAGTTAATGGAATAATAATGGAATTTTACATGAGTAAAATGATCTTATTGGTTTTACATGTGTTTCACACGTGATCCCATGGGCTTCACATGGTTATTTATATTTATAAAACGGTCAGTTCTGGTCCTTGATTCTGATTGGCTGAGCGGAGTTCTAAGCCGTTATAAAATACCTCGATAAATAACGGCTGACTGCTCCACATAGACTAAATATCTTTTTATTTACTTCATTTAATGAAACCTTGCTAAGGATATGGAGTAACTGTTTTATAAAAGCAATAAGCCCCGCGAAGCCGTGGGTTACTGTGCATTTTATAACAGCTAAGGGGCGTTGTTAGGCACGACGCAAAGCGGAGTTGCTGACACACTTATTGCTTTAGTGTGTCACATTTATGCCCATGGGTTTCACATAGGAATATGCGTGGGTTCAACATGTGATCCCATGGGTTTCACACAGCTTTCACACAAAAAATGTTCCAAAAACCCACAATTCCCATGTGCATTTCACAAGGGATTTTAACATGTTCTCATGGGATTTTAACATGTTTCCACACATCAAATTTCACATGTGAAACTCATGTGACTTTTCCGTAAGGGCCAGGACAAACAAGCCTGTGTTGATCAAAACACAGGAATAAAGTAAGTAGAATTTAAATAAATAACAATGTAGTTGCAAATGGATGACGAGGCTTTAATTTTACGGTATTTTTTGTTTTTAGAACCCTTCATCCACACATCCGTCAAATACAGTGGATTCGGGGTGATGTTGCTGGAGTAGATCCTGCAACAATTCTACCTGACACACCCTTCAACTGTGGATGTAACCAAAAACATCCGTATTCTTATCAAAGGTAAGCATCATAAAAATATCACATAACAAATCATACCTGTCAGGGTCGGGGATCGAACTCGGGTCTCTTGTGAAGCGAATCCCCGACTCCACCACTGAGCCACGGATAACAGTGAGGAGAACCCAATTGCAGGCAGACACAAAGGCGATGGTACGGGTAACAAAGGATATTTATTATATATATATATAAAAAAACAGGAACAAAACAAAAACCCACGAGGGGGAAAACAATACAGGATAAATAATAAGGTTAACAAAGACACTTACTAAATAAACTAGAAAACAAACACTTGAGACACGAACTACACTTACTAACAACTCGAGGACACTAGGAACAAGCAACAACTGGAGACACTGAAGAACATTAAGCACACGAGGTAAGACGTACACATTACAACCAATGAACCAGCGACGAGACAGAGAAACATGAGGACTCTTTAAAGGGGAGAGAACTTAAGGGGGAACAGCTGCGGGGAATAACACTCAAGGGAAAGCTAATCAACACAAACTAAGAAACAGGAGGGCAGGAACAAATGACATAGACTTGAGAAACAAAGGATCCTGTATGATTCCACCCCAAGATCTAGGATTACCTAACCAGAAGAGGTGGAATCATGAAAATACCATAATAAACTACCTTTTTATGCATGTCTATTTTACAGCACGTCAATGCTTTGAAAGACGGACTTCTGGTTGACACTGTGGTGAAGGATGAAGAAATTGTGGTAATTTAACATTTTAACTTAGTGGCAAACAAACATCTTTGTATGAGTCAATTTTATTTTATCAATACTAACTTCTATAGATAAGAACAATTATTGAGAAACAACTAGAAATATTGTGCTGTTAAAGGACTTATTGTTATAATTTTTTAGAAACTGCATCAGGACCTCACATCTGGTGCATTACGTTCACAGAGAATGTTTCTCTTTTAACATCCTAATTATGCACCCAAACTAAGAAACCAGTGCAACCTACTGATCTCAGTATTTAATGAAAAACAGGTAAATAATATTTCTTTCAAGATCCATTAATGTCCAATAATGTTTTTTACATTTTTGGGATACTGGTGCTTTAACGAGGAGGCTAAAGACCGCAGGTCTGTCACTAGAGCTGTTGGTCAGGGAGTGAGGTTTACTGTAACAGCGAACTCATGGCCTCTTTACACATATTCTTATATTAGTTTATGAAGTACCAATTTGCAAAATCATAAAAATTCGGTTCACCCTGTAATAATTTGCATATATTCGAGTGGTCCCAAATCTGTACAAATGTATTTGATGAACACAGAGAAAGATGTTTTGATGAATGCTTGTAACCAAACAGTTCTAGGATTCCATTGACTACCATAGTAGGAAAATAACATTATACTTTTTTTGTTCTGTTAAACACAAAAGAAGATATTAGAACAATTATAACAGTTCTTGGTGCACTTTCGACTCACAATGTCATTTTTCATACTATAGTAGTAATGGGGTCCGATCATTTTTTGGTTGCAAGCATTCCTCCAAATATCTTTATCTGTGTTCAACCAAACAGAGAAATTAATACAGGTTTGGAGTAATTCATGAGAAATTTAAATTTTTGCGAGAACTATCCCTTTAACTTGAGACAACAATCTTGAGGAATCATGTACCATTTGTTTATACACAACCCTATGTTCCTAAATCACGACTAAAAAGCTCTATCTATTCTTTGTAAACCTTTACTTATAACTGCACTCAGTGACTTTAATTAAAAGTTTCTGAGACGTCAGATGAGATCTGGCCCTCCCAGCTGAGACTGGTTTCTCCCACGTTTTCTTCTCCCCTTATTCATCATTGGAGTTCGGGTTCCTCGCCACAGCAGGGCAGTGTTGCCTAGCAACGGGACTCCGGGAGACTGCATTTATTAGATAATTATTTAATAGAATGATCTTGCTCGGTCTATAAGCAACATGCACTGTGCTGTGTTTTACATTTCTGTGTTTTGCTTCTTTTCAGGAACAATGCACATTGTGAAAAGTGCTATATAAATGAAACTGAATTGAAATAATCAATAAACCATGTTTATAATACTTTTACAGCAGAGATTGTTGATATCCAACAATCACGATGAATCACTAAAATATCTTCCATGTGCTTTGTTATAGACTGAGGGAATTATTAACCCTGTTTATAGTGTTTTGGACTTTGAAAAAAACTGATCTGTCAAGTCCTTCTTATGCTATGGAAGTCATGACCCCTGAGGTAGAAAACATATAAAACAATTCAAGAGTACAATAATGATACAACCGCTAATGATAGAAATTGTAAATATATCATGTAAATTATGTTTTGCAACATCAATTTTTAAAAATGACTTGAACAAGGCACACTGTTATTTAAATTGTGTTAAGATTAAAATTTTTGTTTTTCACTTGTTTACAGATAAGCACTCTAATTCTAAGGAACACAGAGGGGTTCCACAGATTCCGTGCTGAAAAAACATTTCTCGAAATAAAAGAATGTTTAAAAGTATAAGTACTGTTGAAATCTGTTTTGTTATTTTCCATGTTCGGTCATTAAATTAAGGATTTTCTTTTAAATGCAGTAATCTACAAATAGGCTAGTAAAAATACTGTTGTAGCTTGTTCATCTTCTTTAAGGCATAGATAACTGAAATTTGATAATAAAGAAATGCGTTATATACAGCATTGTGATTGGTCTCAACAGGATATGTTACTGCATTAAATACACATTTTAAAGCAATGTGCAAGTTTCAAACACCTGCCAGTCGTTCTGACAAAATTTGATCACCACATTTTGTGGGCTTTATGCATAAAAAGACATCCATACGAAGAAATTATGAATTAAATATATAATGTGGCGACATACTGTAGTGGATTACAGAGAGGGAGCTAAATGTTATGATAATACGCGTGAAAGTCTGCACAATCTTCAGACTCTGTTTAGCTGACAATACAACTGCCACCTGCCAGTTGTTCTCACCATATTTTTAGATCTCTAAAACGCAAAAACTCCTCACAAATTGTTATTCATGCACAAGAAGACATCCATATGAGAATATGCTAAATACAAACAAATTGAATTTCTATTTATAAAGCTGTGGGAACGCATGAAAGTCGCAGCCTTACGATCACACATGACATCAAAGTACAGATAGAGCAGAAGGAGACCAGCCGCCTAGGTCAGGTGTGCATAGTCTTCCTGTAAAGGCCATCAAACCTCTCCAGCTGGTTCAGAACGCAGCAGCACGCCTCGTCTTCCAACAGCCCAAAAGGGCTCATGTGACACCCCTTTTCATCTCTCTCCACTGGCAGCCCGTATCAGATTCAAGTCACTAACACTTGCCTACAGGACCATCACTGGATCTGCAGATTGGGGTCAGTTGTGGTCTAGTGGTTAGAGAGTTGGATTCGTAATCAGAAGGTCGCTGGTTCAATGCTCAGTGCAACCAGGAAATGACTGAAGTGCCCTTGAGCAAAGCACCTTAGCCCTGTTTGCTCTGCCCCGATAGCTGCCCACTGCACCCTACTTGTGAGTCGCTTTGGATAAAAGGGTCTGCCAAATGAAGAAATGTTGACAAGAAGCAATTCACTTGTTCGACCTCTTCACACAGACCACCCCACTTAATCTTGTGTATGAACACCAAATTGTAAAAGAGGTGAAACACCTAACTCATGTGTTTTAGAATAGAAAAAGCAAGTATTATGTTACTGAATTTTATTATGTTATTGAACATTATTAAAATATTAAACATAAATACAGAGGTCACAACCTGGTACATAAGTGTTTTGAAAAACAGTTTACCTCACATTTCCAAGCGTGTGCCTTTGCGTACATCACTGACAAGAAAGGCGTCTTTTCAAGGAGAGGAGAGAGCTCTGGACAATCATTAACAACTCTCTTCAGGTAAGGCCAATATTTGCATATAACATCAGTGCACATGAACTGCACATTCCTTGAAGTCAGCTATTTTGGAAGAAACATGGGATTTGCAAATATTTCCCCCCTCATCATGTTAAGGCTTCTCAACAGCACACCATTTCGGCAGACAGCCACCTCCATTCCCTCCTCATCAAGCTTGTTGGCTTTCTTTGGCAAGGACTCCCGTGCTGCAGTCCACTGACTCGATCCACAGACCCCTTTTCCAACTGTCTATCAAAATTTAACAAATTAAGGGAAAACTGTGTGATTAAGTAGATCATTAAGATTACAGGTAGCCAAATAAAGTAAAAAAGTGTATATAATATCAGACTGACAAATTTAAAAGGAATTGTTTTTCTGAATTGTTAATTTACTGCAGTAGAAAAGCATGATGAACACATGACAATTCATGGTATTGGCCATATTATGGATAAGAATTTAATTTGTTATGAATATAATTCATTGCATAACATAAATAGCAAATTATTGTTTCAGAAATACAATTTAAGACAACTTTAAGACAAAACAACATTGTAACCTACATGCTTTGTTTTAGCATTAATGTAGTCCACTACAGATAAAGACACCTGTGAACAGGCCATGGTCTTCAGACCTTGAAATAATAACATTTGTAGTTATTCAACAAAAAGTTGATAGGTTGGCATGAAATGTTATTTGACGGACAGATAAACAAATTAGCTTACCCTCTTTTAAAGCGATACATTTTCCTGTTCCCATCTACTGACATGGCAAGCATGAATGGAGAACAGGCTGGACAGTCAAACACTTTCAGTCCATAGAGCTGATCAATTTCAAACTGGCAGTATCTCCATTCAAAAAAACTTGTCTGAAAAGCATCGGAGCAGATCTTTCCATTCTGGGAACAAAATAGATGACAAATCACATGAGAAATGACACCTTCACAAATAGTAAAAAATAACTAATTTAGTAATTCATTAAATTAATACTCGGCCAAAAAAGTGTTCTCTGTTCCAGCAAACTAGTAAAAGATAGTCTAGACGTTCCTGGAGCGGTCAGCTTCATGTGTTCATATGAAATTAACACATCGGTTCTATATTGTGTGTCACAGCTTGTTGTTGCAGGCCAGTAACCAGACTTGATCAAAAGTGGGACGCTGGTGTTTCTGCTCGTATGGCACTCTGCACATGTAAAGTGTGGCAAGACGACATTGTCTTTACAATGTACATTTTAATTGTTTAAATAGGTCGCTACAAAGAAAACAAAATCATACAAACAATGATAAAAAACTACATATATTGGACTCACCATCAATTCCTATGAGAATTACCCTTTTACCTGCTGACACCACAATGGAGTCAGAAGAACAGTTGCACATTTGCTCAGGTGACTCAAGAGGCAAAAAGCAATCTAAAAGCAAAATTTCAAAAAACTTAATTCAATCTCTATAATTTATAAGATTATTATGAGCAAATAGAAAAGCACATTAGAGATTCAAGTCTCCAAGTTTTATAATATAAACGGTTAAAATACATACCCTGTTCCTTGAAATGGAACTGGCCTTCAACGTCTAACTTCACCAAAGTTGTTGGGGATATGGACTTAAAAAATCCCTCCACAAATGTCTCTCGACTGTGAAATTTACTTTGATTTGCCAAAGTACAATAATATTGTATTCTGTATTTATTCACACTGTATATCTGCACTTGCTAATTGCACTTCTGGTTAGACCTAAACTACATTTCGTTACACTGTACTTGTATATGTGTAATGACAATAAAGTTGAATCTAATCTAATCTAAAAACTCATCTACTACACTGTAACTCTATTAACTGCATCTACTCATCTATTGCACCATAACTTAAATTACTGTATTATTAACTCAGTAGCTCTATTCACTGCATCTACTCATCTACTGCACTGTAACTCTATTAACGGCATCTACGCATCTATTGCACCATAACTTCACTAACTGCATTAACTCATGTACTGCACCATACCTTTAATAACCGCATTAACTCCTCTACAGCACTGTAACTTTAATAGCTAATGTCTTTAACTAATGCACACTTAAGTCACTTGCACTATTGTATAGTCTAAATTGTTATCTGTTCATAACCACCTGTATATTAATGTTCACAGTATATATCCTTCTGTATATATTGTCCATAGTACATACCGACTGTCATATTGTCATAGAACATTTGTATATTATTCCCCTAATATTGTATTCTGTATTTATTCACACTGTATATCTGCACTTGCTAATTGCACTTCTGGTTAGACCTAAACTACATTCCGTTACGCTGTACTTGTATATGTGTAATGACAATAAAGTTGAATCTAATCTAATCTAGAGGATGGTCTATTCCTTAAAGTAGAAATGGAGGCGAAACAGATCCGAGTGAAATTTAAAAAAGGAGAATTAAATCAAAACCACAGGTAGGAAAGAAAAGTACCGCGTAGGAGCGTTTTAGCGAAGTGGTTAACAAGGATAAATCAAGTACTTGGTTTGTAATATGCAACGACTGTGAATTTTTATGAGGTGGGGTCTTGAAGAAACTGCTTCCTGCTCACTTTTTCCTTGTGTTGGTCGTGAGCGCCTTCCATCGGGTGACCGAATTTTGATTGGCGTGCAACCCACTGAAATTTGTTCAAAACGAGCCGCGCCAAGCGCTTCTTCAGCTGTTCTTTATAATGTTTAAACCCAGATCATCCGTGCTATTGGACAGCGGCAAAGAAAAGGCTTAACTCCCCGCCGTGGTTAAGGCGATGGACTAGAAATCCATTGGGGTCTCCCCGCGCAGGTTCAAATCATGCCGACTATGTTTGCGGTGCATTTATCTCAGCAGCTGAATTGTATCTCTAGCGGCAAAAGACCAAACTTCATCTTGGGCCGAGCCCTGTGCAGCCGTCT
Organism: Triplophysa bombifrons; assembly: GCA_029783895.1. NCBI lineage: Eukaryota > Metazoa > Chordata > Actinopteri > Cypriniformes > Nemacheilidae > Triplophysa > Triplophysa bombifrons. The sequence continues at coordinate 1,078,069 of JAPMJR010000028.1, read as the reverse complement.
GTTAGCTCGCCTTGATCGTGTGGTTGGTTAGTACTGTGTTGTGGCCTGAGCAAATCCGGTTCGAGGAAATTTTGATGAGGTGGGGTCTTGAGGAAACTGCTTCCTGCTCACTTTTTCCTTGTGTTGGTCGTGAGCGCCTTCCATCGGGTGACCGTATTTCGATTAGCGAACAAGCCACTGAAATTTGTTCAAAACGAGCCGCGCCAATCGCTTCTTCAGCTGTTCTTTATAATGTTTAAACCCAGCTCATCCAAGCTATTGGACAGCGGCAAAGAAAAGGCTTAACTCCCCGTCGGGGAATCATTTTGGAGGAGGCATGGTAGAAGAACTTTGCACGCACCGACACCAGCCCTGACTAACCACGTGACAGGCGGAGATACTGTCCAATCTACTAAGGAGTATTTTACTCCTCAAATTTTAGTTCTTGCTGTTGTTCACTGCTAGTACACGTGCAGGGAGGGTTTAACTGCGTTGCTTTAGAAACAGACTCTGTTGAGTAAGCTTCGCTGGTGGGCCTCAGCATTTTTCGGTCTGAAAACTGCAGCTGCTGTCCACAAAGCCATCGTCCCTGGGTGGGCTCGAACAACCAACCTTTCGGTTAACAGCCGAACGCGCTAACCGATTGCGCCACAGACACTTAAGTAGAGGATTTTGCTTGGACACGTCGCTGCGTTTGACTTGGAATTATAGTCCAAAGGCGTTGCAAAACTAAATGAGCGTCACGCTCGTTGTCAGAGAACCCCCTTCGGAAACAGAAAGGTGAGGAAGTTGCACTCGTCTAAAGAAAATCCCAGCACTAGGCCTGCTTGTCTGGGCCCCTTTAGCGCCCAACGTGGGGGTCGAACCCACGACCCTGAGATTAAGAGTCACATACTCTACCGACTGAGCTAGCCAGGCTGTAATCTGCGCACGGCCACTGTCTGTAAGTGCTTCCAAACGGTCAGGCGGAGTTGTAGGGTTGCATCACTGTTAAGGAGGTATGGGTGAAGAACGTACAAGAGCACCAACAATAGCCCGGATAGCTCCATCGGTAGAGCATCAGACTTTTACTCTGAGGGTCCAGGGTTCAAGTCCCTGTTCGGGTGACAATTGCCGTCTTTGGCGCCCACCTCCTGGTTTTGCTGCTTTGGCTGCTGAGCAGCAGTAGCAGCAGCGGCATCGAAAAGAATGCACAAAACCTTGTGTAGTCGTGGCCTAGTGGTTAAGGTGATGGACTAGAAATCCATTGGGGTCTTTTAATAAAAAGGTTATACATTCATAAAACTTTGTTTAATATAGTGCAACAGTACTGAAAACTTACCTAGATAAAACTATTATACATTATTTAAACTGTTTAGTTGTTTAATAGTGCAACAGAACAGAAAAAAAACAATTACAACTATTATACATTAATGAAAGAATGTAAACTTCTCACGTCCCCTTGTCTAAATAAAATTCTACGGTTGAAGAGTCTAGTCGACGGAACACACAGAGTTTCAGGCCTGGAGACAGAGTTTGACACAGACACAAGTGCTTGTTCAATCAGAGTCCAAAGTTTATTGTATTAAGGACTACTACTTATAAGCTTGCATCAGGAGGCGTCATATAAAACCACCAAAACAGTGGAAAATCACCAGACTTTCTGTTTAGTCTTATTCCTCCTGATCAATCAGATATGATTACATATTTAATATTACAATAACAAAACAATTGTCCCTTGACATTATTAGGAACCTTGAGATGGAGAACAACAGATTCTTATATCAACATAAGACAGCATAAGACATGATACTACTTTAGCGAGGTTAAACAACAAGAAAGTAAGGAGCAATTATTATGAATAGGAGATAATATCTAGAGAATAGAGAATAATAAGATAAAGGAATGAATACATGTGATGAATATTGGAATAAACACAGATGCAGTATTTGTGGAGGACAGGACGAAATCCAGATTCTCACAATGGCCACTTTCAGACCAACGGTCTTACAAGCTGTCCTGTGTCCCTTTAAAGAACAAATATATAGAGTAGTACAAAAGGTTAATACAAAGTCTTTAATAAAAGGATAATTGCATTTGCGTATTTTTTTGTGTGGTTTTCTGGTGTGCAAGCTGATCTTTGAGGTAAAAGATCAATCAGACTGATTTGTAATAAAAACATAACAACACCAATCACCCTCAATAAAAACGAAAACATAAAAATAATTATATCTACTCTTCATCATCTACCGTGCCAATCTCAATTACCGAATCGTCAAGCCCATTATCTCCTTCCATTACATTGTCACGTTCATCAACATTTCTTGGTTCTTCTATCACCAGTATTGGTTCTGGTTCTTACTCAGGTGTGTGAACATAATCATTGTCATCCTCGTCCGTATCGCTGCTACGATCAAATATGGATCCCCAAGTTTGATTCTGATCTTTCGGACGATAACTTTTAGATGTGCGTCTAACCAGCATAGCCTGGTTGACGTCAGTCGTTCTTTTTCCTAACATCATTCGATCTGTTCCTTTGGTTGTAAAGGAAGTAACAGATCTTTTAACACATCCGACCACACACTGCAACATGCATGGCAAAAATAGTAACAAGACTAAGATGGTCACCACAACTGGAATTACTGTACCGGTTATCCAATGTCCCCATCCCCCGGCTAGGCTGTCCAACCATTGAAACCATGTTGCATCTACCGGTGTGGGTTCACGAACTGATTCTCTCATGTGCTTCACCACGTCAGTGACATTGTCTGCATAATCTGGAATTGAAAAACAACAAGATACTCCTAGCATTTTGCACACCCCTCCTTTCTCTGCTGTTAATATATCCAAAGCAAGTCTATGTTGCACGACGGCAACTCTCATTTTCTTTAATTCTTTCTTTTATTTCCCTCATCGCTGGTGGTTCTATTTTAATTTGAACTTCCTGATAACGGTCTTTACCTAATAAGGCCCACACGCAGTAGTAAATTCCTTCATCTTGAAATGTAACCTCTTTTATGGTAACATTCCTTACCCCTGCATAACTTTCCTTATGGTCTGGACCAGGAAGCGAAGGAAGAGACCCTATAGGAATGGTCTTTGCCTTACCACAATATACACAACGTTTTCCATCCCACATTACTCTGTGTTGTAACTTTACAATCTTTATTTCAAACCTGGGGTCGGTGCCTAGGGCTTCAGGGCCATGATACGCTATCACCTCTGACCACCTACAAGACCCCTTGCATATATACAGACTCTCTCCGAATTGTTCCCTAACGGCTTCTGTATTGCCAGCTGCTCCCATGGTTAAAGATATTGGGTCACAAAGGAAGCTCGCGCTGCTGCCTGCCCTAAGAGTGACCTTGATCGTCTCTTTATCAGGGAAACTTTCATCTACTTCTCGTTTTGGCCGTGTGGCGAGAGTTTCATTTCTCTCTACTTTTATTTCTTGATTTAGGATTATACCAGTGATTATTATACTTATTAGTGTTAGAATAATCGTTGTTCCACGCAGTCCACACATACCTGGCTGCCTGAACGGGTGCCACGGCCTGTTAGGTTCTATCAATCTCTTTTGCTTACAACTATTTCCCCCCATTCTAGCCTGAAAGCATACAGAATTAGGCTACCTGGTGTTGGACGTTGCAGCACCACTCTAGTTGGGTCAGGGGCAATTCCTATGGTCGTTTTTACTGCGTTAAGAAGATCTGGGCCGAACACAATAAGGGCTTCCGCTAGTGTGCACACAGTGTAGGAATTGATATCTAAGATTTCCATAGGAAACTGTTGGAATAACACCTTTATTTCAATTTGGCCCTTAATGCACCTCAGGGGAAACTACAGAGTCAGCACTGTTGGCTCAATGGGCCTTCTATCTTCTTGCTTTGGGTGCTCCCCACCTCACAAAAGGTAGTTCTTTCCTCAGCTTAGTCAGTGCTTTCTCCACCCTGAGGTGCAGTAAGGTGAATCCCCTTTGTGAGATTCTATTTTAAATTGGAGCTTGTCTGCTCTCCTGAAGACACAACTTCAATCTTGAAGCGTGTATCCACTGTGGCTGGTAGTCCGTCAGAACTCCTGTCCGTGTAACGGCAATCACAGTCGCTGGTCCGTGGTACTTTGATTCTCCGACCTTTGTTGGCTTCAGACTTCTCACAAAGACTTTTTGTCCTGGAATAAAGTTATGAGTAGGCTGCTCTGAGGGAAGAGGAAGACACAAAGAAACATCAGCACATATAGAGTTTAACTTTTCGACTAGGGAAGTCACGTAGTCCTCCTGGATCACCTCAAGGTCCCCTAAGGAAGAAATACCTGCGCGGCCTTTGACCCACGGGGTCGGGAAAGGTCAACCCATTAGTACCTCGAAAGGTGAGAATTTTGTTGTGGAAGATGGAGTCATTCTTATTTCTGTCAAAACTGCGGACAACAAATCAACCCACTTTCTTCCTGTTTCGAGTACAGCTTTTGTCAGCCGTGTTTTTAGTGTTCGATTACTTCTTTCCACAACTGCTGCACTTTGCGGATGGTAAGGAATATTAAAATGCCAATCAATAGACAACGCTTTTGCTAAGAGCTGTGTTACCTTTTGACGTGAAACTTGTCCCGTTATCCGATTCCAAAATGGAAGGTATACCCCACCTGGGCACAATCTCCATCGTTAAGATTTTTACCACTGTTTTAGCATCTTCCCTTGCGCATGGAAATGCTTCAGGCCACTTTGAGAATTGATCAACAATTACAAAGTCTCCCTGTGTTGTTTGACTTTGCAGGATTTTGATGTCAATGTCAGGTACATTCGTTATGTGCACCGTCATTGCTACCTGTGTTTCATCTTTTTGATGAAAGGGTGATTTAATCTTGCGGATTCATCAGCCCTTCTGTTGCCTATAGCCTGTTCATCCTCCCCGGAAGCGTGACCCTTGACCTTTACTATGGCCTCTTCGAGCGAAAGCTGAACTGCGTCAGTCAACTGTCCTATCAGATTTGCATGTGCTATTGGCTTTCCATCAGCAGTTGTGAAATTTCTAGCTTCCCACATTTTTGCATAATGGTGAAGGACACTCCACGCATACTTAGAATCTGTGTAAATTGTTACTCTCTCTCCTGTCATCAGCTCACAGGCCCGTATTAATGCTATCAACTCTGCTGCTTGAGGCGAATTGTAGTCTAAAGCAAATGCTTCTTTTACCTCTCCTAACTCGGAAACCACAGCATAGCCACAGAGATAGACACCGTCAGAGGGCTTTGAACAAGACCCATCAACATAAATATGTTCTCCCCCCTCTAGGGGCGTATCCAACAGATCGACCCTAGAAGAATAAGAGGTGGTCAGTTCAAAGATGCAATCATGTTCAACATTAAAATCTGCCATGTCTTCCATACCCAAAATACTCAGCAAAGCAGGATTAATGTTTGCTGTCGGTTGAATGCTAAGATTTTTCGTTGCCAGCAGATTAGCCTCATAACGTGAACGTCTTTGCGCTGTCATGTGTTGTGTTTGCATGTTGTGTAAAATTGCGCCTACCTGAAGGGATGCATATAGTGTTAAAGGGTGTGACAGCACAGTTTTCTCAGCCATTTGTACAATCAGAGCAGCTGCAGCCACAGCACGAAGACATGCTGGCATACCAGTGACTATGTTATCTAACTTTTTAGACAGATATGCAACTGGTCTATATGTTGAACCATGCTGTTGCAAAAGGACCCCCAGAGCTGCGCCCACCGTCTCCCTAACGTGCAAGTGAAAAGGCTTGGTGTAGTCGGGCAGGCCCAACGCTGGTGCTGTCGTGATGGCTGTTTTCAGAGCATTGAAATGTTCGTCTGCTTCAGTTAATCAGTCCCAGAAAGCTTTGTAGCTGCTGCACTGTTCGTGGGGACTTAACCTTTCTGATCAGCTGGAGCCTGTCTGTTGATATTGCTCTAAGACCCTGCATCAGCACATGTCCCAAATAGGTCACCTTAGTTTGGACCCATTGCAGTTTCTCTTTTGAAGCTTTGAAACCTGTTTCAGCAAGAACATTGCAAACAATAACAGATGCTTTTTCGCAGTCCTCCTCCGTCTCCCCCGACACGAGGATGTCATCTGCAAACTGGAGAACACAAACTGATGAAGGCCAAAGTTCTGTGCACTGCTGCAGAAAAGACATCGGGTGAGTCTGCGTAGCCCTGTGCAGGGCGTTTCCACAAATATTGCTGTCCTTTAAATGTAAAAGCTAACAAAGGCTGAGTATCTGGGTGTACAGGCACAGAGAAAAATGCTGCACACAAATCAATTACTGTGAAATACTTGTGTGAGTATGGTACAGAATTCATAACAGTCAAAACATCAGCCACAATTGGTGCGAGCGGTATGATTAACTGATTTACTGCTCTTAAATCTGGAGTTAATCTCCAAGTTTTCCCATCAGCTTTCACTACAGGATTAATTGGTGTGTTATATGGTGAATGTGTTAGTTCGAGGACACCCTGCTTGACAAAGTTTTCAATCAAAGGTGTAATACCTATTTCCTTATCTTTAGACAAAGGGTATTGTTTAATGTAGACAGGCTTGTTTGTTTTCAGTTTAGCCCTATAAGGTTCCATGTCAATGAAACCAGTGTCATCCTTGAACTGAGACCATAACAAAGGGTTAATCATGGAGTCTACCCGTGTAGACATGCTGTCACCGGAGGCAGGTGCTTGTGAACTGCCTGGCTGTCCACCTGTTGGCAAAGGATTGACGGATGCCTGTAGACTAGACAGAAAAGAAAAAACAACCTTGTGATCAGTAAACTTAATGTCCATGCCTAATTTATGCATCATATCACGACCTAAAAGATTTAATGGAGCACCTGGAAAAATTGTGAATTTGTGTAAAAATGGTTTAAGACCACCGGCTTTAACCTGTAATGGAGGTGTGACCGCACAGGCGATTACAGTTCCAGAAATTCCCTATGCTTGGTTTGAGTGCCACTGGGTTGGATATGAAGTACCAGTGTTCTCATTTCTGCTCTGTGGTGCGCGTGTGTGTGTGTTAAGCTGTGTTGTCACCAGAGGTCGGCTGGGGTGACTCAAACTTGTGTAACTGTCTGCACTCTCGTTTGTAATGGCCCCTCCTGCCGCAATGAAAGCAGATTATGTCTGACTTCCTCCTTTGGCTAGAGTGTGGCTGCTATGGATTTTAAAAATTCTGTTCATTGTTCCGTTTTTCTCGAAAGCCTGAAAACATAGATTTATCGACACATATTTCCCCGCTTCCTGTGGAGAAGGCAAGCTTTTACAAATTGCTTCCATGTCAGACATTCGTATTGGTCTAACATTTATCGTGTTTCCAGCTCTGACCCAAACCATTGAATTTTGAGGTTTTGTAGCTGCGTCAGAGTTATCAGCAATCAATTGTTTCAGTGTTTTATTAGGCGGTTTAATATCGCGCTGTTTGTTTTTGGCCTTAAGTGTTAAGTTTTGCGGAAACTGCAGTGTTTGTCGTCAGTGAGGGTGCAGAGGGAGAAATGTGGTTTTGGCAAGGGACAGAGCAAACAGGTGGCATTTCTTTTGGCCACCGAATTTGGTTTGCAACATACGCAACAATTTTTGGTTTTTCGGGACCCTGGTCCATAACCTTTTTCATGTATCCCACATTGGGTCTCCCCAACCCTTTTTTACCAGGCCCTTTGCCAAAGCCATATTTTCATTAGAAAATGAACCGTCCCTCGGATAGGGAATATCAATTTGCGGTTTCATACCCTCTGACCATCCTGCGAGATTGCTAACATATGGATCTGTATAAAATCCTTGATTATTTCTGTACATAAATGCGACTGGCGTTTCGCCCGGCAGTGGCCTTGAAACAGAACTCCCCATCTTAGACTCCAAAAAATGGCAGTGATGAAAACAAAACAGACAAAAACAGAAATAGCAGGCAAAAACTCTAGGGTTCGATCGACTGACAGTTTCAACAATATTGCAGGTAGTGTATTGTGATCTGGGGTGATCTTAAATTCACAGTTTTTTTCCTGATAAAAATATTCCAATATACCATGCAGTGATAGTGATATCAATAATATATTTCCCCAATTTAATACAACCTTTGAATGAAAGAATCTTTTTCAGTACAAACATCTAGTAAATTTGTTTGATGCTTATTCTGAGTAACAGAGCCTTTTTCCTCTGAGTAGCCAAGCTGACACCACGATCCCAAATTACAGTGTGATCAGTACTGCATAACCATTCATATTCGTGCGTTAATAATTAATTAATTAATTACTGTTGCCAGCTGCGCTGTCACAACAATGGGAAGTCAAATCCCACTAACATGAATTGAAAAACCCTATTTCGTCTGTACGAAATATTAATTTCACAAGAATCCTACAGGGTAAGCGCTTGATTTCTCCAAGTCAGAAAAAAACTGTATAGAAGAAAAAAAAACACTCACCCCCTTTAATGTAGGTCTGTGCCCGATCGTTAGGTGTGCTTGCCTCAGCTCCGGTCTCTGTTCTCGTGGTTCTTAAGAGCCACGTCTTCCCCTCTATCCCGGACGAGCCCCCAGCTGTAAGATTATTACTTTTTTGTCCCCTTGTCTAGGTGATTATTTTCTAAGGTTGAAGAGTCTAGTCTAGTCGATTGAGCCTTCAGAGTTTCGGAATCCCGGAGACCAAGAAAGACACAGACACAGTGATGTGCAGTTCAATCAGAGTCCAATTTTATTGTATTAAAGGACTAGTATATATATGCATAAAACAGGCAGTAACATTCGGTCATGGAAAATCACCAGACCTCGAATCAAGATCACCAGACCTCGGATCATATTATTTTGTCAAGGCAGCATATATTTTAGTTCCCTGTTCTCCATCATCTAGATCATTCAGGGACATGGTGGCCGGATTGATGTCATCCAGTCCGGTTCAGACATGTCTCTTGGGTATTGCTCATCATGAGACAGAACTGATGGGTTAGGACAAAGCATATAAACATTTCAGGTTATGTACGGGACAAGGCCGAAATCCACATTCTCACAGTAACCTTATAGCTGACGCAATCTCTATACAGGCCGATCTGAGATCTGCTAAAATAACAGTTACGTTGGTATAATTAAACTAGGCATTACTAGTTGCTTGCAGATGCAGAATACATTTGAGTTGATCTTGGCAACTATTTCCGGGATTTTAATAATAGTTATTGGGTAACCGTAATGTTAAAGACTCAACTGTCCTCAGGAATATGGAAGACCCATTAAAGAGAGGAGAAAAGGAAAGGGCTAGCAAGCCAATGTTTCCAAAGAATTGCATGTTTATATTTCAATGAATGCAAATATTAATACATTCATGTAGTACTGTTATAATGTTAATCCCATAACTTCCAAAATGTAACCAATAAATTACACATTAATATAACAAAATAGTTACTTGTTATTACCATTTACTATTTAAGTTACTGTGTAATATTACCCTTAGACCATTTTGGTTATTACATACTTTGGTTAAACTTTGATTTTACACACTTAATGTATCATTATTTTATACAATATCATTAAGAATAATTGTATTACTGAATATGCAATTTCTCTGATGTGTTCCATGTCATCCATCCCTAGGTCCAACACAATTTATCTATGGTTGACAATAAAGTAAATTGTATCTCTTTTATATGTTTATAATGCAATAGAAAAGGCATAGGATTTGCTCACATCAGGTCCTCCCTCAGTATGACATATTTTGCTGTGTGGCATGTTAATAATTATAATTTATTTTTGTTTTGTTTGTAGTAAAAATGCCGTGTGGATCAACTTTTTGGCAGATGCACCAAGTTTAATAATGTACAATAGACTATTGTCTGTCTGACTACTATCCCCTTTTGTCAAGCATTAAAGCCAGAGGAATCAGGTCAAAATTCAAATAACCTTTATTGCCATTAAATATCTCATTATTTGTTGTCCAAGTAATACAGTGAGAATAAAACTGGAGTTTGCAGTGGATAAATTAAGTTAATAATAAAAAAGCCAAAAGAGTTTTGTTTTATTACACTACAAACTTGCATGACAGTAGGTATTTTTCAAAAGGCTGCATTTCTTTAAATAACATTCTGTTACAAGGCTACACATTTGACTTTGAATCTTTCTATTGCAGACAATGGTACATTTTTCTATTGTGGTGGTTCGCAGTATGGTTGGCTATTTTTTGTTTTATTTTTCAATTCTGATCCTTATTGATTCCCTGTTTTCATTCCTAAATTGTAAAAAGTGAGCTGAAACCAATATCATTATTAGATAAATTAGATATCAAACTGTATGCATATTTTGATTAAAAATTCTAGAAATTTGCAACATCCCTGCTAGCCCATGCAATAGGGTACGTGTCAAACATCACATGGATAAACAAGTCTCGTTACATCTGCTTGTCGGAAAAAGTGTTAACAGACGTACTAACTAACCGTGATATTTATTTGTAAATAAATCGTAAAAATTATTTGTATTTTTAAGACATTCAAATAACCTAGCTAGCTGTTTCCATTTTTTATGGTATTTTATTTTACTATTCAAATATCTGTGAGACGAAGAATAATAAAAGCTTTAAATGAGTTACGGAAGATCAATGGCAATTACATAACCAGATTGATATTTTAAAGGTATTTTTAGTATAACAGCTCTTTGTGTAACAAGGCGCATTCAAAAGGCTTAAAGCTGATGCAATGAGACTTGTTTTCTGCATTTGGGGACCGGCATGAAGCCTATAATGACAACTTAAGTTATATTGTTTCTGGCCAAATAACAGAGATTTCTATTTTCCATTAAAATATGGTACATAACAAGCTTGGTAATATTAAAGCTTAGCTGCATATTTAGTCTGCATAGTCAACACACAGACCACAGTTTAGAACCTTTTTTTCTGTCATACTGTGTCCTCACTCTCTCCATCTCTCCTCCTTACTCAGTGTGGGAAGCTGCTGGACCTAAAGTCCATGCAGACAGGTCGCATGAGAATGTTCCAGACCAAGGCCAAAGAATGGGCTCAAAAAGTCACGGAATCAGGCTAAAATATTTGACAACAGTTCCTTGTTGGTAATAAACACTTTGTCTTTCTCTTTTGGTTAGCCATGGGAGCCTTGTGTCAACATAAATTATATTTTGCATGCAATTGTGTGTCATGATGTCATCAACAGAATTAGCCTTGCCTGCAACTTGTATCCATTCTGCTTCACGCTAAGGTTTTTTCTTTTGGTTCACTGGTAATGCAGTAGAGTACACTAGTGGTCCAAAGTTTTGGGACACTTCAGTAAAAGGTTTCTCTTGTTTTAAAAAACATTTTTGATCTGAAAGTGTATGCCTAAATGTCAGACATTTTAGAAAACATTTTAGAATAATAATAAACACTGAAACTATGAAATAAAACAGGGTACTAGGGGAATGTTGTATCTGTGTCACTGAAAAAGAATTAAAAAAATATTATATTTGATCATCTTTAGTGTAGTCAGTCACCTTTTGACTAGAAATGTTTTCTTGTCATTATAGAAGCTCCTTGAGGTCTCACCCGGAGATGCTTTATAAAGAATATTAAAGGAGTTCCCATCTATTGTGTCCTCTTATTGACAGTTTTTCTTAATTATTCAGTCAAAGTCAGCCATTAAAAAATAAGTTAATTTTGTCATTAAAAAACATGTATGTTTGTAAATGATATACTGGCTGCTGCTCATCCAGGGGCAATACAGAATCTTTAAAGTTAATTTTTTATGGATTTTTTTGCCATTATTTAGACAGGACGAAAGAGAGTGGACAGAAAGTGTTAATAATTATAATTTATTTTTGTTTTGTTTGTAGTAAAAATGCCGTGTGGATCAACTTTTTGGCAGATGCACCAAGTTTAATAATGTACAATAGACTATTGTCTGTCTGACTACTATCCCCTTTTGTCAAGCATTAAAGCCAGAGGAATCAGGTCAAAATTCAAATAACCTTTATTGCCATTAAATATCTCATTATTTGTTGTCCAAGTAATACAGTGAGAATAAAACTGGAGTTTGCAGTGGATAAATTAAGTTAATAATAAAAAAGCCAAAAGAGTTTTGTTTTATTACACTACAAACTTGCATGACAGTAGGTATTTTTCAAAAGGCTGCATTTCTTTAAATAACATTCTGTTACAAGGCTACACATTTGACTTTGAATCTTTCTATTGCAGACAATGGTACATTTTTCTATTGTGGTGGTTCGCAGTATGGTTGGCTATTTTTTGTTTTATTTTTCAATTCTGATCCTTATTGATTCCCTGTTTTCATTCCTAAATTGTAAAAAGTGAGCTGAAACCAATATCATTATTAGATAAATTAGATATCAAACTGTATGCATATTTTGATTAAAAATTCTAGAAATTTGCAACATCCCTGCTAGCCCATGCAATAGGGTACGTGTCAAACATCACATGGATAAACAAGTCTCGTTACATCTGCTTGTCGGAAAAAGTGTTAACAGACGTACTAACTAACCGTGATATTTATTTGTAAATAAATCGTAAAAATTATTTGTATTTTTAAGACATTCAAATAACCTAGCTAGCTGTTTCCATTTTTTATGGTATTTTATTTTACTATTCAAATATCTGTGAGACGAAGAATAATAAAAGCTTTAAATGAGTTACGGAAGATCAATGGCAATTACATAACCAGATTGATATTTTAAAGGTATTTTTAGTATAACAGCTCTTTGTGTAACAAGGCGCATTCAAAAGGCTTAAAGCTGATGCAATGAGACTTGTTTTCTGCATTTGGGGACCGGCATGAAGCCTATAATGACAACTTAAGTTATATTGTTTCTGGCCAAATAACAGAGATTTCTATTTTCCATTAAAATATGGTACATAACAAGCTTGGTAATATTAAAGCTTAGCTGCATATTTAGTCTGCATAGTCAACACACAGACCACAGTTTAGAACCTTTTTTTCTGTCATACTGTGTCCTCACTCTCTCCATCTCTCCTCCTTACTCAGTGTGGGAAGCTGCTGGACCTAAAGTCCATGCAGACAGGTCGCATGAGAATGTTCCAGACCAAGGCCAAAGAATGGGCTCAAAAAGTCACGGAATCAGGCTAAAATATTTGACAACAGTTCCTTGTTGGTAATAAACACTTTGTCTTTCTCTTTTGGTTAGCCATGGGAGCCTTGTGTCAACATAAATTATATTTTGCATGCAATTGTGTGTCATGATGTCATCAACAGAATTAGCCTTGCCTGCAACTTGTATCCATTCTGCTTCACGCTAAGGTTTTTTCTTTTGGTTCACTGGTAATGCAGTAGAGTACACTAGTGGTCCAAAGTTTTGGGACACTTCAGTAAAAGGTTTCTCTTGTTTTAAAAAACATTTTTGATCTGAAAGTGTATGCCTAAATGTCAGACATTTTAGAAAACATTTTAGAATAATAATAAACACTGAAACTATGAAATAAAACAGGGTACTAGGGGAATGTTGTATCTGTGTCACTGAAAAAGAATTAAAAAAATATTATATTTGATCATCTTTAGTGTAGTCAGTCACCTTTTGACTAGAAATGTTTTCTTGTCATTATAGAAGCTCCTTGAGGTCTCACCCGGAGATGCTTTATAAAGAATATTAAAGGAGTTCCCATCTATTGTGTCCTCTTATTGACAGTTTTTCTTAATTATTCAGTCAAAGTCAGCCATTAAAAAATAAGTTAATTTTGTCATTAAAAAACATGTATGTTTGTAAATGATATACTGGCTGCTGCTCATCCAGGGGCAATACAGAATCTTTAAAGTTAATTTTTTATGGATTTTTTTGCCATTATTTAGACAGGACGAAAGAGAGTGGACAGAAAGTGTTGGGCAGAGAAAGGGGACTTCGAGGGGGAATTTGGCTCGTTGTGAATTGCACTGGCACTATATGCCGCCACACTAACCAATAGGTTATTGGTGCCGTTGTACAGAATCTTTCAGAGAGTTTCTAGTAAAGAAAGGTTGCTCTGGATGTTCCCCCTTATAAAAATACATACTAAGGACAGTGGACTGTCCACTCTTTAGTTCTTTATTCATGTAAAGACAGTTTGTATGTGTATAGTAACCCTGCCTCTCTCTGTTTGCTTATATGCTTTTCTTTGTTAAGATGGAGATACTGAGAGTGTTGTGAATTTTCTTTGCGTGTTCTGAAGAATTATTGTTGAGTCACGAGTTTTGATACAAAAACCACTTTATTAATGGAGTAGGATTGCAATGTCACCCCCCTTCTCCGTTTTTGGAGAAGCCCTTATATAGTGTGCTCAACACACACACATTCACACACACACATCCTCTGAGGCCCCCAATATAATGTAAAACAGATGTGTTTTCCTCCCCCAGCTTACCTAGGGTCCTTTGTGTCAGCTAGCATTCGACACCTCAGATAAGAAACTCTTAAAATGATTTTATAATAGTAAACAATTGTAGACATTATTCTTCTATATTTTAGCCAAAAATATCTTCTACATTTCCCCCTTTGGTACGTTATTTACGTACCATTTCCCAGAATACTGTTTCATGATATAAGTCACAAAGTCTATCTAATGACTAAGTAGTCAGAATTTTCTATTACCAATAACCAATCATGCCACAGCATTCTGGAGTATCAGAACCAAACATCTCCCTCCTCCATTGACAAGAAGGAAGTAAAATATTCCGATACTATAAGATTATAGGTTACAACTTGTTTAAAGCATCTGCGTGCATTAGGTTCTGCGCTTGCCTGTGGTTTTCACAGTTATGTAGAATATATATATAAACAAATAAGAGTAAACAAAATAAATTGGTGTAAATACAACAATATAAAGAAAGTATATAGAAAATGGAAGTATAACACATTGTAATAAACATGAATGAAAATGAAAGAAATTAAGATAAAGAAATGCGCATAACAAATGAAATATGAAATATCAATAAAATATAATAAAATAATAAAATAAAATGTGCACAAAAACAAAAATAATAAGGATCCAAAAGTATAACATGTAAAAATTAAAATAAATCATCCGTAACATAAAAGAAAGATAATATGAAAACAAGGCATGCATAATATTGATTAGGTTACAAAATATATTTGATTAGCGTTCCTTCCTAATATTCAAAAGAAGCTTTCTAACTCTCCTCCGCCTGTTGCAAAGTCAATACTGTTTTGTGTAATATCTTTTGATAACATTCTTGTAGAGTCAAATTTGTTTTCTCATCATCATAATACCTTACCATGTCCATCTGTTTAACTGTGGCTTTAATAATTAGGGACTTTAATATGGGTATGGCACAACATAAAAGTAATCCTCCTATACCAGTTGTCACTGCAAAAAGTATTCCTAATTTCGCTAACCATTCTCCCCAAACTCCTAATTTTAAATTAAACCAATCCCATGTTTTTTCATCTCTTCCAGCATTAGTTGCTAATTCTATTTGTAATTCTTTGAGTTTAGTCATGGCTTTAGTAAATGTTCCTTCTGGTGATGTATTGTTAAGAATATAAGTACAACATTGGTTCCCAAAAAAGACGCACACACCTTCTTTGTCTGCTAACATCCAATTCATGGCTAATCTATTTTGCCATGTCATTTTACTGGTTGCATCTAATTGTTCGCCTAAAGCAAGTAAAGCTTCATTGGTATAGTTAATGAATCTTTGTTGGTTGTAGTAAATATAATTTATCCATTCTGCATTTTTGTTTGGTGAAATCCAAATGAATATTGATTCAAAACCTGATTTAACTTCGTCTCTTGCTTTAAACTGACCCGGTATTCCTCTAGGCTGTCCTATGGAGTCTATGTAAACTTTTGGATCTGGTGTATAACTTCTTTTAGCTTGGTAATTGATTGTTTTATTCATTTCCCTTGTGGATTCTGAATCCCATTCTATTATTTTGATTTCTTGTATTAATCGTACTCTCGTACATTTTCCTTTCCATCCGAGGGGTAAAGACGACAATAGTTTTCTTTTCCCACAAATCCAGAAATAATCAGCTATTGCTTTAGTTTGATCGTGATATATCTTTGCTGAAGGTAAAGATATAGTTTGATTTTCACAAGTTTCAGCTGGACTTATTCTTTCTCCTCTTCTTAGTCCTGCGGCACGAAAGGGTTGGAAGTCCCTAGAGTCATCTACATCTAGAAAAATGTCTTTATCTATATTCCAAATGACACTGCATTTCCCTTTAAATTGTCCCATGTTTATAACCCCTGTGGATTTGAAAAAACATTCATATTCCTTACTGTAGTCTATGGTGTACAATGGTGGAATTTCTATTTGGTTATCTTGCATTTTTATACTTTCAGTTATTTCAACATGTTTACATTTAGCTCTCAATAGAGGTATGTTCTTTAGGAGAAGCATGTGGTGATAATTACTTAGGAAACCCAAACATTCAGCTGGACAAAAATATCTTGCGGCTTTTATCAAATGGCAAGAGTCTCTGTTGAATCTAGCACAATGTTCGTAATCGAAAGGATTTGGGGTTACTATCACTTGGCTCATCGGTGTTTTAGTACAGAATAAACAGTCTTTCTTTTTTACCTCTGTGGCTGTAAAGGTTGCCCATTCATACCATTGATTACTCTGTGCTGTTTCCCATAAAGCATCTAGTTTGGTATCACCCTCATACATGCTGTAATCTTCTTCGATGTTCCTTCGTTGTTTTCCATACAGTTCATTTAAAGAGTTGTTACTGGGTTTCGCTGAGGACTGAGTAGTTAATGATAGGGAAGTATGGTTGTGAGTTATAGGGTATGGAGTTGTCATGTTGTCTGTAGCTTGAACTTGTGAGAAGCATATGATAATCAGGCATATTGTCAGAGTTTTCATTTTCACTGCTTTGTTCATTTGCTTCTGCCACACTTTGCAATTCATTGTTGTCAACCACCGGAATTTCTTGCTCATTGACTTCCGGTATTATTCTTCCTGTTCCTGTTCTTTCTTTAGGAACTCTCGTGCAGTGGTTCAGGTGATACCAAGTGGTTTTTCCTTCCACTTGGACGGCGGTTGGAGTAGCTGCGGCTACTTTATAAGGTCCTTCCCTTCTCGGTTCGTTCCATTTCCTCCTGAACACCCTTAGATAGACTTCATCCCCTGGGGCTATTGGAGAGGTTGTCTCCGTGTCCTCACACGACTCCTTTCTCTTTTCCTGCACATAAATAACTTTATGGATAGAAGTTAGTTTTTTCATATACGCTCTTAATTCCATTTGCAATTGCTCTAATGGGGGTCCTTTGTATGGGCCTCTGCTGCACGGCACCGGCATAGGTCGACCTGTAAGCATTTCATGCGGTGTTAAATGAGTAATTCTGTTAGTCTGCATGCGGTAACTCATTAAAGCAAGAGGTAATGCATCAACCCAATTCAGTTTAGTACTTGCACAAATTTTGTTAAGCTTGGCCTTGAGAATCCCATTACATTTCTCCACGTTAGATTGGCTTTGTGGATTATAGATGCAGCCTAATCGTTGTTTTATTCGTAAATGTTGTAATACTTGTTTTAATGTCTTTTGTATAAAAGAAGAGCCATTATCCGACAATAAAATGGACGGAATTCCAAAACGAGGAAAAACTTCTCTTGTCAAAAACTTAATTACTGTTCCTGCCCCTTCATCTGCTGATGGCACTGCTTCTACCCAACGGCTTAACCGATCAACAATCACAAGCATGTATCTTTTTCCCTGCACCCGTTTTATCATATCCACGTAGTCCATCACCAAGTGTTTAAACGGTCCTTCCGGGACAGGTATATGACCTATTGGTGCTGTTATTCCCTTTCTCACATTATACTTAGCACAGATCTCACATGTTGACAAAAATTCCGCTACCATAGCGTACAAATATGGAGACCAGTAACCTTGCAATTTAGTTTTCCTTATTACTTCCCCCTTTGCACAATGGTCAAAACCATGTGCATCTACGATAAGGCTGTGCAAAAGTTATGTCGGTGCCACAATATGTCCTTCATATGAACGCCAAATTTTATTAGAATCTGTGGATGCACCTCGTCGATGCCACATAGATTGTTCATAAGGGCCTGCTTGCTGCTGAATTCTGACAATGTCATCTAAACAAGGATGAGGTTCGATAATTACTTCTGGATCTAATATTGCTACTTGACACCCTGATGCTATTTTAGCTTCTGAATCTGCAGCATTGTTACCTTTAATGACATAGTCATTTCCTTTTTTGTGAGCTTGACATTTTATGATGGCTAATCGTCTTGGAAGCATCATAGCATTTATTAATTGACTTATATGTTCAGCATGTTGAATGGGAGTTCCATCACTTTTTTTAAAGCCTCGCTGTTTCCATACTGATCCAAATAGATGACACACCCCGTGTGAATACGCTGAATCTGTGTAAATGTTTGCTATTTGTCCTTTTGCTATTTGACACGCAGCTATTAGGGCTTTTAATTCTGCTAGTTGAGCAGAGCAGGGCTGTGCGCAATGTTGAGATATTACCGGCACAAAATCATTTTTTTCTTGTCTTACTACCGCATATCCTGCATGAATTCCCAAATGATCTCTGAAACTGGACCCATCTACAAAGTAAGAAACATCAGCTTCGGGA
The DNA here is from genome assembly GCA_029783895.1 of Triplophysa bombifrons. NCBI lineage: Eukaryota > Metazoa > Chordata > Actinopteri > Cypriniformes > Nemacheilidae > Triplophysa > Triplophysa bombifrons. The sequence continues at coordinate 1,059,575 of JAPMJR010000028.1, read as the reverse complement.
ATTGGGATGGACTCTAGATCAGGTCTTAATCTCGTAAATGCTAAGGCATTAGCTACACAATCATGTGGTTTACCTTCACCAACCAAGGGAATGAATTCTGCTGGATTAACAGTGTTGCATCGTTTAATAGTAACATCTGGATATGTCAGTAACATCGCATAAGATAGGGTTCGGGCCGGAGTTAAAACAAATTTCCCTTGCTCAATTAACTCTACAGTTTTATGGTGCGTGTAAATGAAAACTGGGTATCCCATAGTGATCCTCGATGCTTTTTCATACACCTGATGTAAGGCCGCAAGACCTTGTTGATAACATGGTGGGTATCCCTGTGCTACATTATCCAGTTTTGTACTATAGTATGCTATTGGCTGTTTTTTCCTACCACTGCAAGTGTCCTGCATTAATATAGCTGAGGCAAAGCCATCTACTCTGTTTGCAACATACAGGTGAAACGGTCTACTATAGTCAGGTACACTCAAGACAGGTGCCTTTTGTAACTCTTTCTTAATACTTTCAAAGGCTATTGTGGCATCCGTATGCCATGTTAATGAGGCATTTAAGTTTTGCAATCCTGCTTGCTTCATTATGTCTCTCAATGGAGCTGTCTTTACAGCATAATCCTCAATCCAATCACTACTGAATCCAGTCATTCCTAAAAATGTCAACATTTGGCATACTGTTTGTGGCATTGGAGCTTTACTTATGCCTTCTAAATGTGATGGCGCTATGGCCTTTGTGCCATATGCTATCAATCGTCCTAAATATTCAACCTGTGGCAGGTAATATTGCAGTTTGGTTTTAGACACTTTATGCCCTCCTTGGGCTAATCTTGTTAGCACTTTCATGGAATCTCTATGACATTGTTCAAGTGTTTCTGAACATATCATGACATCATCCATATATTGAATCAAAGTACTGTCTAGCATGATATCTTCTAAATCAGCTTTGAGAACCTGATTAAAGATATGAGGTGAGTGTGTGAACCCCATTGCTAGACGATTATAAGAATATTGTTTACCAGCATACGTAAACGCGAATAGGTGTCTGCTTTCCTCTGCCACCGGAACGCTGAAAAATGCAGAACAAAGATCAATTACTGTAAAATATTTGGCATTAGGAGGAACATTTGTAAGCAGCGTGTGTGGATTAGGAACATCAGCAGGGTAATCTTCCACGATCTCATTGATTGCTCGCAAATCATGTACAAGACGCCACTTAGTTTTGTCTGCTTTACGGACAGGATAAATTGGAGTGTTGCAATAACTGTTTATTTCTATTAACACCCCTGATTTAACAAGTCCTTCTATTGTATTCTTTATACCTAATTCAGCTTTATGGCCTAAAGGGTATTGCATTTTTCTGGGGAGTCTAGCATTAGGTTTAAGTTTCACTTGTACTGGACTGGCTGATTTTACTAACCCTATATCTGTCTCATGCAGGGACCATAGCTCAGCTGGGACTTTTTGTTCAACTTCCTTTATAAGTTCCTCAGTATTATTTTCCACTTCTGTTGCTGACATCATTTGCGTATGCTCCTTTTGGCTAACAATTACTTCTTGAGGAATTCCTAGCAAAGAATTACCACACATAACTTTTATGTAATTTTTGTTAACAGAATGAAAAATTAATGGATTTATTGTAGCCTCCCATTCGTTTTCTTCTGCTTTTTTCATCATTGGTCCCAAATCTTTTGCCCCCCAATTTTTTCCTACGTATAAAGATATATGCGGAATCGAATCATTTACATTGAACCATTTCTTTGTATATTCGTTTTCTGTTATTTTTAAAGCTGCTCCCTGCTTACTTATTATGATATATTGTGAGATCATTTCAATTTTTTTGTTCTTTAGTTCCTTCCTGCCATTCCTTTTCTATGTCAGCATTCCTCGAGGGGTCGTATTTCATTGTGCAGTGAAATCCTGATTTGGGTATCTGTGCTTCAGGAAGCTGTGCTTCAATGAATTTACCCCATTTATTAATCGTCTGTCCCACATACTCCTCTATTTGTCCTATCCAGTATACATTAGCTTTCGGCTCTGATATAATCATTTGAGTCCCCTTCTGATCTACATACACTCCATCTGAAGAACACCAAATATTAACACCCAATTTACATAATGCATCTCTTCCTAACAGATTAATAGGAGTCTGATCTGATATTAAGACTGGTATTGTCACACTTTTGTTTTTTGTTTGCAAACAAACTGGAGCAGTCATAGGTATTAGTTGTATTTGTCCCGAGAATCCTACTGTCTTTACAAATTTTCCAGACATGGGGAGGTGTGAGGCATAATTTGATTTTACACATGAATAAACTGCTCCTGTGTCTATCATCATTGGTATGGTTTTCCCCTCTACTTCAATTTGCAAAATTGGTTCTTGTTTTGCATTAGATGTTAAAATTGGTAGTTGACACACCCCCATAGGATTCTCTGGGCATCCCTAGTATCCCTGATTTGTACCTCCCCAATGGTTCAGTGGACCTCGAAAAGGTGCTTGCCAACCCATCCCCCTTCCACCCCCAAGGGTCTGAGGCCATGGATTGAATGGACATTTCTGCTTGTTATGTCCGAGCTGACCACATCCCCAGCACATTCCAGGAGGCCCATTTCCTCCCCCTCTCCCCCTTGGCCCACTTGTCTGTGGGTTTCTCTGCCATTCTCCCAGTGGTGTCTGCTGGTGAGTAAAAACATTGAAGATGGGGGCAGGGCTCTGGTGGGTCTCTGGAAGAATTCCTGCAGGGAACGTTGTTTGAATATCTGGTGAGGGAGCATTCATAGGAGCAATTACAGTCATTTTGTTAGAATCTTGTGTTTTTACAACTGCCTGAATCTTTTTCTTATTTTTGCTTGTAAGTTCTTCAAGTTGTAAGTGAGTTAACTTCCGTTGTAGTTCTTTCTCTTGATTTTTCAAGGATTGTTCATTTTTTCTGTATTGTTCCACTATATGGGACACATGGTCAACAAATTCTTTGTGTGATTTGGACGTTAATCCAACGACATCTTCTAACTTGCTTCTTACAACTGATGGCATGGCTTCAGTAATAGAATTTCTGAATAATATAGCCATTAAAGGGTCTTCTTCTGGATTCCCTTCAGTCTCCTGTTTCCATCTTTTTAAGTGTCTTTGAATGTAACTGACCGGATTGTCTGTGTCCAATAATTGATCACCTTTCAGAGCTTTAGGGTTGACTCTGGTTGGGTATTCCAAACTGATAGATCTGGATAGAAACATACACTTGTTTCTTGTTTACTTCATTTTATTATTCTATTTCATTTATCACATTTATTACAATATTCATCATATGTATTCATTCTTTTCTTTTATTATTCACTTCTATTCATATTATTTGCTCCTTACTTTCCTGCTGTTTAACCTCGTTGAGAGTTGTATTGTGTCTTATGCTGATATGAGTATCCATTGGTCTCCATCTCAAGGTCCATAATAATGTCATGAGACAATGTTTTGATACTGTAATCTTGAATGGTTAAAAACACATATTGAATCTGTTTCTAGTCAGACGAAGTTTGACAGAGCTTGACTGAGCATCAACACACAACTGAGATTATTCAATAAATCATTTGTCTGTCTATTTTACATCACTTCGTCTCCTGCCTGCTGTTCTTTCCTTCAGCTCTATATCTCCCTAGTGGTTGGGTTAGAGGATCGACTCACAACGGAGTTGATATCTCCAGGTGTAATTTGTTCCTGACGGAGAGAGATCTAGTGAAACTGGACTCAACGTTTAGATCTATAAGATCTACAAGCCATATCTCATAGTTGGATCTATCAGATGGCGTAGTCTGTAGGATGGAATGACAGCTGAACAACCGGACTTGTGCACCGTGGTTTAACACTGTGTGTGTTAGGATTACGGACGAGAGGTACGAAGGGAAACCCTGCAGGTCTTCTCCTCATCGTGCTGCTGCAACTGGGGCACGCCTACAGCAGCGTGAGTTGGTTGTTTGTCATCTCCATCTAAAGAATCTAAAGAATCAAAAGTTAATCGGTATTGTGGTTTAACACTGTGTGTGTTAGGGGATTGATTCTAATTGTTCATTATGGGTATGGCAATGTCAGGAAACAAAACTATAGACGAAATGATGTCTGAAACTAAGGGTGATGTAGAGATTAATCTACACGAAATAGCTGGGGAATTGTCAGTTAAATTATCTGAATGTTTTGACACTAAACAAACAGAGGCAGAAATAGTTGAAAAATTTAAGATCAAAGCTCAAAAAGGTGGCATTTGGGAGCCTAATGACATTAGGACAGTATGGAAAAAGATTGAGAGAATGAGGAAAAGAGATTCAAGGCAGGTTCCTTGGACTCTTGTTACCTTGTCTAAATTCAGGAAATGGGAAATGAAAATAGACAAAGATACCCATAACAGGGAGAAAGATGTTATGGAAAGCAAACTGAGGGGATTACAAGATAGGTGTGATGATTTAAAATCCCAGGTTGAAAACTGTAACAAAGAGAAGGAAGTTATGACTGTAGAAATAACAACTCTACAGGACAGGTGCAAGGAGTTCGAAGATCAGTTTGAACAGGGTAAAAAGGAGAAAGAGAAGCAAAAACCTCCTTCTGTAAGAGAACGGAAAATCCTTAAATCCTGTGATACTGATTATGACACAGAGACTGATTCGGATGAATTTCAGGGAGCAAAGGCAAGACTCAGACCCTTGAGGGTTGATGTTAAAAAAGGCCAAAAGAAAACTGAAGTTTATATTCAGAAAACAAAGGAAGGAAACGTGTTAATGGATCGTGAGATTCAGGGTCGTGATGAAGTCCATTACAAATATGTGGCTGCAAATGCCAAAGACGTGTTTAAATGGTCAAAAGAGGTTGGGGATGTGAGAAAAGATCAGAGGGCAGCATTAGCTCGACTGGAAGCTCTCAAAGAAGTGTTTTCTCTGTCAGTAAGAGATGGGTTCAGCATAGTCTCAGTGAATCTGTCAGCCGCAGACAGAAGGAATTTGAAGGAAGCTCTTGGTGATGTTTTATATGATGAGAGCATGGCAGACCCTAGATCAGAGGTAGAAGGATGGAAAAGGCTTAAGATGTGGTGCATAAAAGCACAACAGCAAAAGGTCGACTGGAATGAGATTAGCAGATGCAAACAAAAAGCTAATGAGAATGTTGAGGATTACACTGAACGGATGTGTGAGACATTTTCAATGTTTTCAGGGCTAGATCAAAAGGGCGACCCTGTGAGTTTTATTAAGATCCCAGGAAAGGGAGAACCTTTCTTATCAGTTTGGCTTGATGGGTTACTACCTGAAATAAGAAAAGGAGTTTGTAACAGGAAAGAGGGTTTAGGTACTCCCACAGACACTAATTTCACTGTTGATGATTTGATGAAAACTGCAAGTGATGTAGCTCGAGCAGAGAGCCAAGCCTCAAAATCAATGCGGTCTTTGAAAGCAGATTCTGAAAATCGGTCCAGAAATACTGTGCCAAAGAATGTTTGCATGTGTTGTGGAAAAAGGGGACACTGGGCAAAAAATTGCTATGCAAAGATAAAGCAGAGTGTTGGGCAAAGTTTTTCGCCTCCTTCCCCTCCTCCCAATGTTTCCAATGTCTTAGATCCAGTTTATCAGTTTGCTCAGCTTTACAGTGAGACACAACAAAGGCTGTTGGGTGCTGTCCAACAGCCAGCTGCAGAGGTACGGGGAAACTAGGTCACCACTGTCTCAGGGCCTTGGAGGCAGTGGTTATGCATAAGTCAGATGGCTTATATGTGAGGGCCCACATTCTTAACACACAAACAGACGTAGATTTCCTAATTGATACTGGTGCAGAGTTAACTGTGATTCCATCAGGTTATCTTTCAAATGTTTTGATGACAACAGAAACCATTCATGTCACAGGTGCAACAGGGAAGGGAACATTTTTAACAAAAACACAGCCGATAACGTTTTTGTTTGGGGCCAAAGAGATCAATGCTGCAGTTTGGGTGGGTGAAGTCACTCAACCATTATTGGGGTTGGATGTGTTGATAACTCTAAATTCAAACTTTGAATTCAAGGAGGGCAAAGTAACCTGGAGATTGAGAACATTGGTCAAAGCTGATTTACGATCCCATGCGATTTGGACAGATAATAAAACAGATTGTGGGTTACTTGTTATGGAACCTGTCACATTTACAGGGACAGCGCCCCCTTGCACTAAGCAGTATCCCCTCAACCCTGCTGCCATGAAGGGCATTATGCCAGTGATTGAACAACTTGAGGAGAAAGGCATTATTGTTAAGATCAACAGCCCAAGAAACAGTCCTGTGTGGCCTGTAAAGAAACCTGATGGCTCATGGAGACTCACACTTGACTACAGGGTAGCAAATCAGTACATTGATAAGATCACTCCTCTCGTAGCTGACCCAACCACTATATTCAGTTTGATTAAACCAGAACACAAATGGTTTTCAGTGATTGACATGGCTAATGGATTTTGGTCAGTGCCACTTGCTAAAGATGTGCAATCATGGTTTGCTTTCACAGTTCAGGGTCAGCAATTCACATTTATTTGTCTTCCTCAAGGCCTCCATAATGCCCCGACTATTTACCATCAGGCTCTACATAGACACTTGAAAGAATTCGAGTCAACATCAGTTGTTATCCAGTTCATTGATGATGTGCTGGTCTGTTCAGAGAATGAAGCTGAACAAGAGAGAGATGTCAGGCGGCTGCTTGATTTTCTGCACAGCCAAGGTCACAGAGCAAATCTGAAAAAGGCTCAGCTATGTCAGAGTGAGGTAATCTATCTAGGGCAGAGTTTGTCTCAGGGTGAGAGGAAAATAACAACAAGCCGCTGCGAGGCTGTTAAAAAACATCCTGTTCCCAAAACAATCAGAGAGTTAAGATCTTTCCTGGGTCTCTGTAACTACAATCGTAGTTGGATTGAAAACTATGCAGAGAAAACTCAACCTTTAAACAATTTGTTGAAAGGGAATCCCAGAGCACAGGACTTAGTTGACTGGCATCCTGATACTCACTTATGTTTTGAGAATTTGAAACAGACTTTGTGTGTAGCTCCAGCTTTGGGAATACCAGATCACAGGAAATCATTCACATTGCATGTTCATGAACAAAAAGGTTACATGACCTCCGTGTTAACTCAGGAATGGGGAGATCAGAATAAACCTATGGGGTATTATTCTCAGCAACTTGACACAGTAGCACTGGGGTGGGGGCCTTGCTTGCGAGCAGTTCAAGCAGTTTATCTTGCTTTGTATTGTGTGACTCCTGTAGTGCTTGATCAAAAATTAACCATTCGGTGTCCACATTCTGTACATGCTTTGTTGTCTCTAGGCAGAGCTGCACGTGTGACACTTCCAAGATGGATCAAATGGTCCACAGCACTAGAGCTACCGAACATTGTTATTGAAAAAGCTACACCTTCAAACCCAGCCACATTGCTTTCACCGTCTGAAGCAACTCCAGACGGCCATGACTGTGCAGAGATTGTACAAAATTTAAGCGTAGACGAACACTTAGACAATGTACCAATTCAAAATCCTGATCTGATTTTGTACACTGATGGGTCATCTTTTGTGGACAATGGGGAACGCAAGGCAGGTTGGGCAGTAACCACTGATTCAGAAATTTTGGCTTCTGGGGCCCTGTCACCAGGAACCTCAGCTCAGCAAGCTGAATTGATTGGCCTTACAAAAGCATGTGAATTGGCAACTGACAAAACCGTAAATATTTACTGTGATTCCCGCTACGTTTTTGGTGTGGTTCATGATTTCAGAGCTGGTTGGCAGCAAAGAGGTTTCCTCACCTCTGCAGGTACGCCTATAAAGAATGGTGGAGTGGTGGAGAATCTTTTAAAGGCTCTGCAGCTTCCGCAAAAGGTTGCGGTATTGAAGGTGAAAGCTCATACGAAGAGCGATTCTGTTGAAACAAAGGGAAATTCTCTTGCTGACCAGGCAGCCAAGGTTGCCGCCGCAAGAACGGCAGACATTTCTACTGCTCAAGCATGTCAACTGCAGGTCATTGAACATAACTCACAACTCAAAGACATAGCGGAGATGCAAAATCAGTGCTCCCGAGAAGAAAAATGGGAGTGGATGGAAAATGGTTGTAAATTGTCAGATGACAACATTTGGAGATATCAAAACAGAACTGTAGCTACAAAAGCCTTGCTTCATTATCTGGCCACACAGATACACAGTGTAGGACACATAGGGGTTTCTCAAATGTGTTCACGCTTTAACACAGTATGGTGGACAAGGGGATTCAGGAAACATGCAGAAGCTGTAGCTAAAGGATGCATGACTTGTCAAAAACACAATTCGGCACCCCCGATTCCATCAGTTTCAAATCGAACACCTGCACCCTCTGGGCCCTTTCGTGAATTGCAATGCGATTTTATCACTCTTCCTAAATGTAAGGGTTATCAGGATGTCTTGGTGATAGTCGATAAGTTTTCTAGATGGGGGGAAGCTTTCCCCACTAAGAAAGGCACTGCTGCTTTTACTGCTAAAGTCTTGGTTCGAGATGTGATTCCCAGATGGGGTATTCCGACCAGTATTGATTCTGATTGTGGCACAACGTTCACTGGCCAGGTGTGTCAAGAAGTTTGCAGACTTCTGGGAATGCAATGGCACTTTCATTGTCCAGGGCACCCACAATCATCAGGTGTGATTGAAAGAGTTAATCGGACTCTTAAAACACGACTGGCAAAATATGGAACAGGGCTGACATGGGTAGATGCTCTTCCGTTAGTTCTGTGCAGTATCAGAATCAGAATCAGAATCAGAAAGAGCTTTATTGCCAAGTATGTTTGCACATACAAGGAATTTGTTTTGGTCACAGGAGCATCCAGTACACAGAATGAGCAACAACACAGAGACCATCAAACAAAAAACAGTTACACAGATGATTAAATAAGGGCCTATGGGTGTAAAAATTAAGAAATACAATACAATAAACATAAGAGTAAAGCTATAGAGAGTAAAGTTATCTGTGTATGTAAATATGTACAAGTAAAAAAATGGAATAGACTATTTCAGTAAAAGGTATGCGTTATATACAGCAAGATGAAATATAATTTACAGAAAAAAGTTGTATAAAAAAATATAGTGTATTTTCTGAAGGATATTGAAGATTGCACTTTATTATTATTGCTTAGAGTTAATTGCACAGAAGAAGTCTTGCACGCAAGAATTTTTAAAAAAAAATAAATTAACTGTTCAGGAGGTAGATGGCCTGAGGGAAGAAGCTATTTTTGTGTCTGGTTGTTTTGGTGCTCAGTGCTCTGTAGCGCCGACCAGACGGCAGCATTGTGAAGAGATGATGGCTTGGATGTGAGAGGTCCAGGGTGATTTTCTGAGCCCTTTTCCTCACTCTGGATGTATACAGTTCTTGGAGGGTGGGCAGGGGAGCACCAGGGGATCTTCTCAGCAGTCAGAACCGTCCTCTGTAGTCTTCTGATGTCTGACTTTGTGGCTGAGCCAAACCAGACAGTGATGGATGTGCAAAGGACAGACTCTATGACTGCTGAGTAAAACTGTTTTAATAGAGCTTGTGGTAGGTTGAACTTCTTCAGCTGACGTAAGAAGTACAACCTCTGCTGGGCTTTTTTAGCAGTAGAGACAATGTGATTGTCCCACTTCAGGTCCTGAGAGATGGTGGTGCCCAGGAACCTGAATAACTCCACTGCTGCCACAGTGCTGTTCATGATGGTGAGAGGGGGGAGTGCAGGGGGGTTTCTCCTGAAATCCACAATCGTCTCCACTGTTTTAAGCGTGTTCAGCTCCAGGTTGTTATGACTGCACCAGACAGACAGCTGCTCGACCTCCTGTCTGTAAGCTGACTCATCACCATCATGGATGAGGCCAATGACTGTGGTGTCGTCTGCGAACTTCAGAAGTCTTACAGAAGGGTCCTGGGCAGTGCAGTCATTTGTGTACAGTGAGAAGAGCAGTGGGGAGAGAACGCATCCCTGGGGGGCGCCAGTGCTGATTGTGCGAGTGCTGGATGTGAGTTTCCCCATTCTCACTAACTGTTGCCTGTCTGTCAGAAAGCTGGTGATCCACTGACAGATAGAGCCGGGAACAGATAGCTGGGTTAACTTTTTCTGGAGCAGTGATGGGATGATGGTGTTGAAAGCGGAGCTGAAGTCCACAAACAGGATCCTTACATAGGTCCCTGGTCTATCGATGTTTCAGGACAAAATGCAGCGCCATGTTAACTGCATCCTCAACAGACCTGTTTGCTCTGTAGGCAAACTGCAGGGGGTCCAGTAAGGGTTCTGTGATGTCCTTCAGATAAGCCAATACCAGTCTCTCAAATGACTTCATGACCACAGATGTGAGAGCGACGGGTCTGTAGTCATTCAGTCCTGTGATTTTGGATTTCTTTGGGATGGGGATTATGGTGGAGCACTTGAAACAGGAAGGAACTGTGCACAGATCCAGTGATCTGATGAAGATCTTTGAGAAGATGAAGGCCAGTTGAATAGCACAGCTTTTAAGACAGGCTGGTGAGATACCATCTGGGCCTGGTGCTTTTCTTCTCTTTTGTTTCCTAAAGACTCTGCACACATCCTCTTCAGTGATGTGAAGTGCAGGAGGTGGGATGACTGAAGGTGATAGGTGTTGTGTAGAGAGAATGTCAGAGTTGGGGTGAGGTGTTAAATTAGCATTTTCAAATCTGCAGTAAAAGTCATTCAGATCATTGACCAGGTGTTGATTGCCTGCAAAATTGGGGGATGGTGGCTTGTAGTTAGTGATGTCTTTAAGGCCCTTCCACACAGACGCAGGGTCATCCGTTCATCAGCTAACAAAGAGACTGGGCTGAGTCCTTTTGAGGTTATCACAGGGCGACCAATGTCATTACCAGGAACTCCAGATCTTGCTGAGGCTGATGTGCATTTGATGTCGGATTCACTCTTAATGTACTGCATGACTTTGACAGAGGCTATACAAAAGGCTCAAAAACAGGTTCAGGAAGCTTGGAAAATGCCCCAAGAGGGGGGGCATAGTGTTGTGCCAGGGCAAATGGTCTATGTCAAGAAGCTGCAACATTCAGGCTTAGAACCAAGATGGGATGGTCCATTTGTAGACTTACTGGTTACATCTTCTGCAGTGAAATTATTAGGCAAGACTAAATGGACACACATTAGTCACTGTAAATTAGCTTTAGCTCATACTCCCAAAAATCGAAATGATGCCGGCGAATCTCTGTAGGATGGAGTCGTGAGAAGAACCTTGTCTTTTATTGACTTGGGGGCCACCCTCACGATGAACATAGGGGGAGGGTGATGGGTTATTAGCTTACACCAAACTACAGCTTAGTCGTCCGGTCTCTGCTTGATTTTTGCAAGGCAGTCAAAATAGTTAAAATAAGGTCAACGCTTCAACACCATTTGATGACATAATTTGTTTCCTCGAATGTGGAACTCCTCTGTCTCCTTTCTCTCTCCTCTTTGTCTTTACAGATTGATGTCAGCAGCCTTCAAGCAGTTTGCAGAGAGATTCAGGCCTTATCATACAGAGGACACTCTGTGGCGCCAACCACCTGCAGACCGGATAAGAGGGGCGTCACTCTATTTTCAACCTCGAGGTCAGTACGCAGAGAGACCACGTTATCAAGAGTTGGTGAACTCTGGTTATGTGTCTGCATTTCAAGAACAAAGGCAATTTGAACTACATAGACCACCGCTAGACACTCTGAGATTGCTGTCACGTGACGATGCTACATTGGCTGTGGGTTTTACTTCAACTCAAGATGACCAATGGGTACAACATCCTGAAATACGACCAAGTTGGACTTTAACTGTGTACACTCAATACTTGTTTTGGCCTTTGATTAATCTACATACAGGGATTTTGACATTTAAATCACATAACTGTCATACACAATTTAAAGCAGAATCTAGATCAAAGCCAGGTCAATAGATGATTTTTAATTATTACACTGAAGGATATGAACCAAATTAAAATGGCAGGGATGTTGTTCTTTGTGTTGGGTTTCCTACCAAGCATTAGTCCATATTCTGTCTATTATCCAGAGCTAGAAGTTCAGAATGATGTCAATTTGGCAATGACTTTGGCTAACGTCTATGCCAGAACTGCAAATGCATCTGAATGCTGGGTATGTCAATACTTTCCACAAGCTGCTACTTCATGGCAATTGCAAGCATATCCATTACTATTACCTGATCTGATCTCTATTGCTAAACAAGATGACATGGGCGAAATAGGAGAGATTTTGGCTAATTTGGTGCAAAAAACACCTATTCCTAAATCCACGTGTTGTGCTCCAATTGGAGTCCCGAAAACCTCTGACAAATCAAAAACTTTATCAGCTCATTTGTTGCAAATGTATGATTATTTAATTTTGAAACATCAAGATGATGTTAAGAATATATGGCCAAGAGTGTTATATTTGGAAAAAGTAGAAATACAGCCACTACAGGGGGGCCTCAATGGGTACACTTATATTATAGTTTTTGGAAATTCTAATTGTTCCAAATCACAAGGTAGAGCTGGTGCTAAATGCACAGTTGTTAGACCATTAACAACATCAAATTCTCACAGATGTGTCTTTAGGATAGTCGATTTTCCTTGGAATACTCACCTAGAGGTTACAAGCACTATGTGCTACTACAGAGGTTGTTCGTATCCACATTACAACTCTTGGCATTTGCCTAAATATGATAATACTGGCTCCAATACCCAATTCGCACTCAATGTAAAATCTGAGGGCATTTCCTTCTGGTGTTTTGAAGGGAATGCAGGAAGTCAGTCTGACCCAAACCTGACTTTTCAGGTCTCTAAATGTAATATGACATTTATCACAAATCTAGCACTCCTAATGGCATACACTTTGTTTGTGGTTACAAAGCCTATCCGTTCCTTCCTAAGGGATGGAGAGGAAGGTGTTATTTGGCTTATGTTTTACCAGCGGTTCGAGTAGTGTCAGAAGATTATGTTAGACATAATTTAATCCTGACACGTACTAGGCGTTCCCTTTCCAAGGTTGAAAAGTGGTTAGGGCGATTTGTACCATTCCTCGGAGTGATTGATCTACAAACTGAAGTACAGGCATTACAGGAAGCTTTTGAGAAAACAGCAAACAGTACTCTTCAGTCTATCACCAACATCTCCGTTGAAATGTATGCAATGAGAAAAGTTGTTCTACAAAATCGAATGGCTTTAGATATAATGTTAGCCTCTCAGGGAGGAGCCTGTAAAATAATTGGTACCGAGTGTTGTTCTTACATTCCAGACAATTCTGAGGAAGTAGTCCACAATCTAGCTCAAGTTCTACATGAACAGGTTGCTAAAATCAACAAAGATCATGGTATATTCTCATCTGAGTGGGATACATGGTTCGGATCAATATTAGGACCAATCTGGAATCATTTGAAAGCATTTGTAACAATTGTAGTGTCAGGGGTGTTAATCATCTTGCTCTTGTACATTACTTTGAAGTTGTTTATTTGTTTTGTCAAAAGTACAATGCTGGTCAAACGACAGCACATTGAGACTAGTCACACCCCCTTTCCTCATGCTACTACGCGGTATGAAAGAGAAAATGACCTGTCCATTTAAAGGGCATGGAGAAGGGAAAAGTATGGCCTGATCAACCAAACTTTTTGTTTTTGTTGTTGTTGGTTTGTCATGATTATGAGAGGTTGCTTGCTTTTAATCATTAAGATTTATAATCATACATAATCTAATTATTTCATATATGATTAAGAGGGGGGAATGATAGATCTGGATAGAAACATACACTTGTTTCTTGTTTACTTCATTTTATTATTCTATTTCATTTATCACATTTATTACAATATTCATCATATGTATTCATTATTTTCTTTTATTATTCACTTTCATTCATATTATTTGCTCCTTACTTTCCTGCTGTTTAACCTCGTTGAGAGTTGTATTGTGTCTTATGCTGATATGAGTATCCATTGGTCTCCATCTCAAGGTCCATAATAATGTCATGAGACAATGTTTTGATACTGTAATCTTGAATGGTTAAAAACACATATTGAATCTGTTTCTAGTCAGACGAAGTTTGACAGAGCTTGACTGAGCATCAACACACAACTGAGATTATTCAATAAATCATTTGTCTGTCTATTTTACATCACTTCGTCTCCTGCCTGCTGTTCTTTCCTTCAGCTCTATATCTCCCTAGTGGTTGGGTTAGAGGATCGACTCACAACGGAGTTGATATCTCCAGGTGTAATTTGTTCCTGACGGAGAGAGATCTAGTGAAACTGGACTCAACGTTTAGATCTATAAGATCTACAAGCCATATCTCATAGTTGGATCTATCAAAACGCAATGCCTGCCACACAGCAGGGCGATAAACATCAAAAATAATTCCGTCTCTGCAATGTGAGTCCACAGCTCTCTCTAAGCCAGTTGCTTGTAGGATTTCTCCTAACTTTGCCCCTCCAATAATTTTGGCAAGGAGTGCTTTAATGTCCCCCACAGCTATAATATTGCCAGCCGTCTCATTCTCAAAGATGGTTATCCACTTTCCCGCCCCCTCGTTGATGTCAGGGAGGCGAGTGACAAGCCCCTGTAAATCCCTTGAAGCCCACGGAATATATTCTCCCTGTTCCCCTTTAATCAATATTGGAAGTTGTTCGGCTACCGACCTAAGCCGTCCGGTATCTTTATCACGTGACCACAGACTTTCATCAGATAAGGACTCCATACCCTCTTCCTTAACTCTACCTTCTTTCTTTTCTGATCTGCTCCATAATAATTTCTTCGTTTCTTCAACACATCTATCTGCTTCTTCAATCCTTCTACCTATCTCTTCCTCCATTTTCCTTGCCTCTTCCATTGCCTCTTCTTTTCTTTTAGTCCACTCAGCTGTTTTCTTTTCACTTGGTATATTTTGTTCATATTGCTCTTTCACTTGTTTCAAAGCTTCCTTTACATTCCTATAACAATCTAAATACGGGCTTCCCTGTTTGCTAGTATATGGCCTGATTTTTGGCCTTACTCCTGGGGCCATCTGGTTTTCTTCAGTTAATTCAAAGTCGCCCTCGACTTGCATCTCACCTTTCACCTCTACCATTCCTTTGACTAAGGGAAATTGACCTTCAGAGGTCACATATGGGGGAGGGCTTGCACAAACAGTTCCTGAGACACAGATATCCTCTTTCTGTTTATTTTCTGCCTGAACTATTTTCCTTGCCTGATCAAGCAATAGTTGTCCTTCTTTCATAAACAATGACAAAACTTCTTGTTCTTTTTCTCGTTTTTCCTGTCTTTTCTTATGTTTTTTACCCATGTTTTTAATTTTGTGATTTTTTTACCAATGTGTCCATTTGTCCTAATAAAGATAAATCAAACGAACCCTCAGTTGGCCAATTTGTATACATGTTTTTTGTTCTTTTCTGCCATTTCTTTGAAAGTTCAATGATCATTTGTTTGCACAAGGGATATTTCAGACCCATAAGTTCTACAGGCGTTGCAGCCATAATTATTCAATATAGGCAAAACTTTTTACTTTGAATCTCTTAACCCTCAAAATATTATCAGTTAAATAAAATTCCTCCGTATTACTTTTTCTGAAGCTTTCAATTACACACAGATTCTCAAAGTGATGTAAAAAACTTCTGATAATCTAATACCATACAGCAATATCTGCCACTTATTCCTATTTGCCAATGTTACATATTATTATTCAACCACTCCTTTGGATAAAGTTGTTCACATCGACAATAGAGATACATTTTATTTAAATTTTAGACTTTCAATCTCTCTAACCTATACAGGTAAGACTTTAAGCGATTATTTTTCAACATTCATAACCGTTCCTTTATTTGTTTTGGGAACATATTTTGCATACATACATCCGTGTCCCTTTATTATTCAGGGCTCATACTTTCATACTGTATTCCTTTTCTATAGGATTAATATTATGCTTTATCCCTTTATTTACAGGGTTATATGTAAATCTCACAAATGAGCCAACCACTACGCTCCTCCTGTGTGACACAGGAGGGGTACGCAGTCACCGCTCTGAGATGAAAAATCTATGTCACACTCATACTGCAGTCATGCACACACAGACAATACACATTTTCACAAACCAAACCGGTAACATACCAAACACACCCCCCTCAAGTTTGCCTAAGTCTCCACTAGGATCAACAGTTGGCCTCCCTTGAACTAAATTTTTGCACTTGTTTCTTGATTGGATCCACAAGGCGACCTAAAATAAATACCATCAATGTCCCTAAGTCTCCACCTGGATCAACATTAGGCCACACTTGAATTAAATACACTTTTGCTCTTGTTTCCACCTGGACCAACAAGGCAACCTTAAATAAATACCATCAATGTTCCTAAGTTTCCAACTGGATCAACAATAGGCCACACTTGACTTAAATATAGTTTTGCTCTCGCGTCCCCTTGGATCAACAATGCAACATAAAATAAATAACTACATGGCCACCCACAATTGCATTTCTACCGAAACTGTGAGTACCTACAAATCTGCTCTCTGTTTAAAAGGCAACCTTTGTAGGACTTTTTTTAACCTATAGGACTTATTAGCGCTTTTATTTTAATACTATTTTATCTAATATGCATTGTATACTTATATAAGTATTAAAATTTGAAAACTGTTCTCCTCAAGACCAATTCAACAGTAAACATAAATCAATGCATGCATTTATGGATTTGGATCAAAACTCTTTTACTCAGGTACTGCTTAATCATTTTTAATCAATTTAGTTCGATGAATTTAGAAGAACGTAAAGTGTCTCACCACAAGCAATATCTGGCAAACAACACAACCTAACTATATAAGCAAAAACTGCTTACCGTGGCCAAATTTTGTTGTGTTGCTCGTCCAAAAGTTGCTCGCTGTGGTTCACCTCCGTGTTCTTTCCAAGTGTGTCCTGCCGGGGTCGCCAAATCTGTTGTGAATTTTCTTTGCGTGTTCTGAAGAATTATTGTTGAGTCACGAGTTTTGATACAAAAACCACTTTATTAATGGAGTAGGATTGCAATGTCACCCCCTTCTCCGTTTTTGGAGAAGCCCTTATATAGTGTGCTAAACACACACACATTCACACACACACATCCTCTGAGGCCCCCAATATAATGTAAAACAGATGTGTTTTCCTCCCCCAGCTTACCTAGGGTCCTTTGTGTCAGCTAGCATTCGACACCTCAGATAAGAAACTCTTAAAATGATTTTATAATAGTAAACAATTGTAGACATTATTCTTCTATATTTTAGCCAAAAATATCTTCTACAAGAGCTTGGGTTTTCTCCCCTCCTGCTGTGGGGAAGTATAGACCGCAAAATAAAAAGTGGTTGGCCCAGTTCCAGTGCCCCTTTGAGATGCCAGTGTTAGTGCATGCGGTCATGGGCAAGATCATTTGCCTATTTGAAGGTTTGTTAGAAGGTAGGTCACATGATAACATCAGTACATTCATGACAATTTAAGATTGATCCTGTATTGCGTACCTGTCCAGACCAGATTTAAATCTCAGTTAAGAACAGTTTTCTACATAGTGGTGTGTAATTCTGTTTGGTATATCTCTGTTTATATTTCTTTGGGTAATTACATTTTAAATATTGTAGCTAGCAGGCCAAGGACCAATCAAAATCGCCATGGCAACAACGTAATCACGCCGTACCACCTGCAAGTCATCAGAACCTGAACCCCATCAGACGCACGCTTTATAAGCGCCGGAGAAAGAGGTAGCATTGAGCTTGTTCTCCTGAAAGCCACTTGTTGACTAATCCTGTGTTACGCCACCGCAGACGCCTCAGCAGACACCGAACTCTTATCATTCACCGGAAGCTCACAAAGCTAATTTCCCTACTTCTCACCAGCAATCCCATTTTACTCCACTCACATTCAATAAATCTCCCTCCGGGGTTTGTAAATCTGAAGTACTGTGTCTGTTCTGCTTTCTATATATATGTAAAATGCTTCTTAAATGTCTTGTTTTAATTTGAATTTTTATCAAAGCATGTGTTCCTGAAAGAGAGGAGAAGAAGATGAGGTAGAAAGAGAAATAGATTAACACCAGAGAGGACAGAAGAAGCACTGTGAAGTAGAACCAAGGGCAACCTTGAATATGTCCATGTACAAAGAAAAGTAGCACACCACACTAGACTCTGGACACGGGATAGTATTTCACAAGTTGCTCTTTTTATACTTTCTAACAACAATTGTTGACCACGGTGCTGAACGACATATCAAAAACCTTCAATAAAAACAATGATAAATTGACTGATTACACACATGCTAAGGAAAATAGATATGTTTAGAGCTTTCCATTGCAATCATACTGTAGAAGCACTTGTAATGTAAACAGATAAACTCTTTCAGAGCTTCGGTTCATCAAAGAAAAAAGCACGGTCACGGTAATCTGCTTAAAACATTGCTTATACAGCATAACCTTACTGATAACAGAACTATAAAGTCTCATCTTTATGTCAGCTTGATTGAAATGGCACAAAAAACGTACTCATGTTAATTTACATTTCTATTTCAAACATGTAGGAATAAATTATTCACATTGCGATACTAAATGACATGAAAAACCTGTTTCCATAAAAATATGTGTGAGATCATGTGGTGGACTGTATGGTTAAGGTATAGAGTATGTTACAGTTTTTGGAATGGTTTCTTTTAAATCATATTGTATTAACTTCGACATAGGGAAAATGTGTTTCCCGATAACGTTGTATCCAGCGTGCTACGAAGACTCTCATCGTAGGCTACACCTTAACTGAAGTTATACCGTTTTCAGGTTTGTCTTCCGAATCATACCTTAGGAGGTTACTTTCTTACGTACCACGTTAACAGATGCTGTCCATGGCGGTGGTGCTGATTTAATGGATTAATGAGTCTATACAGGGACAGCTTCACTGCGTTATGTGAGGTGTTTTTTAACAAGTAAGCACAGAAGAAACTCGTGGGATAAAAATAAACAGAATTGCACACTAATTACATCCTTGGATATTATTTAATCATAAAATGATTTGGCGAACCAGTAATATCATGGCCAAATATATCCCGGAGAACATATAACCAGCTATAGCAGGAAAAAAAATAGTTGAATTTAGGGTTTGTCTTCACAACGTTACACCAACACGATTCAAAATGTATTTGCTGCCGAGGCATGTTAAGTTTTATAAAAGTATAAGTGCAGCAAAAATTGTAGCCAGGTTTTCAGTGATTAAGTGAACTTAATTACTCCGCGGATCTCACCGTTTTTGACTAAACAATCAAAATTTACTACCTTATTTATAGACTGCGATGTGAAGAAGCTTTTTTCCACAGGGTGAAGTCTTAACATTGATAAGGATAGATAAGAGTGCTCCAGGTCAACCTTAAGAACGTGTGATGTACAGAAGGTATACTTAACTAAGAATCTTTCGGGAAGTGTTGTGGTAAATTCGATCATCAAATGTTGAGAGAAATCACGAAGACTGTTGGACTAAAAAGTGTCCTGCATGTTCAAAAATTGAAGGTAGGCAATCTCTAACAAGTATTGAAGTTTATTGACCAGAAAAGTACAGCGCTGGGTTGTCTCAGACACAGTGTCTCACAAAGAACAACCACGTGTGTCATTCTAACAACATATTTATAGTGTGTATGAGAGAGGGTGTATCTTCTTTCTTCAGGCGGTGCCTCCCTCTCTTGATCTAATCAGCTTCGTTCTCCTTTGTCTGCAAACATCACATGACACAGCACAACACACATTCCATAGACCTCCCCCAACCTGAGTTTTACCTGCTTTTCAGCCACCCCCTTATCTTTGCGCGCAAGGCTGCTCCCCCACACACATTCCTGAAAAAAACCCTCACAGCTTCTGCTTAAACATTTTCATTAAGGCACACACATTATGTTAATCAAACTATAATAAAGAGTAAAGATTCAAACATAATAAAACTTATTAACAAACTCCTTCAATCCCTCTCTTGACCTCTAAAAGAGGTCACACAACTTCATCATTGTCATCACCCCCATCATCCGTAAATAGGTTGTTAGTTGGGGTTTTTATTTTTTATTTTATTTTTTACTCCCCCTGTGGTGAACATAAAATACTTGCTCCCAGTTTAATCAGTTAATCTCTCCCCAGTAGGGGTAACGGGACATTAGATGAGTACAGAAATGAGTGTGAAAGGCTCTGATTCGCCACCTTAGTGGTAAGTTTTTTAGTCATTGGCCAGTGTTCTAACCCACCAGAGAAGCCCATAACTCCCACTGTTTTATCACTTATGTCTTTGTCAGTGATTGTGCCTCTTGTTACAGTGGAGTATGTTGCTCTGGTATCTACCAGAGCTGTTAGTGGTCTGTTGTTAACCACTATGTTCATGAGGGGCTTAGCCATTCCCCTCATGATGGGTCTCTGTGGGCCCCTTCAACAATCCCCCGCGTCTTCCCCCTGGCCCCATGTTGGGTGCATGGGCGCCTGAAAACTGGGTGGAGACGGGTGTTGTTGCCCCGGGTATCGTGAGGCTTGTGGTCCCCTGCCACGACCACTGGGTCCACCCTGCTGAGGACCCCATCCCCCTCGAGGTGTCCCAGTAAACTGACCGTCCCCTGCCATGGGACATTCATTTCTCCAATGATCAGTGCCCCCACACCCAAAACATGCACCCCTCGGATGCCCTCTACCCCTACTTCCTCTTCCCCTGCCCCCCATGTTACCTCCCCTCTGTCCCCTATAACCTCCCCAGGGACCCATTGGTGAAGGGGTTAGTTGGTAGTTCCCTCCCTGATCATACCCAAAGTAAGGGGGAATAACTGAGGGGGTAGGTGGGTCATTTGTTGAGTGTTGGGGCATTTGTTTGGTCTTTTTCGGGCCCTTGGCTCTAGCGAAATCCAGTTGGAGTTTTAGCAGCTGTGTTTTAGTTTTTTCTATTTCCGCCTCATGGTTACATTTTTTATAATACATTCTTTAAAAAAAAAAAATGGAAATAAATGACTCAAAATAAATGATTTAAAGTAAACAACAATAATGGCCAATGATAATGGTATAAACTTGATTATAATGAGTATATTGTTATCACCATGTCCTCTTTCTCAAACACTTTGCTTAAAATGTTTTGTACCCTCTGAAAGTGTAGTTTATCCAGTCCACACCCCAACCTTGGTACTGAAACTCTTTTTACTTTATTTTGTACACACCAGTCTTTCATATGCTTTAAACTGTTTGTAAAGTCTTCATATGTTGGGAGATCGGTGCATTTTGTTTTTGTGATAAAATGGAAAATTGTTCTACCATCTTCTTTGTGAGTTACTGCACATTCTTCAATTTTCCTGTTGTTGTCTCTGGTCTCTCAATACCCTCCCTCTCTTGGACCTGACTCCTCAGGTCCACAGATGTCTCAGCGAGTGACCTGTTTGGTGGATCACAGTTAACAAAAGAGGACAAATGATACCAGTTGTCGCCTTTTCCTGCCAGGCGGACACAATGGGATGTTCGGGAGGTGACACGCATTGGTGTGGACCACCGTGGTTCGCTCCACCTCCTGCGGAAGGTCTTCAGTTGCACCCACTCAGTGGGTGATGGAACAGGTTCTTGTTCAGGTCCTGGTGTGACTTGCTGGGAAAAGTGTTAGATCAGAGCAGTTAGTTTTTCAGAATATGCACAAATTGACAACGGTTTGATGGTGTCTGGTCTCAGCGGTGTGGTTGGTTCTGGAAAAGATCGACTTGTAAGCAATTTAAATGGTGTAAAGCCTGAAATCCTGCAGCAAACCTAGCACACGTAGGTTGTCTCTGTTCAATGCTGTCCAGGAGGACGCTAACATACATTAAAATTTTCCTCGTTCCTGCCTGCTTTTGGAATAGCACCCCATGTGCACTGCTACCTGTTTCAGAGACATCTAGGAAGAAACTCAGAGAGTAATCAGCACAATTCAAATGAGATGCATGTGACAATTGTGCTTTTAATGTGATAAAACCCTGCTCTGCCTCTGGAGTCCATATTAACTCAGCCTTTAAGTTTTTCATACCCTGGTGTTTCACGATCTGTCTGAGGGGCGTGGTTAATGAAACATACATGGGGACGTAGTTCATACTGAAACCTGTGAGGCCAAGAAAGGGAAGCATGTTTACATTGGTAGTAATCCTGTAAGATACCATCTGCTCCCTTTTATGTTATTAAAGAGCTCTTGGTACATAACATTGTCATTTCTGTATAGAACAGTGTGCAATGGAGAGTACAACTTGTGTATCGTCTGGAAAGCTTACAATTACCCCTTGTGGTGAACATTAAATGCTAGGGCCTAATTTGATCAGTAAGTCTCTACCCAACAGGGGTACTGGGGCGTTGGAGGAGTACTGGAATGAGTGCGGTAAGATATGATTTGTAACATGCACAGTTAGATTATTTGTCATAGGCCATCTTTGCAACCCTCCAGAGAAACCCGTTACTCCTACTGTTTTATCACTGAGGTCATGACTTGTTACAGAGCCTTTTGTTACAGTGGAGTTAGTTGCCCCAGTGTCCACCAGGGCTTTTAGTGGTCTGTTGTTAACCACTAAATCCATAAGGGGTTCAGCCATCCCCCTCATGGTGTTTCTCTGTGGGCCCCTTCAACATTCCTCCGCGTCCCCCCCCGGGCCCCATGTTGGGTGCATAGGCGCCTGTAGGTTGGGTGGTGACGAGAGTTGTTGCCCCGGGTATTGTGGGGTATGTGGTCCCCTGCCTCGACCACCAGGTCCACCTCTGAGAGGACCCCATCCACCTGCAGGTGGCCCTGTAGTTTGGCTTTCCCCTAGCTGTGTGGGGCATTCTCTTATAAAATGATCAGTAGCACCACACGCATAACAGACACCCCACCCCCGTCCACCACCCCCGTTCCCTCGTCTTCTATATCCTTTGTTCCCCCCCCTCTGTGCTCTATAGCCTCCCCACTGACCCCTCTGTGGCCATTGGGATGGGTACGCAACCTCACGGTCGTAAACAACATCTGGGGGAATGAAGGGAGGTGAGAAACTGGGTGATGCATTAGCCTGTTGCTGGGACATTTGCTTAACTTTGGCTGAGCCAGTACTCATTTTAGCTACCTCTAATTGTAACTTTAACAGCTGATTTTTAGTTTTTTCCAATTCCTCTGACTCCCTGTCTTGTTTATCAACAGCCCTGTCTATGTGGTGCACTAAATGTCTTTCCCAGACCTCATTGGAGGCCACTGGTATGTCTGGGTTGTTTTCCATAGCCTGTTTCACACCATTGGGGGCTCCTGTCATTACTGCTGTTCTGAAAATGTCACGTGTTATAGGGTTATTTAGACTGTTTTCCTCTACCATCTGTTCCCACTCCGCTGCACACCGGAAATAGTACCCTGAGCCAGTTTCTCCTGGTTTAATACGAAACTTAATGTTTTGGTATGTTGTGGGTGGTGTTGGAAATTGTCTTCTGAGCGCTTTACTAACATCAGTGCTCACGGTTGTAAACCTTGTTTCATTGAACTCCCGGTCTATTCCGGCATTCGCTTCAAAGTCTTGCATTTGTGATGCTGTAAAAATTTGACCCAATAGACATCTTAAGTCTCCCACTGCCAATGTAGTTCCATGACATAAGGCCACTAATTTATTCAGCCATCTCCCTCCCCCTGAGGTGATGGGGGGCAATTTGGCCAACACTGCGGTCATATCACAATGACTCCATGGCTGATATTTAGCTTGACCCTGTCTTCCCTGTACTAATGGCATTTGTAATGCTCCCTCTGTACCAGCACGTAATTGCCGAGTGGCATTACTTACACAGTTGCCATCATCATATTCATCCTCATGCTGTGTCTTAGCATTCAACAGGGAAAGATCCCATTCTGATTCTTTGGTATATGTTGGTAATTTAAAGGAAAGTGGTGTTATTTTATCCTTTGATCTCGTTCTTGTTGATATAGCGGTGGAAGTCATTGTTCCGGTGATGGTTACATTATGCTGCTTTTTCCTATCATCCCCACCTACTGCCCCTTCACTATGTATGCTTTGTTCTAACTTTCGTTCATCATCCCCCACCTCACTACCTTCACTATGTTCATCATGCTTTGACCCCTGTTTCTCCTGCAAGTGTGATCTTGTGGCGTTATCTAGCTGTGCTGCCAATGTTTGCACTTGTTGTCTCAAATCATCTAGTTCAGCTATGTCTACATCAACATTTCCATCCTTTACTGTTACTTGAATTTGCTGCAGGTTTGTCTCATATGGCGGTGGCTTGTTCAACAATTGTAAGTTCGGATATAGTTTAGGGAGCGGGCTATATGTTGTCTTATCAGATGAGTTATCATTACTTTCTGATTTTTTTTCCTTTTCTTTGTCTGCCTTAACTGTCTTCGCACGGTCCCCTGAATTCTTTATTTTAGCAGGACTGAGGGCCGTTGCATTAAGTGCAATTCGTGTCCACAGCCTGAGGTCTGTTCTATATTTTTTCTCTTGGTTTAAATGTTTACCCCTATTTATCCACTTCACTTTAGTCCTTTCTTCTACATGTTTTTTCAGTCTGAGATTCGCCCTTTTTTCCATATCCCTAACTTTTGGTGCTAGGAACACAAACATTTTCTCCGGTGTGTCCCACCCATTCTCAATACACATCTGACTCCATTTATTCTCCAATATTTTCTTTTCTTTTTTATGAGTGTTAGGCTTCGCTTGAGCCAATAACATATCCACTACATTTCCCCATTGTTCTAGAATTGGTGTACACCCGTATTCCTCACATTCCTTTACATATTCTGCCATCCTTTCTCTTTTACACACACACACACACACACACACACACACACACACACACACACACACACACACACACACACACACACACACACAGTGTCACAGTCTGAGGTATTTTCTATCTCTCCTTTACTCCTGGGTTTTTCTGTGTCACAATACAATATACAACAACATAAAAAATATATCACAACACATTCATACCCCCCACGTGACCTGTTTCCTAACAGGATTTTAATTATTCATACATACACGATTTAATACATAGAAAATTAAAATGTACCAAAGAACTCACAGAAAATATTAATAATAGTAAAAATTTATGGTTTCCAGCCCCAAGGGAATCAAACCCACAATTTATGATTTTTAATAAACAAACCAAAGGGAATCTAACCCAGAATTTATGGTTTCAAGCACCAACGGGAATCCAACCCACAATTTATGGTTTCCTGCACCAACGGGAATCCAACCCACAATTTATGATTTTTAATAAACAAATCAAAGGGAATCTAACCCACAATTTATGGTTTCCTGCACCAACGGGAATCCAACCCACAATTTATGATTTTTAATAAACAAATCAAAGGGAATCTAACCCACAATTTATGGTTTCCTGCACCAACGGGAATCCAACCCACAATTTATGATTTTTAATAAACAAACCAAAGGGAATCTAACCCAGACTTTAATTGGTTAATAAACTTCAAATAGTAATTTAATTCTACTTACACGAGATGTTCATCAAATTCAACACATCAATTTAGTGTATCCAATTTGCAGAATTCGACTAAACAGGTTTCTGCTTACCTCAATTTTCTTAGCCGGCTGTGTGTTGAACCTGAATCTGTTTCGTGTTTGGGGTCCGGTTCTCTGCCGTTCTCTAGATCGCTTAAAAATGCCTCCTTTTCTCCGGACTTGCCGGACGTCGGTGTCACCAATTGTTGGACTAAAAAGTGTCCTGCATGTTCAAAAATTGAAGGTAGGCAATCTCTAACAAGTATTGAAGTTTATTGACCAGAAAAGTACAGCGCTGGGTTGTCTCAGACACAGTGTCTCACAAAGAACAACCACGTGTGTCATTCTAACAACATATTTATAGTGTGTATGAGAGAGGGTGTATCTTCTTTCTTCAGGCGGTGCCTCCCTCTCTTGATCTAATCAGCTTCGTTCTCCTTTGTCTGCAAACATCACATGACACAGCACAACACACATTCCATAGACCTCCCCCAACCTGAGTTTTACCTGCTTTTCAGCCACCCCCTTATCTTTGCGCGCAAGGCTGCTCCCCCACACACATTCCTGAAAAAAACCCTCACAGCTTCTGCTTAAACATTTTCATTAAGGCACACACATTATGTTAATCAAACTATAATAAAGAGTAAAGATTCAAACATAATAAAACTTATTAACAAACTCCTTCAAGACCAAGAAGCCAAGTTTCAAAGTTTTCAATCTTTCATTTGTTCGAACAAGTCAAAGAGGGACATACAGAGTTCATCTGAAGATGCCAAACGAATAAATATCTGACTCCATCTTTTATACATTGTTTTCAAGTTGTTATCACAGTTTAAACCAATCATGTTAACTTGACATCATCTTCTTCCAATCAGTTTTCATATGACATCACGTTTTCGTTAGCCCGTCCCTCTGTGCTCATAGTTCCGGCCTACCAAATTGAGATTTAATGGTGGCGTGCACTTCTCAAAAACAAGTGCCTCCTTATCTTGACACTTTCCTGGGGGTTTCGGATGATACATGATTTAACCATGTTTTTATCAAAAATGAGCTCACTGTTTAGCGATAATGAGCTACACTGTAAGAAGTAATAAGGTGAGTTTACTTAGAAAACCTGTGGAAAGTGATTACCTCAGAATTTTCAAGTAAATTCATTCATCATTTCTGAGTTGGAGAAGCTACAACAACTTTGTAGAGTTAACTTATTTATTTGCAAAAACTACATGAAAACCTAAGTAATTACAACTCAGTATAACAAGTTCAGTTGATTTAAATCTTTAAGTTAGGCGTAGTACAGATAACTCTGTAGTTCACATTACTAGAAAAATGTGTGGAAAGTGATTACCTTAAATTTCTCAAGCAAGTTGTACTCAAAACACTAAGCTGTTAAAACAAAGACAGAGAATAGATTGTTTTTACAAAAACAGGGTCATTTATTTGTATAAAACAATAGTTATTCAAGTCCATACTTGAAGCATGACATGATTTCAACAAGTGAATGAGTGAGTGTGTGTGCCCTGCGATGGGTTGGCACTCCATCCAGGGTGTATCCTGCCTTGATGCCCGATGACTCCTGAGATAGGCGCAGGCTCCCCGTGACCCGAGGTAGTTCGGATAAGTGGTAGAAAATGGATGGATGGATGATTTCAACATGCACATACAGTACTCAATTGCAAAATAGATCAGTCTCCCCTTTTCACAAATGTAACTTTTTTTATAAAGAGGTATAATGCAAATTTGGAAACAAAGTAGACTACTCTATAAACTAATTAAGTACAGTTTATTTTCTATGTCAAACAAAAATATATCTTGTCTTATTTAAAAAAACACTTCACATTGATCAAACTGTCAAGTTTCAACAAGAATCAAAATACATTTTCCAGTACACTCTAGAAAGAAAGAAAAATCGCTGTCCCCTTTTCACAGAGGTAAAATTAAGTACTGAGGTACATTGAAGACTAAGTATTTTAGTAAAGAACACGTTTTTGTTCTCTTTTTCAAACATCAAAAAAACATCTAAAATGTTACTAAAACCAACCACTAAACATTAAGCATGTTTAACATTAACATTAAAGTGAAAGCTCACTTACCAATGTAAATTCTGTCATTTACCCACCCTCAGATTGTTCCAAACCTGTATTAATTTCTTTGTTCTGATGAACACAGAGAAAGATATTTGGAAGAATGTCAGTTACAAAACAAATCTCATCCCCCATTTACTGTCATAGTAGGGAAAATAAACACTATAGGAGTCAATAGGGGGGAGATCTGCTCAGTTTCTGACAATCTTCCAAATATATTATTTTGTGTTTAGCATTTACATAGGTTTGGAACAGTCTGAGGGTGAGAAAATTATATCAGAATTTAAATATGTGGGTGAACTGTCCTTTCAAGTAAGTTTTCCAACCGGAAATAAAATACATTTTCAGTTGTGCTGTACCATTTTTGTAACTTAAAGTGGTTAATCATGAACAATTAAAATGCTCATGGCAGTTACATTACTGCAGTAGAAGAGTTTTGAGGGATTGTATTTTAGGCTTTAGAGACTTGTGCCCAAGTGACAAAAGCAACCTTTGGATGAAATCGAAAGTGATCTTCAGTACTGGGGGATACTCTAAATGAGCATAAATGAGCCCAAAGTGGATGCACATGGCTTTGGGAAGATTTCCCAGGTTATCCATTACAATTTTTACCTTCCAAAATAAGGGCAATGGATGTGGCATCAAGGTGCACTGAGTACAGTATGGATTCACAGTCCTCAAGGATCACTGACACAAAATGCAGATTGAAATGCTGGACAACACTTCTTTATCATCACTATCCTAAAAACACCATAACAAAAATAAAGTCAATTAACATTACACATTTTAAAATAACAAATCGTTGCTGTCCGACATAAATTTTGTTTTGTTCCTTTTTGCCTTAAATATATTTTACTTTCTTGCCTTCTTTTGTCTTATTTCTTTCACATCAGTTGTGTCTTTATTTTTTGTCTTAATTTCCAGCCTCATTCCATCTTTTAAATAGTCTCCTTTTTAATTGCTTTCCTTTTCTTCATGCCATATCTAACTTTTTTTTATTGTTTATTAACAAAACTACTTACGAAACACGTATTGTAAAAATCAATGGGATCCTCTCAGAGGATTAGTGTGAGGCCATGAAGAAACAGCTGTTCGCCTTCCACTGGTGTCAGATTTCTGGAAAATGATTCAAAGTAAAGTTTAATAGCATTAACACAACACTTGCAAAACCAAAGAACTGGGGTATGTCTGTGGAGCTTACATTATTGTCAACCTGTTGTAGAATCTTCTTGAGTTTACACCCAACGTCTCCCCCTTTGGCCTTGAAGTTATCAAGGAAACGGTCAAGTTCTTGAAAGAATTCCATTTGCAGGTTTATGCCAGATATACGGCTGAACTCAGCCAGACCTAAAAATATGTAAATTAAGCAATCACTTTTCACCGAAATGTGCAAGTTTGGATTAACCATTACATTATCTACATTGGGAGTAACATGCAAAAGAATGTCAGACTTCAACTGCCTCTGATCAGGTGTTCTATGCTCTCTACATTTATGGAAATTAAATGTAGAGTAGACATTGCTCTGAAAAGTGGCTACCATACACCTGATGTGAATGATTTTTTTGTTAAATGCACCATCATTGAATTAAATAATTTAAATGAGCAGAGACAATCTGTGTGGAGACATGGAATTGGAGTAGTTCTAGTGTAGCCTCCATGTTTTAATCTGTAATGTTTCAACAGCTGAGCCCTCTTTTCACAAGAAAACAAGCAGAATTTACTCTAATGACTTGTTAATGGAAACAATCGTAAATCGTGCATCACACTGTTCTTGTACACGTGAACGACATAAGCCATAAGTCTCCTGTGGTGGCGCATCATGCTGTCACTTCCACTTGATGTCCACCCATTCTTCTATTCCATACTCAGTGCATCTCATTTCGAACTAGTCTCTTGTGAAGAAAAATGTAATGTGAGTATCATGGCAGTCTTCAGTAACACCATCTACACAAATTGAATATTATTTTAGCTGTTTGGTTAAACCCTTTGGAAAATATTTCACCAAAGATATATCGTACCCAAATTTTTTACATGCCTCCGCGGCTGCCGCGAAATCATTGGTGACATTTTGGGGGTTAAGCATGAAAATGGTGTTGCTTATAGCATGTAGATACTACATTGAAAAAAATAGAATAAAATATGAATTACTTAAATAATTTCAGAATAAAATTAAATGGAATATTTGAGTAATTGTTCCTTTTCTGCACTACTTACCACAAGCCTCCAATGTGTGCCTGAGGTATTTATCGCAGCGATATAAAAATCATTAAAGTTTTACATAAATGTATACAATATTCTATGTGTTCTTTGCAAGAAAAAATGCAGAATAGTAGTTGCACTCACTGTGTTTAAGCCTTGTCATACCATACGTTGACTTGGGCCATTGAAAATGACTTTTGCAGTGTTATTTTGAGCGGTAGGCTGTGTAATAGTTGCATAACAATTGTGTTTGTAAATCAGATCATGCTCAATACTACATGTTGTACCGAACCAACTTAAGTAATGTTAATACAGTTAATACACTTGTCCCCATATTTTCAGACAATTGAATGCTATTTGAGGACTGTCCTTAATAACACGGAAGCAAGTCTTGAACTTTTTTTGCTCTTTGTCACATCCTTTGGGATATTTTTTCTTTTCTTGGGAACAAGTACGCTTGCTGGAACTGAAAAATACTTGGAAGAAAAAAAATGAAGAACGTCACCCAGCCAAAAAAATACAAGTTTCTTGACACCGATCAAGGTTCGTTGGTGCCAGAGGTTTCTGCAATAACACTTGCGGAAGGTTTTGCTGAATGATGTGCTCTATATATCTTGCTTGCAGATACATTTCTCTTAAAAACTTTCCTGATCTGACTTTTGTTTTGCTCTGCATTATGGAATGTTTAACATTTCCAAACCATGTTTCAACGTGACAGTTGGTGTCTCTTGTATTTTGTGACTAATTTCTTTAGATCATGTGCTCTTCATTTGGCACATGTCTCCTCAGGTCTCCCAAAAGCAAACCACTCCAAAGTGGGAAAATGGCTAAGTAGGTGTCACAGAGGACATTGAGGATGCCAGGACAAAAGTATGGATTGTCCTCTGCCAAGTGTGTTTCATTTGCCACTTGGTCTTGAAATTAGACTCTCCAGAATAGTCAAACTATCTTTGACACTTGTTGTGTTTTGTGGGTTGGCAAGCTGAGTGCATTGAACAAAACACTTGATTCATTCATGGAGCTGGCATTTTGAAGTCTTGCAAATGAAAAAGTGGTAAAGTCTCTCAGACCTTTGTCTTGTGTCTGCCTTGAGATTGCCTGTCTGACAGCTTTTAAAACATGTGAAAAGCACATGTGCAGGACAGTACATGACTTTGTGTCCTCCCATGACTTTTTCCCTGTGCACAACTCACAGTCTCTTTTGAGGTAAGACATGATGTTCTCTTTGTTGAAAGCAAGAAGCACACTTTGAATTAAAGCCCAGCTGTAATCGGTCTCTATCTGGTGAACCCTCACTTTTGTGTTTTTTGTTAACTGCAGTACAAATTGCATGAGGCAGAATGTAATAGGTGGTACTGAATGATCATTGGACAGCAACTCACAAACAGGAAGTGGTGGTGCACCTACACCATTTCCTGGAAGAACAAGTGCATAGTAGAGTACACGCTTTGGCTGGTTGGGCATTTTTGACACAACTCCCTCAGTGGCATCAAGATAGAGGGACACCGGCAACTTGCTGCACAAACTTCAACAAGAATGTTGATGCCAAGTTCTGTGTACAAATTGACAAGAAATGGCTTCATACTAAAAAGCTGTTTGTAGCCTGGTATGTGGTAATAGTTTGAGTCATATTCTCCAAGTATTAATTGCTTTAGGTATACATCCATCAGCATGTCTTGGTGGAAATACTAACTTCTTCTCACTTCATAGCTGATTACTTTCAGCACATTTTTGTCGGGACAGTCAGTCATGTTCCCAGCTAAGATCTGATGTTCTCTCATGCTGATCCATTGGTGTTGATCGCAGTGTGTTGTAAAAACACTGACTGGGGCCATGGTCCAATGCTTTTGCCATTTTACCACTTTTTAGGTAGGTTGTTGGCCTGCTCTTTGTCTCAGAAAGTTTGTGAAGTATATGCACAGAGATTTTCACGACTTTATCCTCGGAATCAGGTTTTTCTTTCATTTCGAAAGTGTACTTGGCAGTGCAAAAAGGGAACATACAGTCTGCTGAAGCTTGTAAATATGGAAGGTTTCTTTTCCTGCTCATAACAACCTTCACATGTTGATACTGAAAAGACAGAGGAGAGCTCTGATTATTTTTTTTCAAAGCTGTCAACAATAAATTGTGTCCAAGGTGGTTTCAATTTTGAAGATCCTGTTAGTGGTTTGATCATTTTTCAAATCCTTTTCCTCAGAGAATGAGAAAATGAGCCAGTAAAAGTCTGTGATCCGAAATACAAGCGAGTGCTGCCAGGATTGAGTGGTTTACCAAAACGTTACACATTTGCACCGATTTGGAAGTAACATGTCATGTGCTTTATCAGCTGCCCTGAAAGAGAATGCAAAAGTCAAGCTTATATGCCAACCTCTAGAAATGTCTTTTGTGACTCCTCTAGTGAATTGGCATTGGACAGTCTTCATGACGACAAGGATATTAATAAGCATTGCTCTATCCCGCTAAGCATGGCTGAAACTATTACATTAGATCAGGGCCGGACTATCCGATGGGCATTATGGGCACAGGAGCCCATGCTCGCCAGGGGCCCAGGCAATGGGACTTAATGTCGTGTGCCGTGTCGCGCCAGCGCGTCCGGTGTAGATACGGTCTTAGCTTTCATCTAGTGGGAAAATGTCGCCAGTGCTGCTTGCGAGTGCGAGGTCTCTCTCAGTGCGAGGTTTCTCTTATAGTATAAATTAATCATTGACAAAGACTGCACGTTTATTCTTAGAATGTTTTAATATTTGAGAATTGCACTTAATAACTTTCTGTAATTTATCTTATAAAAATATGGAGCTGAACTACTGGTGGTGTGAAAGTATTCAGTGATTGTCTAAAATTGCCACTACATAGGCAAGTAGAAAGTAGAGATTGGTGTGCAGTACAGACAGGGGACACCTGTATGTAATACAGCTCCGGGTCACAAGAATACACTTGGCATGTCTAAGTGTAAGACAATGTTTGACATTGTTGATATACATCAAATGATATGTCATGTGAGAGGAACTAACATAATGGGCAGATTCCCCTTTAGTCAGCTGTATAGCCCAGTGAAATCATCACATTACTGGACATGAGGTCTGTGTTGACCGTGTGGTACTAGAGAATTTTGGAGCAAGAATGACAAGCGTTTAAAGTTATGACACGCATTTAAGACTAATGAAGTGTCCATATACAAAAAACATCAAATCATACTAACCTTTTCGTGCTCTCGAGGTACTTGAGCTGAGTCTGCTTGGTTAACTTTGTCTCAGTGAGCTCACGCAGAAACAGCTTTGATTTCTCCCCATCATCATCCGGAGAGGAAAAAATTCAAGTTTGCTGGACAAAATGTCAATGGTTTTGCAAGGCAACTCACTCACACTTGCGTTGTCCATCAGGAGAGGAAAAAATTCAAGTGTGCTTGAAACCCGGGTCACACAGAAGACATTTAAACATGGCCTATTCATCCAGCCACTCCATGTTCAGGCCCTCTTCTCTGTCAAATTAGTTCCGGCAGGCCTTGTAGTCAAGCTTGGTTATCAGCTGTCAATAGCTGATCACAACCCTAACCCAGCTGATCTGATATGTTCTCTCAATTGGGCGCCCTATTTAAATATCGGTTCAGTCAACCCTGCCTCACTGCTTCTAATGCTTGCTGCTCTAAACCCACCACCTCCCCAGCTCCTCCTTTAAACTTACCTGATCGACCGTACTCTTCTGTCCTTGTTTTTGCACACTCTGTTCTCAGGGGAGTTGAGCAGCTCTCCCAGCTAAACCGGGAGAGTCATCCCAGATGCTGCTGCTGCTTCCTCATCTTACTTCTTATGGAGCTCATGAGAAGGATGGGGAATTTAGAACAGAGCCATACCACCAAACGTAAATTAAACAAATCTGCCAAATAAAAGATTACTTGTGTTACGGCCCATAACCAGTTTAAGGTTCGATAAACTAGATAAGTCAAACCAAAAGGAAATTGGCCGATCAGATTCAAAAATCACAAAAACTGAGTTGCTTTCAAAAATGCCTCCATTTAATTAAAGGACAAAAATGGATTCCACAGGTAACAATAATAATAATAAAATAATTTCACACATAATAATAACACAACATCGAATAAATCATTAACAAGAAAAGAATATAGTAGGCAACGGATAGGACACTAAGAAAACAGAAACCCTGACTACATCTGCCTCAGAGTGAAGTTCTTACCTGGCTTCTGACAAAATAATATAAAACGGGTGAGTCTTCCGGGCAACTGCTTCCTTCGCTTCAGCTCTTACTAAATAACAAACGTGAACTAAAAATAAAATACGCTACCCGCTGCTACTAACCACACAAGGAAAACAACAGTATTAACGAAATCCAAGCATAACAAAACGAAACGAAACTAATCCAAAGAGGCGCTGGGAGAGAAGCCCGCGAGAGCAATGGTCATGGAATAAGAGACCGAGAGAGAGAGACGCCATTTCTGCGTCAACGCCCATTTATATCCGGAATCCCAGATGACGTCACGCAGCTCTCGTGCAATAGGACTATCCCACTGGTCTTCCTATGGATTAAAATACAAAAACAATTACAGAGATTTTCGTAACACTTGTCTTCAATTTTGACCAGTTTTTTTCTTGTCTTGAAAGGTCTTGACTGAAAAATGAACAGTTTACCAATACACATTATGATCAGATATAACACTTTTGAAAATGGTCTCTTAATGTTTTTTGCGGCTATATACTGTGTGTTGTAAATGCCCACCCAGGATATCTGCTAGCCCACCCTTTTGCACCTGGCAGGAACCGGGTCTGATTTTAGGGCTGGGAATTGGAGTCCTTCATCTGATCTGGAGTGTCAGATTGTGACAGTTTTGAGCTAATGAAGCGGATGATTGTGACGTGGATATCGCCGTGTAATAAATAAATAAAAACCGGGGAGATGCTCTGGCCTTCTGGATACAGTCTCTGCCAGTTCAACAGAGGAGGAGGGGGAGGAGGAGGAGGAGGAGGAACATTACCTCCTCCTACGATCTCCTCCGATGATGAAGAGTGCTCGCTGTCCTGCAAAATAACACAGTACAACATCTGTCCAACTGCACATCATACGATAATCTCTGTCTTAAACAGATGCACTGTTTAATGACAAGTGTACTCACAGTTCGGCTTAAAATCACAGTGGATGCCTTGGGGAAGAAAAAGTTCATAAAGTTTAAGATTTTGCCAAATGAAAAAGCATTTTCTATCAATGTTATTTCTACTTACCAAACTTCCACTTCGACAGGAGGTGTAAACCCCACTGTCACTGGACTCTGTGTTTCCCATCTTGTTGTCTGAAACAAAGACAACAAAAAATATATATATATATATATATAATAGCCTGTCACTTTTTGAATCCATTTAAAATTTACTTGCTTAGTAGTATTAATTTATTCCAAAAGATAAATAAAAATAATGAGTCACCGCTCATAGTTAAACTGACTGAGGCTGACTTTCACACCAGCTCAAGGGTCATTGCAGGTCAACTATTTAAACAGTTTAAAGTGTGTCTTACAACAATGCTGGGAAGAAATATTCTTCAAATAATTAATTAGTATCAACAAAGAGGGCAGATTTGATGCGGACTAAGGGTAACATATAGCCTAGATTCAGGCCTTTCACTGGTGTTTTGTTCTGCAATAAAATCAAAAATCATATTTAAGGTAAAGGCCTTTCGGACTCCTGTTCTCTCAGGCTGCGAACAATGCACAGAAGTGGGGTTGTGCTCGTGTGAAACTGCACAACATGAGCTGTCCAATGATATAAGACACATTTGGATTGGACTTTGTTTTAAAGCAGCCTTACACTTTTTGGGTGAGACCAGGTTTTCTGTTCT
This sequence comes from Triplophysa bombifrons, assembly GCA_029783895.1. NCBI lineage: Eukaryota > Metazoa > Chordata > Actinopteri > Cypriniformes > Nemacheilidae > Triplophysa > Triplophysa bombifrons. The sequence goes on along the minus strand of JAPMJR010000028.1, from coordinate 1,024,017 downwards.
CTCAGGCTGCAAACAACGCAACGCTTTGAGCTTTACCTCATATTAAACTGCACAACATGACGTTTTCAGTGATAAAAGACTCACTCTGAATGGACTTTGTTTTAAGGAACAATAAATTAATTCATACAGGCAGCTTTACCAAAACAGCTGCTGGGCCTTTAACCAGGTAATGTCACACACAAACACACACACACACACACACACACACAAGAAATGTCTTCAGACTTCTCTCTTTGTTTTATAAATAAAAAAAATCTAACCAATTTACAGTACAAGTCTTACACCTCTCTCACTGCTTAAGCAAGGCCTGCAGGCCTCCCCCAACTCTCACACACACACACACACACACACACACACACACACACACACACACACACTCCATTGAAATTCTGGTTATGTTGCAAATACATTTTTTTAAATGAGAAGTCAAACTATCTCATTTGAGTGAGCTTTAATTTTTTTTTTTTAAAGAGACACTGAGATCTCTATCTCTATCTCTCTATCTCTCTCTCTATCTCTCTCTATCTCTCTCTCTCTCTATCTCCCTCTATCTCTCTCTTGTTATGACACATTGATAGTCCACACGCAAGCTCTCAGTATTCTGACATAAACAAGAATCTACTTGTGAATGAATGCCCTGATGTGTTCAGTCATCCAGCCAGTCGAGGGTCATTGCTTCTCCTCGAAAAGACTTGCGCTTGACGCCGTAGTCAAACAGCAGCTCCTCGCACAAACGAATGTCTCTCTTTGCCTGGAACAGGATGACATCCCTCTGTCCTTCAGGGAAGTTCATCATGCAGTGGACCGGCCTCAGGTTTGCTCTCTTGGAGGAATGGTTGATCTTCCGGCCCATGGTGTTTTCTGTTGGGTGACACTCGCACGGAAAAGTCTCAGCATCCACACAGAGGTCCCGACCAGCAGCATGGAAAAAGAAAAGGTAGCCCATGTCACCCTTGATGGTCTCGACCAACTTCCGGCCCTCTGCTCCTGTGATTATCTTGCCATGGTAATCACAAACGATGGAGCCCATGGCAAAGGCTTTGGTGGCAACAACTTCTGTGGTCAAAAGAAGGTGCAATTAGTATTCACTCCAGGAGTACAAATATCTGCTTACAAGACAAAAATGGTATGAATTTTTATCTATTATGTGTACATACCTTGTCCTTTTGTGCCAAAGTCCTTGAGTGCAAAGCCTGTCCACTTTTGGTTCTGGATCGTAGTGATGATCCATGGATCCGACTCCACCTGCATCCTAGTAAAGGGTTTCCACTTAGCCACTACGTCCTCGGGGCGAGGACAGTTGCAAGTCCAACCCTCTTTTTTGATCAGCAGTGACACCTTGCTGACAGTCGGGGGCGGGGGCCGTCTTGAACACTGGGCTGTCAAAGACAATTGTTAAATTAATATTCTTGTCCAAAATGTGAATTATGTTACTTTGATTATAGAAATATGTATAATTTTTTTAAATAATAAAGCACATCAACTTACACAAGAGGTGCTCCTCCCGCTTGGCCAACTGCACAGCCCTCCACCTGTCATAGAACACTCTGTCAGGTGGAAACCCTGCAGCAGTCCGCTTCTTTTTCGTGGGCGGACTGCTACTCGCTGTCGCTGGAAACTGCAGGAGAAACGCTCCAAAGTCCCTGTCAGCCTGGTAGGCTGCGCCTCGGCCTCTCTTCTGTATCCTGACTCTCCTCTTATCGGCCGGCTCATCAGAAGAAGAGCTGAAAATTTGTGAAGATTTCATGTTCAAACTCTGACAAAAAGCTAGACAGACCTTGGAATGTAGCTGACAAATTATTGGATAATGACATACCATGGCATAGTACTTTGGGCTCTTCTGGCTTGTTGGCTTGAAAAGCTTGGCAAATCGTACCTGCAATGAAGAACAAATCTCAGATTAATCTTCAACTCTTTCAGTGTATTTTTCTTACAGAAAATAATATTGTTTGAACTTTATGTAGAACAAAACTAAACTAAATCATTTTATATTTATCGGTACAGTGCGTATAAATCTATACACTATTATACATGATTCTGCTAAAACTTACTGTTCATGCAGACGCCTGAGGTTGCTCGTGACGTTGACAACTGGCAGACCTTGTTTGGACAGGAAAAATCTGCCCTGGTCATCCACACTTTCCTGCAGACATTCTGGACGAATCATAGTGAAGTATGTTTCCAGCATCTGTGGGGATTGGATATGAAGTTTATTAGTATATTGTATGAATGTGATCATTTATTTTTGCGCCTGAAATCACTGATACTTACAGCAGAGTCCTCCTCTGTGAGGGAAAGGGTTGCACTCTGCTTTGTGGATTGCGACTCCATGTGAATTCGTCCATCAACATTTGTCTTGTTGATCCAGTCTGAAGCTTGGTAAACAAATAAAGAACACAGTGAGTGACTGACTTTATACACACTGAGGAAACACTGTAAAGTAAAAGTACTTACTATAAATGCCCTCACTGCTTCTGGTCTCTGGAAATATATCAGGACCAGGATGGCTTCGCAGAAGTACCGGAAGAGCGTCCTTTAGTCTTCTTCCACATGCTGCTGGTCCAGGAGCTTCCTGTGAATGCCCAGCATGAACTCCTGTGATACTCTGAGGACTCTCTGGCAGTCTTCGAGAGTCGACTGAGCATGCCTAGAATGATTAGATGAAACAAAAAACAAATAAGGAGGCGAGTTAGAGATGTTTCTGGCAGCATTCCAATATTAAATGTAATGACTCTGCATTAAATGAAAAGTAATACTGGTGAATAACAACTCACTTTTGCAGCGTCCTTGGGGTCATTCAGGATCAGAAAATGCCTTTCACGAAGGTCTTCCAGAAGAGCCTGTCTAGATGCCTCATCGGGGTATCACTTGACCATGGCGTTATAGTCCCAGGTTCTGCCTCTCAGAGTCCAGGCCTTCATGGACGTTTTGGCTCTGTCCACCTCTGCTTTTCTCTCCTCATCAGTCTGACCCTTCATGCAGACCCTCAGCAAGTGATTAGGCAGCATCTCCTGGGGCTTGAAACACTGCAGACATGTAATTATGCAGCGATCCTTTTCACTGTGAGAGAAAGAAAAATAACCCATAGTGTGTGAGTACAAATGTGTAACAGATCATTGTTAACAACACTTTTTTCACTTCAGTAAGTAAAAAAAAAGGAGAGATCTGAAATTGTACCGCTTTGGAGCCATTCTTCACAGAGGAAAAAGCTGGTTCAAGCAGAGAGTGCAGGAAGAAGTGTTGTCTTCAGCCTGTTCTTGAAGAACTGAGAAACTTGTGGCTCTGACCCTCATCTTTATTGACAACTGATCCCGCCCCTATTTCTCGGAGCAGGTGATAACTTGACCTGAATAGGCCCAATTACAGGATGATTTTAAACCACTTAGTTGGCCATCTACATGAATAATGGGCCATCTACAAGAATATTGGGCCATCTACATGAATAATGGGCTATCTACAAGAATGTTAGACCATTTTCAAACCAAAATTGACATATTGATTTTACAAAATGTGATCCCAAGCAATGACAAAAAATGGCCCATCTTGATTGTGATCAGTAAGAACTTAGAAACAGCTATGCACAGCCAAAATATATATATATAGAGAGAGATAGATAGACTGGCATTCTAGATAAATAAATGAGAGAGAGAGAGAGAGACACACACACACTCTTGAGCTCCTGCAATAAACATATTTTACTACTGGATTAACGTCTTGGTTACGTATGTAACCTCAGTTCCCTTTCTGTCGGTCTCTCGACATTGTGTCGAGAACGACAAATGGGGTTCACCCTTGAGAACCAATCAACTCTGACTACTATAGAAAAGGCCAATGAAATTTGGCGAATGAAATTTGCATGCCGGGCTCCGCCCCAGGATATCCGGTATAAAAGGAAGCCGGCGTGCAGCATTCATTTACCTCTTGTTCTGAAGAGCCTGAGAGCCTCTCACGACTGCAGCAGAATACGATACGTGTTTGTGGCATAAGGGACACAACGTCTCATTCCCTCCATCAGGGAACTGAGGTTACATACGTAACCAAGACGTTCCCTTTCTGTCGGTCTCTAGACGTTGTGTTGAGAACGACAGATGGGGTTATCTATGGAAAACACCACAAACGCTGTATCGCGTCACAATCTCAGCGAAGCGACGGTAACAAGCCTGGGCGTGTCAGCTCGAAGCTTCGTGAAACTTGTAACCTTCCAGTGTGGTGGTCGGGGGTTCCAGAGCTTTCTTGGAGAAAGATGGGTACAGCCCTGACCGGAAACCTATCACGGACGGGGCCTTAGCTCTCTACAGGCGAGAGGCCGTCCGGCTCGGTTTACACCGGGTGAGCGCGACACTTAATCAGAGAAGCGCTGCAGAGGCTACCTCCTACCCGTGGGGAGGAATATGGTGGATATATGTATGGTCTCGTCCTTGGAGGAGAACGCATGGAACGTGCGGACTGAGTAGTTAACCGCGAGGTGGAGGTCCACCTGGGGAAGCTCATGGGTTACCAGTGTTGGAACCATTGTCATGAGGGTATAGCAGACGGAACAGCCCACGGTGGGGGTGTTACTGCGTCTGATAGCACAGGTCCGGCTAGAACTATGTGTGATAGGTCATAAGGTATCCCGGCCTAAGGGGGAAGGCTGCTCTGCCCAGCCAACCCCCAGGAGGTGCTTGCTTAGTGATGGATGGAATGCCTATTCTTAACCAGTGTCTGGGTAAGAAGGAAGGTTGGTGAGGTACCAGTTTTCTTAGCCATGTGTTTGGGTAAGAAGAAAGGTAGATAGCACACTGACCCAACCTCTTGGAGGGTGGGAAGGTGATTTCGCAGGCTTACGCCCCCCCGGATGTCAGTCCTACATGTCGCCACGCAGGACGTGGGCTGACACCGGGTTTGCGCGAAGGCTGTTAACCTTTGCGAAGGTGTTTGGGCGTAGCCCAACCCGCAGCTCTACAGATGTCTGCTAGAGAGGCGCTTCTGCCAGTGCCTAGGAGGTGGCTAAACTCCGTGTGGAGTGAGCCCTCACTGCCAATGGGCATGGGAGATTCTGAGGAACACAATCCTGATCAAGCACCTCAGTGGGTCTTTCTCGTTGAGAAAGACACCAGGAAGAGAAGAGGCGCCTAGTAGATGGGGCCCTAGCCTGGGTGATGGTCTCAGCCGTATAGGGGGAGTAGCCATCTCAGGTTCTCCTCGTCCCGTCTAGAGACCAGACATGGGTGTTCCAGAGGTCTGATCTGGGATGCCAGAACGTGTCCTTCCCCTGAGAGAGCAGGTCCTCTGTCAGGGGAATGGTTCAGGGGGAGTCGCTGTCCAGAGCATCAACTCTGAAGCCAAGTGTGGTTAAACCAGTGCGGTGTAACCAATAACACTTGGTGCTCCTTTTCCCTGACCTTGCACAGTGTTTGTGCAAGGAGGCTCCGGGGGGGGAAGGTGTGCTTACGCCCGTCCCGTGGTCAGCTGTGCGCCAGGGCATCCGTGTCGAGGAGGGCCTCGGTCAGGGAGTACCAAAGCAGACAATGGGTGGACAAAGAGGTCTGTCTGTGCCTGTCCGAACAGCACCCGATTGAGCTGGACCGGGGGTGGAAACGCCACTCTCCGCAAGGCGTATACTGACGAGAGAGCGCGTCGGCTGTCTGGTTCAGTTTGCCTGGGATGTGTGTGGCCCGCAGGGAGCGGATCACCTGCTAACTCCATAGGAGGAGTCGTCGGGCAAGTTGTGTAGCTGCCGTGAGCGTACGCCACCCTGGCGATGTACACTACGGCTGTCGTGCTGTCCCGGAGGACCAACAGGCGGGGTTGCAGGGAAGCAGACGTCACGCAGGATCTCGGAGGCCTTTTGGCGGCCGAGTCGCGGTGAGAAAAATGTGGTTAATTGCCACTGTCTGCTTCACCGTCAAAAACTGCTGAGCGCAGTCCTCGACGATGTTTACCAACAACCCACCCTGCGAGATGAGTGCATCAAGAAAGCGGACTTCCTTGGTGTCACTCTTCTGCACAAGGTATAGCCAGGGGTGTCTCTCCTGGACCACTACCGTGGACATCGTCCGACCCAGGGCCTGTGCAGCCGCCTTAGTCGCCTGTAGAGCGCTGTCAGCGGCGGCACGGAAATCCTGCATTATACCCAGGTCGGCCTTACCCTCGTGGGGCTCTCTCAATGCCTTGGAAGAGAGAGGAGGCAGCCTTGGCTGCCCCACCATCGAGGGAAGTAAGGGAGGTGGAGCTGGTTTTCACTGGAGCGGTCCGTGAGTGGAGCGCTCCAAGTTTTACACAGCTCCTCATGCACCTCCGGAACACGGGTTAGCATGAATCACATCATTTCTGCTTCCTCCTAACTCGACCGCTGGGGGTGGAGCTCGGATTCGTCAGAGTCGGATGTCAGTCTCCCTCCGATGCTGCGAGCGACATCTCATCTACTCACACATCGTTCCCGATGTGTGTGCGTGAGAATCCGGACGGTATGCCACCGCCGGTTGGGGAATGTTCAGAAAAGCGAATTGGGGTGCGATCGGCCCGTGAGCACTCAGCTGGCGGGTTTACGTTCGCGAAGTTCCCCATATCACTAACGCTGCTAACGTGGGTGGTCATCGGGGTCGTAGCCACAGATGTCACAGCCCAGGTAGCAGACGAAATGTTGGCTGGTTCCCGTAGGAAGACAGCCACCCGTGACCGCAACTTCTGAATGACAATCTGCCTGCATTGCGGGCAGATGTGTCAACGAACGCTGCTTCAGTGTGCTGGACGCCCACACACCTAATGCAGCGATCGTGTCCATTCCCTGCCGCACCAAAGAGAACAGCCGCGCTGGAGAATGCTCAGTCAGTCCTGAAAAGGACTTTTAGATAAAATCTCACACACCTCGGAACTGCGAGACGCCCAGGGGAAGGTCGCTGCAGGTAGGGACGATCCGCTGCTACACGTCGTAGATCCGGCAATGTAGAAGAAGAATTCATAGAATTCGTTCTGTTCGTAGTCATGAGCGAAGGCTCTGAAGAACAAAAGGTAAATGAATGCTGCACGCCGGCTTCCTTTTATACCGGATATCCGGGGGCGGAGCCCGGCATGCAAATTTCATTCGCCAAATTTCATTGGCCTTTTCTATAGTAGTCAGAGTTGATTGGTTCTCAAGGGCGAACCCCATCTGTCGTTCTCGACACAACGTCGAGAGACCGACAGAAAGGGAACTGAGGTTACAGACGTAACCGAGTCGTTTTTGTCCTACTTTAAAAAGGCCGTAACACAGACAGTTTCTGCAAATCTCATGTTAATATTGAGTACTTACAGAATAGTATCGCACCCTTCAAATATCCTTAGAGTCTTTAGTCTGATCACATTTATAAGAGACCGATACAGCTGTACGATTATTTCCGAAAACATAAAAATATAAAAGACCCCATTACATTTCACCTGATAATAAGACCTGGTCACTATCACTCCTCTTTCGTATTAAGGAATTAAACATATGGAATTTAATGATGTAATGTCTTAAATGTTCAAGGATTTAATCTTATGGTTCTTTTGTCTTGAAGGTGCAGCTGCAGTTCACAGTTAGGCTGTTGATGTTGATTACAGTGAGTTCAGCAACACACTGAAGAAGTTCTTAAAACCGAATTATGAGAGAATATTGGATGCTAATTCACACCAGAAGACATACTTGACTGATATCTACACTGATCTCTATATAGTGAAGAATAAGACTGGTGGAGTAGTGAATGAACATGAAGTGAGACAGATTGAATCAAACAGAACTGCTGCTGAGGACACGTCAGTCATGTGTAATGACATATTTAAAGTCCAGCATGATACAGGTCGACAAAACAGAAAAGTGCTGACGCTGGGCATCGCAGGTGTGGGCAAAACTGTCTCTGTCAGTAAATTCATCCTTGACTGGGCTGAAGGAAATGAAAATCAGGAAATCATCTTTATTTTTCCTATGGCGACCGTCAACTGAATCTGATTCAAGAGAACCACAGTCTATTGGAACTGATTAATAAAAACTTCTTTAGTTCTGATAAACAACTGTCAACACTGCCTAACGAAGAAGGTAAAGTGATGTTCATCTTTGATGGTCTGGACGAGTGTCGCTTCTCTTTGAGCTTCAAGAACAGTGAGGGATTTACAGATGTTACTAAAGAAAGTACAGTGGATGTCTATGGGATTCCTTTTGTGCCAATAAATACGAACGCGAAATAAGAAAAACCAAACAAAAATAAACAACACGAAAGAAGAAATACACTTTGAAAACGAAAACAATGAACTCCAATTGCAAACTTTTAACATACTTTCAAACAAACTGCATTCATCATCAAATTTTTTCTAAATATCCTTTTCGAAAATCATTGTTTATGAATACGATGCCCGAGATTTCGTTTGCGCTTCATTATTTTTCGTTTACACTGCAAAAAGTTACGTTCGGACTTCTGGCACAAACCTCTCGCGTGGGCGGGAGTTAACAGCGCTTTACTCTCATTGGCTAGTCAGATTTTGATCGACAGGTCCGTGACCTGGAAATTGAAGAAGTCTCAGTGGCATTGCGCAACTTTAGAAAGCGATCTGGAGGTGCACGGTGAAGTTACTTGTCATTAGTTACCTTTGTTATTTAACGTTTTTTTTTGCTACAGTTTGGATTGAAATGTACGGAGCCCGGCCTGTCACACGTCGGAGGAAAAAAAACAAGACCTGCTAATCCGTAGCCACAGTTTTGTAATTCGTTTCCAAGGTTTAAAAATCCGTACGCACAGATTTTTAAACGGTTCCCACAGTGTGCTCTCGGATTGATAAACTGTACCCACGAGTATACAATCCGTCCCCTCCGTTTTTGAAATCTGTACCCACAAATTCATAATCTGTACCCACGCTTTCGCAATCCGGGCGCACGGTTTTGCAAACTGTACCCACGGATTTGTGGCCCCTCCCTCATTTTGGAAACCTGGCGCCTAAAGCAAGGAACAGAACACGCAACATTGTGTGTTTAACAATATTTTACAAAATTGAGAATTTTCTTATAAATGAGTTGGATGACGTGACTGTCAGTTTATCGAGGGGAGAAGGTAAACCCCAGTAAAATACGAGCAATGTACCAGGTTATGTCGTAAAACATTTATATTTATTCTCAATAAAAAGTAGAATCATGGATTTAATTAAAATGTTGCATGAAGCATACAGCCCTTATTTCACTACTGTTTAGAACATGGTTACCGTAGTACAATCCATGGGTTTGCCTATAATCAATACCCAAACACAGGTGATAACCTTTATTACAAAAAACTATAAGCTTCGCAAGGGAGCAGGTTACCAGTGAGGAAACATACAGAAAGATCATGTTTTTGTCTCGATACATAAGAGAATTCAAACGGAACATTTACATAATTTAAGTATTTTTGATGCTTTCAAAGCGACGAACATTGCATTATATTATACATATGTTTCTGACTTTGTGCAATATACTGGATCGAACCAATCGGCATGTTCTTACCACTGAGGCACAGGAAATCTTATTAAAGCATAAAAATACTTTTGTTACAATATGATTAACATGAAAATATCCCTAACGAAGGACAGCATGAATCGAAGTGAAATTATTTTGGTCATAAAATCTAAACAAACATGTAGATCGTTTCAAACTTATGTGACCTCCTTCTGCAGAACACAAAATATATTTTGAAGAATGTTGATAACCAGAATACATTGCCCTTATTGTATAATAATAATAATAATTAGAATTATTAATATGATTATTGATTATTAGTTGTAATAGTAGCTTTCAATGTAATGGACACCACACATTTCTCAAAATATATATTTTTTGTTCAACAGAAATTAAATGACATGAGGGTCTGTATTCCTGTTATACAGAAAACGTTTCAGATTATTTTGGGACATATAAAACATCAGATGAATGACTTCTGTCATGTATCCCTAAATTTGGAGACTGCTTTTGCCACAGATGAAGCTTCTCTTTCCAGCAAGTGGGTCAGCATCTCCACGTATCGCTGGATATCCCTAATTGTGCTGTTTTTGTGTTGTCAATAAATCCAAATAGTCAATTTCTTCTCAGGATTTTTTTAAGTGTCTTTAGACTAATAGTTATCCTGTGTTTGACACTTAAAATATAAAGGATCTCTTTATAATGTAGACTCAAGTCAAAGTAATATTGAATTAAATCAAATCAGTCCATACCATATGATAAGGAATAAACAATCTGCGCTCAACAGTTTTAACACATGAGGGTAAACAGAGAGAGAGAAAGAGAGTTACTAGACAGTATTCTGTACAATGTATTTAAACACTGATTCCTTTTATCCATTTACATAATTGACCGCATTTGGGGAAAATAACAGCAGTACTTGTTAAGAATGTAAATGAATAGTAGATGTTTCTAAAAATGTAAGGTTATGCAAAAAGACTAGCCGGGCTCCGTACATTTCAATCCAAACTGTAGCAAAAAAAAACGTTTAATAACAAAGGTAACTAATGACAAGTAACTTCACCGTCCACCTCCAGATCGCTTTCTAAAGTTGCGCGATGCCGCGGAGACTTCTTCCACTTCCGGGTCACGGACCTGTCGATCAAAATCTGACTAGCCAATGAGAGTAAAGCACTGTTAACTCCCGCCCACGCGAGAGGTTTGTGCCAGAAGTCCGAACGTAACTTTTTGCAGTGTAAACGAAAAATAATGAAGCGCAAACGAAATCTCGGGCATCGTATTCATAAAGAATGATTTTCGAAAAGAATAATTAGAAAAAATTTGATGATGAATGCAGTTTGTTTGAAAGTATGTTAAAAGTTTGCAATTGGAGTTCATTTTTTTCGTTTTCAAAGTGTATTTCTTCTTTCGTGTTGTTTATTTTTGTTTGCTTTTTCTTATTTCGCGTTCGTATTTATTGGCACAAAAGGAATCCCATAGATGTCATAATAACAAACCTGATCGAGAGAAATCTGCTTCCGTCCGCTCTCATCTGTATCACCCTTAGACCAGCAGCAGCCCATCTGATACCTCCAGATCACATTGATCAGATAACAGAGATCAGAGGATTCAACGATGAGCAGAAGGAGAAATACTTCACCAGAAACAGCAAATCTGACATGTCAGAGAGAATCATCTCACACATCAAGAGATCCAGAAGTCTGCACATCATGTGTCATATTCCCGTCTTCTGCTGGATCTGTCTCAGTGTTCTCCAGCCTCTGATGACTCGACAGAATCAGGACAAAACTCCCACAACTCTCACAGGGATTTACATCTACTTCTTACTCTCTCAGATGGAACAGATGAAGGCATAAAAACAAAGCGACGATCTTCCTCAGTCTTTTGAAGATGTTGTTCTTAAGCTCGGGAAACTGGCCTTCAAACAGCTTCAGAAAGGAAATCTGATTTTCTATAGAGAAGATCTTGAGGAATGTGGGCTGGATGTCCATGATGGTTTGGTTTTCTCCGGGTTATGCACTCAGATGTTTCAGACAGAAAAGCCAGTTTCTGGGAGAAAGGTCTTCAGTTTTGTTCATCTCAGTGTTCAGGAATTCCTCGCTGCTCTTTACGTGCTTTTCATTTACAGAAACAAGAAAACAAACCCATTCTGTCTCACTGTGGGAAACAAAATAAAAATGATATTTTGGAAAAATTCACTGGTTGACCTTCATAAGACTGCTGTTAAAAATGCTCTTCAGAGTAAGAACGGACACCTGGATCTTCTCCTGCGGTTCCTCATGGGTCTCTCTCTGGAGTCAAATCACAATGAGCTGAAAGAACTTCTGCCCTCACTGAACATCACAGCAGAAGACATGAGACAGACTTGTGAATATATCAAAGAGAAAATTAAGAATGAAGAATCATCAGAGAAGAGCATCAATCTCTTCCACTGTCTGAATGAACTGAATGATGATTCACTGATAACAGAAATCCAGAAGTATCTGAATTCAGAAGATCCTTCAGCACAAGATCTCTCTTCTGTTCAGTGGTCTGCTCTGGTGTTTGTGCTGCTGATGTCTGAAGAGACTCAAGAGATGTTTGAGATGCAGAAATACAGACGATCTGATGAAGCTCTGATTCGACTTCTGCCAGTGATCAGAAACACCAGAATAGCTCTGTAAGATTCAACTCTACATTCATTCATATCAACACAACACTGACACACTCCAGTAATCTGATCTGATGCAACTTTTCATTAAACAACATGTATTACTGTAAAACATGATATTACTAAAACTGGACAAAGTTTTTCCCATAAATGTTTGAATTAAATGTAGGTTGTGCTGTTAGTACATCAAAAGTATAATAAGGTTACATTAGTTTGTCTATAGATTGACAGCAGCGGGTACAGTTATCAGAATATATGAACAATCTCAATATAAACACAAACCAGAATTTGTGTTCAATTCTTATTTGTAAACGCATTCGATGCTTTTAGCTTCACTGCTGCTGTATACTCACATGATTTGTGTGTTTTATGTATTTGTTGTCTATTATCGCAGTAAGTGTTAAATCTGAATGTGTTGTTTGTGTTTTTCCAGCACACAGTCTTCAGAACTGTAATCTGACTGAAGAGTGTTGTGAAAGTTTGTCTTCATGTCTACAATCATCATCGTCTCTGAGAGAGCTGGACCTGAGTAACAATGATCTGAAGGATTCAGGAGTGAAGCTGATCTATGATGCTCTCAAGACTCACAACTGTCAACTAGAGACACTGAGGTCAGCAGTCGCGATTTCTTTAAGACTGCAAGGGAAGCTCAGCTTCCCCTATAATTGTCAAAAAATGAATGGTCAAATATATGTACTATTATGTTAACATTTTATTGACTAAAAATGCGTTAAACACGTTCATCTCGAACGAAAACAATTTCGTTCAGAATCAGCTACTTAGGTCGGCTGACTCGATTTCCTTCTCATTCATTCCCGTAGCGTACAGTGCATTACTCTGTTGAAGCCCAGCGTCCATTGACTTCAATGGGGCTGCTTTAAACAGTTTTTTTCAGTGCTTAGAAACAAGACGGTCATTGGATAATGCTGCGATTATGTCCCGCCCACGGACGCTCAGCGTCTCTGGGATGAATGGAGGAGTGGGCTGACCCGGACTCCGAGCGTCTGCGTGATGATTGGAGGGTCTGTCATCTCTTTTTAATCCACTTTTATGTCCCAAAATGCTCGTTTTTTGGGGTCGACAGCTTATAAAAACGTATTTCTTGGTTTTTTTTAGCTTGTTTGCTATACACATTGTCACATATCAGCTTTTAGACATTGTTTTTTTTTTGTTATAAATCATAAATGACAAGGAGGCGGCAGCTGCTCGCAATGCAAAGAGACGGTTGGTGTGGGCGTGGTCTTCAGATTATGACGCGAATCACTCTGTGTCCCCATTTCCAACTCAGTCCCATCGCAGATTTTGCATGTGTAGTCGAAAGACAAACTGCTGCAACCTTCATCGTATATTTCACACAATTTCACACACATTCATTGTTTCAGTTTAACATAATTCCCACATTTCCTCCCGTTGAGTTAAATATATACATATATATTAGATCGTTTGTTCATTAATTCATATAGTCTGAACTAGCCAGCTAGGCCTTCCAAAGTGTCCTGAAAAGTTATGGCCATCACTTTGATTCAGGGAGACTGAGGTCTGAACTTCAAGTCCTGTATTCAGATCAGGACTTGCAGAGTAACAGGAGAAAGCTGTGTGATTACTTGGTGTTCCTTAAAGACATGGAGTTGGACAGTGCAATGCCTCAGCTTTACAAACTGTTCTCATTAGTGGCAACAATAGGAGCTACATCTGCAGGTGTAGAAAGGAGCTTCTCCTGTTTAAAGTGGCTCAAGTCCTACACCCGTAACACAATGGGCCAAGGCCGTTTAAGCAGCCTAGCTCTGCTGGCCATTGAGAGGACACTGGTCAAGTCACTGGAAAAGACGCCTAGTTGGTACGACAGGGTTACAGAGCATTTTCTTGAACGTAGGGCAGAATTTACATATAAATAAATGGACAATTTTTATGATTTAGGCCGAAAATGAGCTTCCCCTCTTTAAAAGATCAGCAGCCGCCACTGGAGGTCAGACACTTTCACTGAAAATACTTTCAAATACTAAATTGTACTGTCATACAGTAGATGTTCTTCATTCACTTAAAACCACAATATGGAATAATTTTGTTATGAAATATCCCAAAATCTCTTGCGTAAATGTAAATACTAGATACATTTCTATTTAAAATAATGGCCTTGTCTCCCTTGTTTGTGTCGCATATCAGTGACTTAATATCCGCTGCTTCGCACTACCCTCAGTTTTCCAGTTTAAAAAACTACGGCTGATGTTTATACAGCATGTGGGACGCAGCATTAGTTGTTCTGGTATTATGATCACGATTTCTCTTTGGCAAGTGAAAGAAACCCAAAAAAGAGTAAACGTAGTTTACTTTTTAAATGTTGACTCTATTACTGTTTTAAACCCGGAAAACTATGTAGCGTTACGCTACCAAATCAATTGACAAAGTCCAATATCATTCGTGGGCTAAGGTAGCATTAAAATCCACGTTTCTTGCAAGCTAATTCAGTACGAATATATAAAATAAAATTCATTCATTGCCTTTTCCGTAAGCATGATGGACGATCTCCATATGCCTCTGGATGGTGTAAACCAGGGGTTTTCAACCGGTGGTCCGCGGCCCCCTGGTGGTCCGCGGCGGCATTGCATGTGGTCCGTGACATGCATTCCAGCCTACCTAATTTCACTATTAAAATCACTTTTTTTTCCATAAATTATCTTTCCAAACATTTCCAGAATATTTGCACATTGGTGGGAATACTAAATTGAAGGAACATATTTGAAATAATTTGAGTTTGAGTTGAGATTCAAACTGACACAGGATAGGCTTGCTTTGCACCTATCAGGTCTATCTCATGCTTTGCTAACGTTGTGTTTTGCTTCCCCAACGTCATATACGTACATATACGTCCATACCAGTGTTGCCAGGGTCGCGGTTTTCCCGCACAATTGGGCTATTGTGAGAATGCAGTTGCGGGAAAAATTATGGAGCCGCGGGTTGCGAGTTTTGGGGCTACTTTCATAATGCACTGCGGCCGCCAAAATGTTTATTTATATTCTAAGGATAAATGATAATTGATGCGTTTCTTATTGTGTATTCAAACTCCGAATGAATACCTGCCAACTCAAGGACCGGCCCGTTCTCAAAAGTGTGGAGAACGAGTCTGACAGACAGGCTACAGAAGATGGAGGAACGCGGGAGCTCATCTCAACCAAAGAGGAGAAATTAGCGGTGGTATTAGACACAGTACATCCGAATTATGTTTTAACCAATATTTCATCAGGTGAATGTCACGGTGCACAATGAAAGAAATCACACATGAGTGTACAAGACTTGATTCTCCCGGCTGCCAAATATCACGTTTGATCAGCGCTATACGCAGTCTATAACAACTAAATCATTGACGTGCTTGTACACATTATATATTATGCAGTAAATGTAACCATCATTATTTCTTAAGCAAGTTTCTGAATGTCTTACGAAGAGAAAACATGTTTCTTGTCCATTTGCGTGCGTGGCAGATGTGGGATATTTTTAAAGGGACACTCCACCCAAAAATTAAAATTCTGTTATGAATTACTCTAGTTGTTTCAAACCTGTATACAATTATTTGTCCGGTTGAACACAAAGATATTTGGTAGAATGTTAGCTGCTGAAAATTCTTTGGCATCATTTACTACCATAGCAGAAAAAAATTAATGGTAGTCAAACATGACCCAGAATTGTTTGCTTTCCTAAATATCCCAAAACGTATTTTGTGTTCAACAGAACAAAACGATATATACAATACCCAGGAAACCATTCAGATAAAAAAATATGGCAATAGAAACGTTTTTAGGGAGTTGTTAACTTTGATTTGACACAGGGAAAAAAATGGGCTAGTTTTCATTCCTTTTGGGCGGGTTTTGAGGGGTTATGGGCATATAATTAAATATTTCTTGGACCTGGCAACCCTGGTACATACACACACACAATAGTGGGCCGCCGATTACTTGGAAGTCAGAATGGTGGTCCCTGGCACAGAACCAGTTGAAAACCCCTGGTGTAAACGACATGTCCGATAATTCCACTCTCATACATAACGTCATTTAGCTTCGCCTTATGTTGTTGTTGTTTTGAAAGTGCACAATCTAGTGGTCAAAATGTACATATTATGGCTTTACTCTGAAATGACTGTGTCATTTAATATAGTTAATTTTGCTGTAATTGAAAATCATTGTTTCTGTTTTTGTTTCTGTTGACATTTGTTTATTAATGTGAGTTACAGGAAATCCTCACTAGACAAAATTAAAAATATTAAATAATTAAAACTTGCACAGCTAGTTTGATGAAACTTAAAAATATAATGCTAAGGTTTTGTTTTAAGATTTTAAATTAAAATTACTCTAATTTTGTCAGAGCGAATATAATTATTTAGATAATTAAAATGAATTATATTTATGGGTTGGTTTAGGATGATTTGTGTTGACATAGCTGAAGATTTTTTTTCACAAGGGAGTGGATAATGAGAGTAAATGTCAAAATCAAGTGTTATTTTATTCATTTGAATAAAGATGAGCACAAGAGGAGATTTCTTCATATTCAGTATTCTGTTGTGTTGGTATTTGAAAGAGTTTTCGTTTCATTGGTGGTTTTAAGAGGTTATCGTTCTACTGAAAAGCATTTGTTTAAGATGAAAAGAGACTCATCATAACTTGATAAAAGTATAGATGAATGTGTATTGAGGTTCATTAAAAGGAAGGAAGGAGACGGGAACCGGCAAACATTTAATCAAATTTAACATTTAATCAAATAATAACACAAGTAAAAAGACACCCGGCTGCCCCTCACGGTCGACGGCCGGTGAATAAAACATCAATACAGAAACAAACGTAAAACATGTTCGGGCCCGGTCCTCTCTCTTCAACGGTCCGGTCGCTCATTCTCTTATATGCTCCCAATCTCCTACATGATTCGAGCCCGGTGTGCGCACAGCTGGCACTCATTCACAATTACTCACCGGTCTCGAACCACGGTCTCGCCCCGCCTACTCCACTACAGAATGTTTTCCTTTGTCTCTGTTACCAAACTGCTCTGAGACTTGAGGGTTGAAGGTTTAACAGGCGTAAGGTCAGGACAGGCAGCAAACCATCATGAACGAGGTAACAGGCAATGGCAGAGGTTCACAAAACAAGATGGCGTCCAAGTAATAACACAGATCATCTAACAGAGAAAAATTAGAAATGTAACACAAGACAAGACTTCACATTGAATGAATGTGAAAACAACTTAAATAGGCAGAGTGGACATTATCCTAATTAGCCCCCTAGGCCTATATGTATTTATGAGCAATGTTTTTTTATTTTGTATATTCCCTGTCATGGCAGACAAGGAAAGACTCAAATGCGGGGCAAAAAACACGGTTTTATTTCAGGTAAACAAATCCACCACAGTCTGGTAAATAGCACACCACAGACGACCCCCTGCGGGTCACAGGGAAGAATCCAAAGAGAATAAGGTCCGGGGAGGTAACTCGACGCTGAATCCGCCAGGCGAGAGACTTCGCAGAGATCTGGGTCCGGGGAGGAAACTCGACCCGGAACTCGCTAGGCGAGAGAATCCGTAGAGCCTGATAAATGGTGGTATCCAGGAGCAGTGGTGGAGTCTTGTGAGGAGGGAGATCGCAGTCCGGAACGCCAACGGGATCTGTGTAGATGTAGTGGGAGAGTTTGCAAGGCAGGAAAAACACAGAGAAGTAGGACAGCGATCTTGAAGGCTGAATGCTAGGATGGTAGCAAGGCAAAGGCTAAGGCTATGACAATGGCAAAGACTAAGACTATACTAAGGCTAAATACGTCTAGAACACGCTAGAGCGTAGGCAGTCTGAGCTGGCAAAAACACGCAACGGTCAGACAAGGAACGAGGGAAAACAGAGGGTATTTAAGGGAAATACTAAGGGGATGTAATAGAATGCAGGTGCGAGTGA
The DNA here is from genome assembly GCA_029783895.1 of Triplophysa bombifrons. NCBI lineage: Eukaryota > Metazoa > Chordata > Actinopteri > Cypriniformes > Nemacheilidae > Triplophysa > Triplophysa bombifrons. The sequence goes on along the minus strand of JAPMJR010000028.1, from coordinate 1,006,026 downwards.
TAATAATAAACAAGTCACCGGTGTGGGGAAAGCCCTGACGGGGGAAACACGAGGGCGTGGTAAATGACATAGACACCGAGTGCGTGCTAACCGCTAGAAAAGGATAGCAAGTGCTCGATAAAACAAAACAAACACCTCCCAAGCCAGAACACACAAAGACAAGAACGGGATCATGACATTACCCCCCCCCCACCAGCGCCCCTAGGCGCTTAGGGAGGGGGCTCACCTCGTCTCCGGTGAAAGTCCACGACCAAAGATCGATCCAGCACGTCACGAGAAGGAACCCAAGACCTCTCTTCTGCGCCATAGCCCTCCCAGTCCACTAGGTATTGGAATCCCCTGCCGCGGCGACGGACGTCAAGAAGCTTCCTGACAGTGTAGGAGCAGGAGCTCCGTCCACGAGTCGCGGAGGAGGAGGGGTGGGTCGAGAACTGGCGGGGTTGAGAGGGGATGTGACCACTGGTTTAACCCTAGATACGTGGAACACAGAATGAATACTACCAAGAGGAGGTGGAAGCTTGAGCCGTACGGCCACCGGATTAACCACCTTGGCGATACGGAACGGCCCAATGAACCTGGGAGCCAGCTTGCGAGAAGGAACCCGGAGAGGAAGGTCCTTGGTGGAAAGCCATACCCGTTGACCGCACACATAGGTAGGAGGAGAGGACCGGTGACGGTCAGCTGCGGCCTTGGTCCTCAGGGAGGTTTGGGCCAGAACCTTTCTGGCTCTCGTCCAGGTGCGGCGGCAATGTTGGACGAAAGCCAGAGCCGAGGGGACCGCCGCGTCGAGTTCCTGGGTGGGAAACAAAGGGGGTTGGTAACCAAGAGAACACTCAAATGTTGACATACCTGAGGAGGAGATGGGAAGAGAGTTGTGGGCATACTCCACCCAAGAGAGCTGTTGGCTCCAGGAGTTAGGGTTGTTGGATGTCAGACAGCGGAGTCTCCGTCCGAGATCCTGGTTGGCTCGCTCGCACTGCCCATTGGTCTGGGGGTGAAAGCCTGAGGACAAACTCGCTGAGGCCCCGATTTGTCTACAGAACTCCTTCCAAAAGCGGGACGTGAACTGAGGACCCCTATCAGAAACGACGTCAACCGGAAAACCATGAATGCGGAAGACGTGATCCACCATCAGTTCAGACATCTCTCGGGAGGAAGGGAGCTTGGGAAGAGGGATGAAATGGGCAGCCTTGGAGAATCGGTCAACCACCGTGAGGATAACAGTGTTTCCTCTGGAGGGAGGAAGGCCCGTAACAAAATCCAGAGCGATGTGAGACCAAGGGCGGGAGGGAATGGGGAGGGGACGAAGGAGACCAGCAGGTGGGCGGCATGACGTCTTATTCTGAGCGCACACCGGGCAAGCCAACACGAACTGTCTGACATCGGTGGATATTGATGGCCACCAAAACCACTGACGCCACGGTTCCCTTTACTCCTGGATGGCCGACCAACCTGGACGAATGACACCACTGGAGGACTTCGGAACGTGTCGAGGTCGGAACGAACAGTTTATCTGCTGGACACCCCTCTGGCACTTGTACCCCACGAGCGGCCTCCGTCACTCGTCTCTCGATGTCCCAGGTGAGGGAGCCTATTACCACTCTTCTGGGAAGAATGAAATCAGTAGACTGCTCCCCCCCCAGGGGATTCGAAGAGACGAGAGAGTGCATCCGGTTTGATGTTCTTGGAACCAGGCCGGTACGATAGGGTAAAGTTGAATCTGCCGAAGAAGAGTGCCCAACGGGCCTGGCGCGAATTCAACCTCTTGGCTGAACGGACATATTCTAAGTTTTTATGGTCCGTCCAGACCAAGAAAGGCTGTGACGACCCTTCCAACCAGTGGCGCCACTCACCCAAAGCAAGACGAACCGCCAGCAGCTCTCTGTTGCCGATATCGTAGTTTCGTTCAGCAGGGCTGAGGCGGTGTGAGTAGAAAGCACAAGGGTGCACCTTCTCATCATGACTGGTACGTTGGGACAAAACTGCGCCTACCCCGACGTCGGAAGCATCGACCTCGACAATAAACTGCCGTTCGGGATCTGGAAAACAGAGTACAGGTGCAGAGACAAATCTGGACTTAAGTTTATCAAAGGCTACCTGTGCATTAGAATTCCAAGAGAACGGGACCTTGGAGGAGGTTAATGCTGTGAGCAGAGTGGCCACCTGGCCGGATCCCCGGATGAATCGCCTGTAAAAATTGGCGAAACCCAGGAAGCGCTGCAAGGCCTTACGAGAGTCAGGGGTGGGCCATTCGGCAACAGCTTTGATCTTGGAGCTGTCAGGTTCAACGCCTCGGGTAGAAATTACGTGGCCAAGGAACGAAACCGTATCGGAGTGGAAATCGCACTTCTCCGCCTTGACGAACAGCTTATTTTCAAGAAGACGCTGGAGAACCTCTCTAACGTGTCGGTTATGTTCCTGGAGAGAGGGGGAAAAGATAAGGATGTCATCCAGGTAAACAAAGACAAAACGATTAATCATGTCTCCCAACACATCATTAATGAGACTCTGGAAGACGGCTGGAGCATTCGTCAAGCCAAACGGGAGTACCAAATACTCGTAATGTCCAGAAGGTGTGTTAAATGCCGTCTTCCACTCGTCCCCCTCGCGGATACGAACCAGGTGATAGGTGTTGCGTAGGTCTAATTTAGTGAAGACCCGGGCTCCCTGTAAAAGTTCGAAGGCGGACGCCATTAACGGTAAGGGGTATTTGTTCTTAACCGTGATTTCGTTCAAACCTCGATAATCAATACAGGGACGCAGGGAGCCGTCCTTCTTCTCCACGAGGAAGAAACCCGCACCGGCCGGCGAGGAGGAGCGACGAATGAGCCCAGCGTTCAATGATTCTCGGATATACTTGTCCATAGCCTCTCTTTCTGGACTGGAAAGGGAATAAAGACGACCCTTGGGCGGAGAAGTGCCTGGGAGGAGATCTATAGCGCAGTCGTAAGGACGGTGGGGAGGAAGGGAGGTAGCTCGTGACTTGCTGAAGACGGATCCCAAGTCGTGATACTCCTCCGGGACCCCGGCCAAATCAGCAGTATCCACCTGAAACTTGGGAGACACAAAAACAGGAGAGGGAGCAGGACCAAGACAAGACACATGACAAAAAGAGCTCCACGCAAGAATAGAATTGTTAACCCAATCAATGTGAGGACTATGCTGTGACAACCAAGGATGCCCTAATATGAGTGGGTTATTGGGGGAATCGAGGATGTACAGCTTAATTCTCTCACAATGATTCCCAGAAAGAAAAAGGCTTACGTGAGGGGTAACGTGAGTGATAGTGGTGAACGGTCTTCCCGCTAGCATCCAGACTGAGATGGGTTGATGGAGAGGAGAGATGGGAATCCTCCATCTTCGTGCTGTGGAGGCATCAAGGAAATTTCCTTCAGCTCCCGAGTCGATCAGAGCAAGGCCGGAGTGCAGGTCTTGTCCGAAAGAGAGTCGAAAAGACAGTTGTGTGCGGGAAGTAGGAGAGGATCTGGAGATGGCGCCCACCCGGACTCTCCGCTCTACGGATGGGCGTTTGGCTTTTAATGGACAGGTCGCCACCGTGTGGTCTGCTCTTCCACAATAGAAACACAGGCCCAGAAGAACTCGCTCTTGTTTCTGGCCTGGGGTGAGACGTGAACGACCGAGCTGCATAGGCTCAGCAGGAGGGTTGTGGGAGGAAGAGGAAATGTCCCGGCCGGTATCTCGGTTGGTGTCCTTGTTGTTATCCCGGTGTCGCCAGGAGGGAGGTGGAGAACGTCGGCGGCGGCGTGCGTTGACACGGCTCTCAATACGCAGACAGACATTAATAAGATCCTCCAGGTCTCTGGGAGGTTCCAGCGCGGCTATCTCATCCGCGATGTTCGGACTTAGCCCATCCAGAAAACGAGATCGAAGAGCCCCTGTATTCCAATTGCAGGCGGCTGCTAAAGTCTTGAAACGAATTGAGTAGTCCGTGATAGTACCTCTGCCTTGCGAAACACGGGAGAGCTGGAAGGCGGCCTCATCGCCCTGTGCTGACCTATCAAATAGGCTGGTCATCTCCTCCCGGAAGCAACGAAATGAACGACAACAGGGGTCCTGAGCCTCCCAGACTGCGACTCCCCACTCACGAGCTCGTCCAGTCAACAATGTCAAGATAAACGCCACTCTAGTCTCCTCGGTAGAGTATCGGCGCGGTTGAAGAGCAAAAACTAAAGCACACTGCGATAGGAACGCCCTGCAGGCGTTAGGATCCCCATCATAGAGGGGGGGCTGTTGGCGTGAGGTTCCGGTTCGCCAAGATTCCCGCGAGGGAGAGGAGATGAATGTTCTCCAGAGTGGGTAGCTCCACTGAGATGCTCGTTGACCTGAAGTCTGAAGGTATCCAATTGACCACGAAGAACTTCAATTTCCTGAGAACAGGCGGCGAGACGGGTCGTTTGTTGTCCAAGCATGATGCCCTGTTGTTGGAGGGCGGACCTGAGATGATCCAGTCCCGCTGAGTCGTGTTGTTGGTCTGACCGTTCTGTCATGGCAGACAAGGAAAGACTCAAATGCGGGGCAAAAAACACGGTTTTATTTCAGGTAAACAAATCCACCACAGTCTGGTAAATAGCACACCACAGACGACCCCCTGCGGGTCACAGGGAAGAATCCAAAGAGAATAAGGTCCGGGGAGGTAACTCGACGCTGAATCCGCCAGGCGAGAGACTTCGCAGAGATCTGGGCGAGAGAATCCGTAGAGCCTGATAAATGGTGGTATCCAGGAGCAGTGGTGGAGTCTTGTGAGGAGGGAGATCGCAGTCCGGAACGCCAACGGGATCTGTGTAGATGTAGTGGGAGAGTTTGCAAGGCAGGAAAAACACAGAGAAGTAGGACAGCGATCTTGAAGGCTGAATGCTAGGATGGTAGCAAGGCAAAGGCTAAGGCTAAGGCTAAGGCAAAGGCAAAGGCTAAGGCTATGACAATGGCAAAGACTAAGACTATACTAAGGCTAAATACGTCTAGAACACGCTAGAGCGTAGGCAGTCTGAGCTGGCAAAAACACGCAACGGTCAGACAAGGAACGAGGGAAAACAGAGGGTATTTAAGGGAAATACTAAGGGGATGTAATAGAATGCAGGTGTGAGTGATAATAATAAACAAGTCACCGTTGTGGGGAAAGCCCTGACGGGGGAAACACGAGGGCGTGGTAAATGACATAGACACCGAGTGCGTGCTAACCGCTAGAAAAGGATAGCACGTGCTCGACAAAACAAAACAAACACCTCCCAAGCCAGAACACACAAAGACAAGAACGGGATCATGACAATTCCCTTTACCAGTTTTAGCAGCAATTTAAAAGTAAGTAGTAAGGCTCTTGTAAATAGTAAAGTGTAGAAGCCATGTGTTTGTTGGATTTATTACCATTTGTATAACCATAATTTAACTACAAACATAAATGCCTCGGTTACGTCTGTAACCTTCGTTCCCTTCAGTCGATTTCTCGACGTTGTGTTGAGAGACAGACTGGGGTTTGATTCTGAGAACCTATCATCTCCGAGATCAAATTAAAACGCCAATGGGGATTGGCGAATGGCCCGCCCACACCGGACATACAGGTATCAAAGGAAGATGGCGGCGGTCATTCATCACCCTTTGTGCTGAGGAACCTGAGAGGTGCTCCTTGCAGCGGATCGGAAAAGCGTTGTGGCATGAAGACACAACGTCTCGTTCCCTCCATCAGGGAACGTAGGTTAAAGACTTAACCGAGACGTTCCCCTTCAGTCGGTCTCGACGTTATGTTGATCTATCTTAACACACCACGGCGCTGAGACATATTACGACCTTGAGCTGAGCGACACTGACTAGGCTAGCGAGTCACAAGTGAGCGGTGCAGCGAGATGTAACCATCCAGTGAATAGTTTTGGACATACTGTCAAGCCTGTAGTACTGCAATGCATATATTGACAGTCATCACGGACAGGGCGGACAGGGAGACTACATAGCGCACTGTACTTACCTAAAGAGGGAAGAAGGCGCTTTCGCTGGCATATGCCCAGGCCAGATGCCTGTCCTACATATTAGGGTGTAGGACACTGGTTCCTTTCGGAGGTTGTAAAGCCTCACGAAGGTACTGGGTGTAGCCCAACCTGTAGCTACACATGTCTGCCAGAGGGGCGCCTTGGGCCGGTGTCCACGAGGAGGCCCTGCTCCGGTGCAGTGGGCTCTCACTGCAAGTGGGCACGGGTGATCCTGGGATTGGTACGCCGTGGCGCCCACAATCCAATGCACCAGCCTCCGTCTGAGATAGCCCTCCCCTGTTGAGGCGCAGTGCGCTGGACACAACACGTCGGAGGTTGGGTCTTTCTCCCCCGAGGGGACCGCCTGCAGGTTCACCACCTGAACCCGGAAGGGAGTGTGGGAACCTTGGGCACGTAACCAGGCCGGTGTCTCATAGAGACTTACCGCCCAATTTCCAGGCACCCATGGGACACAAAGAATACTGGAGGTCCCTACCCTCTTGTAGAGGCAAGTGCCATCAAGAGTGGCCTTCATCGTAATAAGGACGAGAGGCGTCTCCTAGGGGCTCACAGGCCCAAAGGCCATGTAGGACCTTACGGTACTAAGAGGGTGCGGAGCGCGGCCGGAGTCGCGCTCCTGAGATTGCCAAAAACTCTAGGTAGTAGGGAACCCGTCACTGCGTGCCCATTGCACACTACACCCCACCCCGCAGGGAGGCGCTTAACGCGACTTGGACCTGCCCGAGCGAATTGTCAACGGAAGGAAGGAAACATAAGAGTAAGGGTCCTACGGGTCGATTGCCACAACCAATCTTGTCGCCAAGATGCGCTTCTGTATCAGCTCGATACAGAGAGGGGCGAAGCCTTCCCCCCCTTAAAGGCAATATGAAGTCCGGCCCGGAAGACATCTCGGTTAGAGGGACAGGTTCGACCGCCTGGCATAACCGAGATGGATCGTCCTCTAGCTTGCGTAACGGGCTGGTGCCGTGGTTGCCAAAGTGGAGGATGATCTGCTTCACCGTGCCATGGGAGGCTGGTTAGTGGCTGACAGAGCGGTGACCTTACACAGGGTGGGACCCCGGAGAGGTTGACTGCTCTGCCTACTGACTTACTTAGTGTTAGCGCCGGCCGACGCAACGTCACATGGAGATTGCGGAAGGCAGCGATATCACTGGGGGGAAGCCCGGAGAGAGAGTTCAAGGCCGGGTCGACCTTCCCATCAACCACAACCAGACATTCCGGAGAACGTAGCCGCTGTGGCCGCCACACCTGAGGACAAACCATACCACTGTATGCTGAAACCCCAACGTGCAGTACAGGTGGCGTGGCCGCCAGACTCGAAGATGGGTCTGTCATACCCAAGAACACAGCTTGCAACATCTCATCATCACCACGCACCGTCTCCGGCGCGTGGTGTAGGAACAAGACGTTGGGACCGTCTCTTGGGGAACGGTCTGACGAGGCGAAGTGTGAACGATCGGCAGCCAGTGGCTGACGAAAGACGTTGACATCCTCACATCACCCTTGCCCCTCCACGCCGCTGACGGCAGGGCCGTAGCCCATGCCGTCATGAAACGGGAAGCAGCGACTTGGCGGCTAAGTCCCGTGGGACCACAGCCGCCCGTGACGCAACATCTGAATCATACATCACCCGGAGTGCGGACAGAACTGATCCACAACGGCCGCCCCAGCATGCTGGAAACCCAGCACCCGGGGTAGCCGATGTGTCCAGGGTGAGAGTGGAAACTGTGAGAAATATTGGTTCTGAAAAAAGGACCTGCTGTTTTATATCTGTAGCTCGCTGCCGAGACGCCCAGGGGAAGTCTGCGCTCCGGAGGAGAAATCCGCCGCCGACAGGAAAGAGTCCACTCGCCGAGGGGGATCCGCCATCAGAAGGGAGAAGTCCGCTGCTCTGCGTCATTAGTCCAGCAGGAACTCGAAGAGATAAACTCGAAATCATACTCCGAGTAGGTTCCAAAGAACAAAGGATGATGAATCACCGCCGCCATCTTCCTTTAATGCCCGTATGTACGGGGCGGAGACTGGCTTGGGCGGACCATTGGCCAATCCCCATTGGCGTTTTAGTTTTATCTCGGAGATGATAGGTTCTCAGAATCAAACCCCAGTCTGTCTTTCAACACAACGTCGAGAGACCGACTGAAGGGGAACTATATCTAGTATAATGAAACTATTGTAGTTAGAATGTGATTTTTTTTATTAAATTCCTCTTCGAAGTGTGTTTTGGGTTTTAATCCAATAGGATTTACCATCACACCAATAGAATCCATCACATACAAGTAGACGACAAGTATCCAAATTACAATTCCCACTTTACCATTAAATCCATTAAATTTAATGTTGTATTGTGGGCAGGGTTCTATTGTTTTTATTTAAACAGGAATACTTCAACTATAGTTACTTCAGTAAAAACATCATTTATTTCCCAAATCTCTTTAAATGATGTAGCAGCAGATCAAAAGCTAACACGCACGCGTAGATCAAGGTGTATGTGATGCTTATTTACTGTTTAGCCGAATTTTCTACTTTTGGACCTTTTATAAATGTAATGGAGTAAAACGTATGATATTTGTCTTTCAAATGTAGTGGAGTTAAAGTACAAGTACTCAGAAAAAAACAATACTCAAGTAAAGGACAGATACTCAAACAGTGTACTTAAGTACAGTACTCAGGTAAATTTACTCCGTTACTGTCCAGCTCTGCACATATGAAAACTACAAGTGTGCACTTGATGCAAGCGCACAGAACAGTTCCACGAGTGAATTCAATGTGTACTTGCAAAAACTCAGTCCATGAGCACAGGACCGTGGTGAGCACTCACACAATTCTCTCTATTCTCTCAACTGCTCAACACTCACTCGCTCACAGAGTTGACTTCTGAGACACTGGGGGCGGGATAATGGCTGATTTCTCCTCTCCTTTCATTGGTCACTTTTAACACACAGTCACACACAGTCTCTGACGTGTATCTTAATGTTCACCTTGCTTTAGCTATGTGTAAGAATTTAAGCAAGTCACATTTTCATTTCTTACATCTGTCAACGAAATTGATGGTGTATCATAAAGTTGACCTTTTTAAAACCCAAGAGAGAGAGCAGACTCAAGCGGGAGAGCCAGTTCTCCTCTGTCATATTAAAACAGCACTGCTGCAACTACAGAGAGAATGATGTCAACTGTTATTAACCAGCTGAGAAGTGAAAAGAGAAAAGAACTTGTGGGGATAGAAATATTCTGGTAATATATGGGAATGAAATGTTTCCTGGAGTCATTTAATTTGAGCTATCTAATAACATTGGTTTAAATATTTTTTACACATTTCCTCTAATAACTATTTCATTTTTAACTTATGTGGTCCATAAAGTCAAGGGCATCTGTAACACTGTAACCCAAGTTTAAAAACTGATAAATAAATGTATGGTGTTATGCCAAATGAGGAAGTGTCTGTATAATGGTTAAGATACAAGTCGGTGACTGTATGTGACTACGTTTCAAAAGTTTGTTTGTTTAGGAAACTCAAATAAAACAACAAAGTCAACTGCAATGTTATTTGTTCGTAAAGAGAGGATACAGTATGGCAGACTATCTGTACACAGTGACAGATCAAAAACTTAGAGCCATGTTGACAAGATCCAGACTCAGTGGACATAGTCACTATAGAGACGAGCAGACACACACAAACATGACTGACACTGTGTCCACACTGTCATCTCAACACAAATGAGACACAACTCCACTTCCTAACAGAATGCACAAAATACACAGATATACGGGCAGTGTTCTCTGGAAGAATCAAGTCCAGACACCAGACGTCTGAAAGTCTGTCAAACGTTGAGAAACTGACGTGTCTGTGAGGAGAACACAAGGACTGATGTGTGTTAGCTGCACAATATGTGTCTGCCACAACACAAGAGGCCTGACCTGATGTTTACAATATGTCTACACAACATTATATTATTATATCCCTTTATTCTGATACTTAAATGTATATTTTGTAAATATTTGTTTAATTTATACTCTTTCAGTTTTTATATATTTATTTATATTATAAACCACTTTAAATTGCACTTCATAGATCACACTTTTTTTATTACTATTATTATCTTTCTTTTTGATTGTAAACATACTTGCACTATTTTTATAAAGCCCAGTTGCAAATGCTTTGACAATACGAATGTACATTTTGTCATGTCTAAAAGGACACTTTCATTGACAAATTGAGTGTTGAGCAGTTGTGAGAGCAGAGAGAGAATTGTGTAATTGATCGTCACGGCCTTGTGCCTGCGGACTGCTTTTGTGCTTGTGGAGCAGAAATGCACTCTTGTGGCGGTGCGTTTCCCCTCGCGGAACTGATCTTCACTCGTGGTTTTCATGCGTGTAAGTTTTGGGTCTGAATGAACGCTATAAATGTTACATGTAACATTGAGTCTAACAGAATGATTGTTAAAATGTGGTTTCAGAAAAACGAATAAAATTGGTTGTAACAAATGAGAGTATTTTCTGTTAGTTTGTCCACATTTACATTTAGTCATTTAGCAGACGCTTTTATCCAAAGCGACTTACAAGTGGGGTACAAGTGGGGTAATGGAAGCAATTAGGACAGCATAAGTACAACAAAAGCATAAGTGCAATCAAAAAGAAGACTGTCTCATATAGCCTAACACAGTATTCATTCATACTTTTTTTTTTTTTTTTAGAGTAGAGAAGAATAGAGTAGCGAAGAAAAGAGTAGAGAAGAAGATAGAGTCAGAACAGATCAGTCAGATGTTGGCGGAAGAGATGTGTTTTCAGACGTTTCTTAAAGATGGCTACAGAATCTGCAGATCTTGTAGCAGCGGGCAGATCATTCCACATAGGTGGAACAGATCCGGAGAAGGTGCGCGATAGAGATTTTTTACATTTTTGGGATGGCACCTGATGGACTTAAAATTGTCCAACGTGTTCAAAAATTGGACTTACAGACGTTCTTTGAATAAAGTTGAAGTTTATTAACCTGAAAATCAGCGCGCTGGGCTGTCTCACACACAACTAACTCAACAGCGAGTCCCGGAGAATCAGCCCCGCCTAAACAGTGTTTTACATTTTTATATGTGTATGTGTGGGTGTATCTTCAAGCTTGCTTCAGTAGTTAGTGTCCAATCTCACGGCTCTTGAGACATCCACCGTTTAGTCTTTAGCCAATGGAGAGATGACCGCTTGGCGCTTGTGGACAACCGCACCCTTCTTCTTTGTTCTCTTAGCATCTGTAAAACACCACACTTCCCCCAACTAGTTCCCCCAACACTTATCTAAACACAAGATCTGTGGTATGTGTTTGCATGCTCTGCTTGGTTCAGGCATAACAGTTAATCACTCTTGCACATACCTGAGCTGGTTTACTCCTCTTTCTTTGCACTCTAATATTCTCCCTTATTATCCCCTTCACAGTACCACAGTAATTATGACACTACAGCATGATTATATTGATAACAAATAACTTGTTTAAACATATGCAATTAAAACATGGTAATGAAAATAACACAACACTGTTAAAGACTTATAAAACCCTTCAATCGCTAACTCGGTTAGCTGGATTTGATTGTTGACGATTTGGCATGATCTTGGATTGTTTGGTTCTTCGAAGCTCATCCTGGACTTGCTGTCATAGCAACAGGTCCGTAAACTTGAACCTGCTCGCGAGCAGGCTTACTTCATGTCAACAGGATTAGATTGCGGCTTTATAAGCGGAGGTGATATGGGAAGTCTTTCGCAGACATGTCTTGTCTGTTTTTACGTCAGGAATCCGTTACTGAAGGTATCAGAATAATTCAAAGAGCATTTCGAATTAATCGCGTTTTGCGAGATCGACAGGATCCTTTCGCGCAGCGCGATAAGAGATATCGTTTTTCTCTAGAGGGTGTAATCTACATTATCAACTTGTTGGAGCCACACGTTAAATGTTCGACTCGTCGCAGTCGGGCTTTAACAACTGCACAAACAGTTTGTATAGCTTTGCGATACTTTGCGAGTGGCACTTTCCTTTACACTATTGGAGATGCAGAAAACGTGGGTAAAAGTGCTGTATGTCGTGCCATTCGCAAAGTTTAGCTGTCACTCAAACAGTTTTTAGGGGGCTTTGTGGTATTTCCAAGCCACTTAAGTCCACAGGCTGTGAAGCAGATTTTTTTGCCATTGCAGGTACATTATAATTGTTAATGAAGATCATGCAATCATGATCATGCCAAAAAGTAGCCTAGGATTTACAGTATTTGTTCCTCAGGCTTCCCACGCGTTATTGGTGCCATAGACTGCACACACGTCCCCATCAAGGCCCCACCTGGCTCCAACGAAGGGGATTTTGTGAACCAAAATTGATTTCACGGTGTAAATGTGCAAGTAAATTACTACTTCGATTATTAATATTCCAGATTAGCAATAAATACAAAATAAAAAAGTGATGTAATCAAAAAGTATGCAGTTGACTGATTACAAATATTGCAGGTGGTGTGTGACTCCATGTTCCACATTTCAAATGTGGAAGCCACATGGCCTGGTTCTGTGCATGAATCCAGGATTTTCAGAGAGTCACATTTATGCACATTATTTGAACGTGGTTAAAATGATTTAAAACTCACTGCATTACATCATTTTATTCTGAGCCTAACAAAACTGCATTTTTCCAGGTGCTTACGATGGGATCCTGCTTGGTGACGGGGGCTATGCCTGCAGGCAGTACTTCATGACGCCATTCCCCGACCCAAACCCTGGACCACAAACCCTTTACAATGCAGCTCTAGCCAGGACAAGGGCACGCATTGAAATGACCTTTGGCCAACTAAAGGGAAGATTTCAGTGTCTTAAGGGTCTGAGGGTTGCACCTGACAGGGCCAGAAAAAGGAAAAGTAGACTGCCCACCTCTGTATATCTTTGTGCTGTAGGCGTTTCCTCCTGCAACTCATATTGCAGTCTGAAATAATATCGACACTCCTATAAATTAAATAAAGTTATTTGTGCACTTACAAGTACTTCCTCCAAAGGACAGTCATCTGAGAGGGTTTCTTCACTGTCCTGTGCAAAAGAAAAATGGATATTAAAAAGTGTTGCTCTTTCTATCCTTTTAATGTAAAGTTAGAAATGTCCACTTACTGCACATATTTCAGACACCACTTTCTTGGGAACAGGTAAAAGTGTTGGTGTATTATGTAAAACTACACAAAAGAGCAGAACTCAATGGCATTACAATACACTAGGAAAAATATGATCAATAACATATTGCTAAATATTTTTACATTTGTTATGCAATTTTCACCTTCATAAATCAAAGCAATTGACTAAATATTTATCTGTTGAAATGACTATACAGGCCATTTGGATTATAGACATAATTTAACGCAGCAACAAATTATTTACAGTGTAGCAAGATGATTTAAAACTCATTTACCTGTAATTAAGGTGTTGCTCTTACTGGTCCCTGGCTTTAGGTCTAAGGAAGAGCCCTTTACAATGGGTCGGTTCTCATTTAGCCCAAGGGGCAGCTGTTCTGCCGGGGTATAATGTGGGGCTGCAGGACCACCATCTGTTTTTTTCTGCTCCGCCTTTTTTTTTTTGCAGATTATAAACAGACAAACACATCATTTAAAATGTTTTTGGTAACAGATACTAAACAGTAGAAGTAGAAAGGAATACCAGTTTGAAGAATATTCTTGTACTTCACTTTTACTTCTTCCCTTGTTCTATTGGGTCCTGAGCTGGCTCTGACATTAAGCAATTATTAAATTATTAAAATAAGAATACTGTAATAATAAGTGATAAAACCCTAACATGAAACACTTACGCATTTAATTTGTCTGCTACTTTTTGCCAGTCCTCTCTCCTGGCTTTTGCACACTTTAAAGTGTTCCCTGACGTTTTAATTATTTTTTCAAACTCAGCAAACCCTTCCAGTAATAATTCATGCTCTGCTGCGTTGAAAAACTGAGCGCGCTCTTTTGCCATGATGAGCAGCCAATAGCAGCGTTGCTGATCATTGTTTCTACTATCGATACATATTCCCTTTTAAACAAGCGCAAGAACGCACAATGATCTCAGATAACTCAATCCAGCGATACTAATCATATCCGGCAGGTGTGTTCGAAGAACCCAATTAGCCGGATAATGATTAGCACGATGATATCATCTCGGATGTGTCATTTGATCTCGGATGTAATAAGCGACGTACGAAGAACGGGCCCCAGGAAATGCCGGCTTTACCGAATTACTTGTGATTGCAGTGTCACTGTCAGGCAACACGTCCTGGAGGTGAGAATGTAAAAACATTTGAAATCAATACAAATGTAACCTACAAAGGGAATGTTATTTAAAGAACAACAGTAAGAAGTTTACCTTTTCAAAAGAAGATGAAAATTCATTATCTTGGTCCAAAAATGGAGACCAATTACTGTCTCCCACATCACTTCCATCCTAATTTACAAAGTTTTTTAAGTTATGGTCTCAATCCAATCAAAATTGAACTGTTTCTATATAATTTAACACATCTGAGGTAGCTCCACTAAAACAGTGTGTCAGCAAAAAAAGTAATTATCCGATTTTAATCATTTAATTTATATTATTTTATTAATAATAATAATTGACAACATGGCCTACTCTATTATTAAATATTAAACATAAATATGCAGTTATTGCATTTGACATATTTTTCAATGAGAAAACTGGATCTGAAATCAAGATAACATGTGGGTCTCATGTTACATGCTCACCTGGAGGACACGAGGACTGCCATCATTTAAAGATGATCTCAAATTCTGGCAGGAGCCCTGAAAATAGACATTATCAGCAACACAAAGATAATGTTCAGTGCTTCTGTACAGTGCATCCTTTAACAATCATTTGTATTTATTCACATAAATGGCAGTCACCATAGCAAACCCTTCTGAATGAACTGACAGATAAATTACCAAGGAGGAATTGTGGTCTCCACAAGGTATTTCCTCAACATCATCATCATATCTCAATTTTGAGCCGCTCTTAATCACTGAAGTTTCCTGATTAAAAAAAAGTTAAAAATAACTTCATGGTAACTTTTCAGCATTATCATGACTAAAATATTTTGATTTTAAATTTTAGAAGGTATATGCATCAAAACTTTCAAGTAAATTAAAGAGTTTAAAAACTTTTTAACTCTTAACTTTGTCATTAATACTGAAGCAGAAACCGAGCTGTTTTGTAAAAATATATACAATTTTACTATACCTTTTCACCTGAAGTTTCATACTCCGTTTCAGCAGGAGGACTGTCAACATTTAAAGTTGTTTTCGAAATCTCCCAGGAGCCCTGAAAATAGACATTATCAGCGACACAAAGAAAACCCATAATAAAAACTAAATGGCATAATGGATTTTTTATTTATTTTTTTACAGAAGAGAAAATACCTTCCAAAGATGTGCAGTGGCTTTACGAATTTTTAGCCGATTCGATGATGTATTCGGCACTTCCAAGTCTTTGCAGACAACTCCCCATAAATCAGCTTCATTGTAAACACTTTAGTCCCTTATATTATCCCCAGGTTTAGCAAATTTTGTAAGGCTTTGTAATATTTGGTCCAGGCTTTTTAAAATTCTCCTTGACTTTAAAATGACATAAATATCGAACAAAGGTTTAAGCCACCACACATGTTATAAGTTATTGTATATCACTTAAAAACTTGTCATTTAAGTGTAATACTTGCCTTTCCAAAGGTGATGAAGGTGCAGGTTCTGAATTAAACACACACAGACACACACACACATTTAAATTAACCCTATAGTCCTCTGTTCATATTTAAAATTGTAATTAAAATTATACTTCTATCCTTCTATACTACTAGCAAGGGATCAAATAATGAAATACCTTTTCATTCCAATTCAAAAATGTATTATTTTGCAATCAAATTTATTAATTCCTATTTTATTGTACATTGTTTTATTGTAGAATGAGTTATTAAGTAATTCAATGCTGGGTGTACATATGCGTGCACCATAAGCCTGTGAGTTCATATATGTACACATCATATTAAGATAAATCGCTAAACTAGCATAATTATTATTGGTTAAAAAGCAAGTGACCTTGACAAAAGTTTTATGAAATATATATATATATTTATATACTTGAGAAAATGGTATGATGTTACACTCACATATATCTTGCGTAATGATAGCATGTAATACATGGCTGATTGCCTTATTACCTGTCCCTTGGTTTACTCATCCTTTTTACTGAATATGTGGATACTTTTCAGTAGCTTCATGCGAACATCTAACTTAATTCACAAGGATTTCGGCAACGTAACAGACAGAAATGTCTTTTAGATTAACTTCAAAAGTAGGCTACTTAAAAACACTTGCTCATTTAGCCTATTGATCGATGCTCTAATGGGCCCTAGGCCGTCACAAAAAAAAAGTGATTGACAGCATGTGAAAGCCTATCACTGTCTTGGAAAGGTGACCACCTGTTAGATTGGGTCCTTTTGAGCGACGCGGTTATCGGGTTCTACTAAACTCATACAAAGTAAAAGTACCTTGAAAACATAACACAACAGACAGACCAGTAAAGTGGAGAAAAAAAAATACTCGAGTTCAGTTATGATAAACAAAGTATTTGTACTGTAAATTAGAGTAGACCTATGTAAGTTTTAAAGAAGTGTTAAAAACATCTATCAGTGGAGATGGTGGTCTAGTGGGTTAAACCACTGAACTGGTAAATCAAAGGTTGCTGGTTCGATCCCAGCAGCCACCACCAGTGTGTCCTTGAGCAAGACACTTTACTCCATGTTGCTCCAGGGGGATTGTCCCTGTAATAAGTGCACTGTAAGTCGCTTTGGATAAAAGCGTCTGCCAAATGACTAAATGTAAAAATGATGTAAATGTAAAAATGTAAAAAGCTAATGAAATGCTGAGCAGTTATGAGGACAAAAGGACGTCTGGAAAGTTGTATTTGATGACATTTAAAAGAAAATATTGAACTGGATAAACTAATTTGACTCTTGCACCCTGTAAAATACTGTCCTTTTGAAGACTATAGCCTAGTTTAAAAAAATGTTACAAAAATATTATGGTTTGCTATAATTACTTTTCAGAGTGAATAGTACACATAGTTCATGTTTTGATGGAATAATATATGGTTTGTTGAATTTTCTTTTAATTGTATTTACTTTTGGTTTTTATTGTCCAGAAAGCTTGTAAGCAGTGATGGTCCTCATGCCTCTGCAGAATTACTTGTCAGTATGCCACAACCTCTCCTGCAGCTTATCCTGTAATATATATTAATGATAAAAATAATATATTTTATTTATTGGCACCTTTAATACTCAATGTCTCCTAACAAGCAGTGACAGATTATCAGAAGACTGTAGGCTACAACCTAATGAAATTTAAACGAGTTTTATAAAGACAGAATTAAAGAAGAATTTGTGATAGGTATTATATAACCTGTGTTATGACATTTCACAATATATACAAATGCAAAAATAAACTTAAAAGTAACATTTTTGCCTTTTTTATATATTGTAAGTTAAAGATTGGATTGTGATAAAACAAAAACTGAATATGAGAAGATTATTTTATTAGGTGTGTGAATTAGTGTGCAGCAGCGAGTCAATACATGTCCGCAGGTGCCAAAGCCACAGTACACTTGGAGTCTGATGCTTTGTACATGAGTACAACAGCATGTCGAAAAGTGCTGTTGTTCTTCAAGATTGACATAGTTGTTTTCTGAAATTAGAAACGCAAAAGATTTATAAAAATGTGATTATATTCAAGGACAAGGACATGACACTGCATATGTTTAATTTTTCTTTGTGTTATCAACTCGCTTTCCTTATCTCTGTGATCTGATACTTGCCGTATGTGGATTTTCATTTAGAAAGATAATTTTAAAGTTAATCTCAATACCATGTGATTATAATGATTCTGTCAAGGTGGAGAGGAAATGACAAATTCCAGTTGAGCAGATTCAATAGACTGAAGATTCAGGTAAACATAAAAAAAGTTTTGCAGACTTAATCATCATAAACAAAGACTACAAACCAACAACAAAAAACTAAACTGACAGGGATAGAAAACGTACACATAAACTAAACTAAAGGTGAGGACTTAGTAACCATTGACAAAAAATGACATCTCAAACGGATGATGAACATAATCATTCCTTATAGTTAAAAACAAGGTTTTTACAAAATAAAATGACAATTATGTAAAATATAACAAGACATTGTGTATATGATGTAATTGAATGTATTTTGTACACTACTGTACATTAAATGAGTTTACATTACACATGGTAGTTATGAAATAAGCATGGTATGTTTGCACAAAAATGACTTAAAACATAAAAAACATTTAGTGTTTAACAATGGTGCTTAATGAAATGAAAATAAATACAGTAATAGCCAGTGTCAGTCTGAACAGGAATCAATTGAAAGAATGAGCAAACCTATGTAGAAACACCTTTTATGAGTGTTTGAACATGGGACATGGTGTAAGTGCTAGAATGCAATTTGATGTTTCGGGTGGGTTTGCTTTTACTTTTCTCCAGAAATATGAAGTAAAATGGCTTGAAAATATATACAGTAATAGTCAGTGTCAGTCTGAACAGGAATCAATTGAAAGAATGAGCAAACCTATGTAGGAACACCTTTTATGAGTGTTTGAACATGGGACATGGTGTAAGTGTTGGAATGCACTATGAGGTTTAAGGGTAAGTTTGCCTTTACTTTTCTCCAAAACTGTACAGTTAAATGACTTGAAAATAAATACAGTAATAGCCAGTTCAGTCTGAACAGGAATCAATTGAAAGAATGAGCAAACCTATGTAGGAAAACCTTTTATGAGTGTTTGAACATGGGAAATGGTATAAGTGACAGAATGCAATTTGATGTTTAAGGGTAAGTTTGCCTTTACTTTCTCCAAAACAGTAAAATGATTTAAAAAATAAATGCAGCAATAGTTCGGGTAACTCTTGAAGTTAAGTGTTTGAAAATGAGACATGATGTAAGTGCTAGAAGTTAAAGTAAAATGTCAAAACTGTGCCCATATATATATAAAATGAGTGAAATAAATAAACATTAATACATGATGTATAATAATTAATGTATATTATATATATACACACAAACATTAAAATCAACAATAAAAATGCAAAATAAATGTATGATAATTAATATTATTAAATTTTATTAACATATATATGTATTAATGTATAATATATTTAAAAAAATATTAAAATTAACAATAAAAAGTAAAATAATGAATGATGTATGATAATTACATACTAAAATGAATAAATTATGTAATATTTAATGTAAATCATATATAGGCCTACAAACACTGAAAAAAAAGTCATGTTTTTGAAAAGAAATCATGAAATTGTTTTATTTTGTGTGCTAATAAGATGGATAATAGCAGAAAATAGAATCTAAAAATCTATTTTGACCTCTTCCAGCACCCTACCGTACGTGCACAATTAGACGCGAATACTAAAAATAATGTGCGGCTGGCTTGACCGCAGTTGTGAAACCCGGCCATAATGTCCTGGGGACATAAATGGCAGCTATTTGGTGGAATAGTCCATTAACATTTGTTTACAACTATTGTTTTCTAGTCTGACATGCTAACAATTTTTTTATATATATTAGAATACGCCGACAGGAAAAAATTAAGCAAACTACCACTATCAACACTAAAGTAACAAACTTATGCACCAAAAAGTTAGCGAATGTTTGCTAATGTTTAGCGATAGATTGTGTGGCAGACCTCTTGGAGCTTTTCCTGTCTAACTTAATCATGTTGCAAGCAAATTTACACAAACTAATTAAAACGTTAACTTTTAAGGACAGTTGACCTATCGCCTCATTTCACAGCTTTCTCGCTTTATCACTCATATCTGATGGGAAAAGCGTATTCAAGTATTAGGAATCGCCCACTCAAGTTTTAGCAAACCAGGCAGAGAGGTTGTAAAACGCCTACCCAGTTGGAAAACGCCCCCAAATTGAGGAACGCCTTTTGTTGCTCTGCAGAGACCACATTCTCCTCTAATTGGGAAGACGAAAGCATAAGCCCCGCCCCTCTTGATAAAGTACGAGTGGAAGCGGAACAGCTAGAATATTAGTGATGGGAAGTTCGGATCATTTTACTGACTTGGACCTTTGAGTCTCGTTCAGCAAAATGAACGAATCTTTTTTCGAGTCATATCGTTCATTTTAGCAAAATATAATTCAAGTATTACAGGTTACTTTCCAAACACATCTACTACTTATGCAAACGTTTATTACATTACAAACAATACAAAACGATAATGTTATAAGAAACAGAAAAGATGAATTAATTGTTAACCTGGGTCTTTAGTCTATGATTAGCTCACCTCATCTGACAACAAGAAGTCTTCAGGTTTGAGTCGTTCGTTCATCACGTGACATCCCTGCACGCCAATCAAATGCAGTTGGAGCCGGAAAGAGAATTGATTAGTTCACCTCTCGAGTCTTCGGGTTTGAGTCGTTCGTTCATCACGTGACATCCCTGCACGCCAATCAAATGCAGTTGGAGCCGGAAAGAGAATTGATTAGTTCACCTCTCGAGTCTTCGGGTTTGAGTCGTTCGTTCATCACGTGACATCCCTGCACGCCAATCAAATGCAGTTGGAGCCGGAAAGAGAATTGATTAGTTCACCTCTCGAGTCTTCGGGTTCGAGTCGTTCGTTCATCACGTGACAGCCCCGTACGCATAAGCAATGCAGTCATAGCCGGAAAGACAATTGATAAGTTCACCTCTCGAGTCTTCGGGTTCGAGTCGTTCGTTCTTTTGTCACGTGACCACTTGCCGTATCAGTATAAAATACTATAAAGTAAACATGTAATTTTTGTATGTTGGATTTTATTTAAGGAGTTATCATAAAATAATAAAAATATGTGTAATTATCATTTTTCTAGAAATAAAAATGGTCTGCTCATTTATGTCACTATGTTTTTGTTACTGTTTCTTCAGGATCTGTGTTATTTTATATATAAATAAAACAATAATATATTGATTGATTTGTCATTTCACTGTCTTTGTCCATCAATAAACAAACACTATGACTAGGCTATATAATAAAAAAATCCAAGCCTAAAATTACAAAGAACTTATAGTTTTTATTCCAATTTTGACCATTTTAACTAGGCAGGCTTGACATATTGGTTTAATATTTGTATAAGAAAATTTGTCAAAAAGGACACAGTGACATAAAGTGGAAGCAAATAACATTTTGAATTTGAATGATTAATGTTAGTTTAACATATTAAGGTTATGATGACGTCAGCTTCAACATTTGTAACCAAACTGACATAAAACTGGAGAGTTAAAGTGATTTACTTAAAAAAAGAGTGTGCTTGGGTCACACAAAGTTCAACTGAAGGACAACTGTCACTCTGGACTGTCACCAAGGTGACCATTTCACACCCACCCCCAGTAGGTGAGGGCAGGAGAAGAGCCTCAGACATATTCTAACACCTCAGGAGAATGAGCACTAGAAAAAGGAGTGATATTTGGATTCATTTTGTGGCAACTTCAGCCATTGAAGCAAAATGCAACATATGCAAAAAATGTTTTTCAACAAAAGGAGGAAGCACTTCTAATTTGAGGAGGCACCTTAAATCCTCACATCCTACTGTGCTGTTAGCACACGTTAGAACAGAGAATGAAGATGATAGCCCTGCAGCAGCTGGAGCTGTTTCTACCACCACCACTTTTTCAGCAGGACCTTCGACAGCTTTGGCTGGCATGCTGACCACATCTACCGCATCCAGTACACCAGCAGCACCCACCACCATCCATGGACCAGTTAGGCCAAGGAGGCCACAACAGCAAACTTCACTGAGCAGTTTTGTAACAAGACCAATTGATCCATTAAGACAAAGCAAACTTGATGAGGCTCTGGTGAGAATGATTGCTTGTGACTTTCAGCCATTTTCTATAGTGGAGGACAAGGGCTTTAAGGAATATTCACATCTTCTGGACCCATCATACAGTCTACCTAGCAGAAACACATTGTCAAAAACTGTAATGCCTAGGCTGTATGACAAGTTAAGAGGTAATTTAATGGACAAAATCAAGAGTGCCTCTGCTGTTTGTCTCACAACAGACTGCTGGACCTCTTTGACTACAGAGAGTTACATGACTGTGACATGTCATTTCATAGAGGACTTTCAGATGACCTCCTATCTTCTGGACTGCTTTGTTTTGACGGAGAGACACACTGCTGCTCACCTGGCAAGTGAGCTGGCAAGAGTTACAAATGAATGGGGTGTGGGGGACAAAATTGTAGCTTGTGTTACAGACAATGCCAGCAACATTGTTTCAGCCCTGAAAGACCATCTTCACTGGGACCACATACCTTGTTTCGCACATATGCTGAACCTCATTGTCAGAGCTGCATTAAAGGAGGTCCAAGCAATATTGCAAAAGGTCAAGACAATAGTTGAATACTTCCATAGAAGTACAGTTGCTTCAGACAAGCTCAAGGCCACACAAAAACAGATGGGTCAAGAGACGTTGCGGTTAAAACAGGATGTGGCCACAAGGTGGAATTCAACATATTACATGTTGAAAAGATTTACTGAAATCAAAGATCCAATCATCTCCACCCTGGCACTTACTAATGCATCTCTGCCAACCTTGTCGCCAGAGGAATGGAACATTTCAGGAGAAATTTTGGACATTATTAAGCCATTTGAGGAGGTCACCACTGAAGTGAGTGCAGAAAAGTAAGTATAGTTCAACATTTTTTATTATTCTTAATTTTAAAACATTTTAAACTCTCTTAATGATCCATGTTTTTCTGTATCCTTATTCCTAACAGAGAAGTATATGAAGTACTGGTTTTGATTTGACTATAATTAATTTATAAACTATTTGTAATCTTCATAGGTTTGTGACTGCCTCCAAAGTCATTTTGATGATAAGAGGTCTTCAAAGGATTGTCACCCGATATCAAAGAAATCCCTCCAGCTCTGAGCATGTTAAAAAACTAGTGGATTCCCTGATGTTGGAAATGACTAAGAGGTTTGGCAAAGTAGAACACATTCAGAAGCTTGCTGATGCTACTTGCCTGGACCCAAGGTTCAAAAAGCAAGCTTTTGTCAATCAGCAGGCAGCAGAAGAGACAGTAAAGAGGGTTACAGCAGCTGCAGCAGCTATGAACGCTGTTCAGAGTGAGGAAGAGAATACTTCAGAAGGTGGCACTGGTGCGACTGCCAGTGCAGGGGCCATGTTTTGGGAAGACTTTGACGAGAGGGTAGCAAGCTTGAGGCCTTCTGCTACCACTTCTAAGACGTCAGATGCTATGATGGAGATGCGGGCCTACGTTGCAGAGCCCCTCTTATCCCGCACATCAGACCCCCTGGCCTGGTGGAGGAGCTGTTCACCGGTATACAAAACCCTTTCTGAGGTCATGAAGGCAAGACTTTGCATTGTGGCCACATCTGTTCCATCTGAAAGAATTTTTTCTAAAACTGGGCAGATTATCTCGGAAAGAAGAAACAGACTCAGCCCATCCAAGGTCCGGGAGCTTGTATTTTTGAATGCAAACATGGCTTAAAGAATGTTCTAAAATATAGCCACAGTGTGTTATTTATTTAAGCTTATTTATTTAATTTTTTATAAAAAGCCTAGCTTGTTGTGCAATATTTTGTTTTAGTTTTTCTTAAGGCTCTGTGGCTTTAGTTTATTTGCATTTTCTTGTATTTTTTTATTTAAATTGTTTTAATTTATTTTGGAATAGTAATCCTCTTTGCTTAAGCTTTTCTGAAACAAAAATAAAAACCATTCAAGAGTGTGTACACAGTGTTAATGTCTAAAGTATCTTATGTTACAAAAGTATAGTAAGTAACACTAAAGTCTAATCTAAAGGGCTAACTCAAAGGAAATTAATTCAACAAGTTATTGTATTTTATGAAGATTAGACTTATTGTTTTTAAAGCATAACCAACTCTTTAATATCTTTATTTCCAATTCAGTGTTATGGAAAAGAACCATCGAGACAGAAATTAAAAGCAATAATTAGAGCCCAGAAATGACTGTGCATATGCACCAGTTTGAATGGAATGTTGTAAATGAACTAATTTCTCTGTCAAAAAGCTCTCACGTCACGTGACAAAAGAACGAACGACTCAAACCCGAAGACTCGAGAGGTGAACTAATCAATTCTCTTTCCGGCTATGACTGCATTGCTTATGCGTACGGGGCTGTCACGTGATGAACGAACGACTCAAACCCGAAGACTCGAGAGGTGAACTAATCAATTCTCTTTCCGGCTCTGGCTGCATTTGTTAAACGTCCGGAGCGTGTTGCGCAATGCGCATGCGCGACTGAACGAATCACTTCCCAAGACGACCCGTTCTTCCCGAGTCACATTTAAGATTCGTTCAAAATGAACGAATCGTTCACGAACGACCCATCACTAACAGCTAGAATATATGCGCGCGCACCGCAGTTCAAATCATCTAACAACAGATTCACGACACAAGTGGAGAACTCGAGAAATAAATCTGCTTTTAATGAAGACTGTGACAAAGACAAACTTTCAAACCGCGTTAGGAGACGAGATGATGGAGACTGAAGGGATTGAGCAAAATCTTTCTTTATTTCTTTGTTCTTTAATTTAAATTTCTCCTCGGTGAGTAACACTGTTTTTATGATAATTGTGTTTATTAAAATCCAATGTTGAAATGACTATTTAACGGGTATTGAACAGAAACCGATTTAAATTCAATGTATGATGTAAAATGCGGTTCGAAAATGCTTTGTTTGAGTTTCAAAATGTATAAAGTCATGTTTGGAGGTTTCAGAGAATTATATCTCAATACAGTATAGTGAGATGTGCTAATATTTGCTGTGGGGTATCCACCATGTGACGCTAGCTTTGCTAGCTCTGTGCATAGACTCCAGTGTAAAATCAAATTGAGTACATGGCGATTAGCACGTTTGTTATATGTGTGCTAGTAACGTTAAATTGCGCATGTTTGAAATGTTGTGAATTTCTAAACATTCTTGATTTAAAGTTATTTCACATAATAACTGTAAAAATATTTGTATCAATTAGAAAACGATACCCAGCTAGACAAAATAAGTGACTGTTACGTAACGTCAACGTAAATTTTGATCAAATTTATGTCGTGGCGACGTAATCTTGTGACGTAATCTGCCGGTCTTGGTCACGTCGTGACGACGTAAAGGATATAAAAATTTTAATATTTTAACTAATATTCTTTGGGAGGACATGCAGCGAAACTAATTTGACTTGTGCTTATTTGCTCATAACTATTTTATAGAATTTTAAAATAACATGTAACGACTCAGAGTTGTAATACTTTCATTTATATAGATTAAACCATATTAACAGCAACATATCAAATCGCGTTTAAAACATTAAAATGAACATCAAGTGTTTTTTCAAATACATAACTTCATCTAACAGATACTTTATTTAAAACAGCATCGAGCATGATTAAGACAGATCAATAATTACAGAATCATAAATATAACAAAAAACACCTCAAATATACTTAATATGATTGCTGGTCTTTTATGCAGAGTTATCTTACAGGGGTCTCAACCTTTCTCAATGGTGCGACTAAAAATAATCAGAGACGTTCGAGAGAAAAAAAGTCTCCTCAACACTGACAGTCTCCCTATGAGTCAACAACAGACACACATTAGGCCCATATTAGTCTAAACCAATCAATGATAGTGAAGGGCGGACCCCCCTCTGATTGGCCGTGTTCCCGATATTCCTGCACATGTGTGTACCAGAGGTCGCCTTTACCGAAAATTCTCTGACATTGACGGAATGTTTGTTAGTTTCCTTGTGTAGTGATAATGGCAGAGCTCTCGTTCTTTAAGTGTGCCCTGAACCATTTTCCTTATATTCGTTTTGTTCAAACGGTTTTGTTCATTATTTTTATAGACTTCAACATTACGAAATGTCATTTATATTAAATTGTTATTAGAGTAAGTCTCTTACCACTATAAAGTGACTTTAACTTGTGATACTGGACTGTTGTGCTTTTATTTTCATCACTTAACTTTAAACACGTTTTTCTCCAAATCCGTAACTGAAAATCCTAGCGCTTCAGCCGACCTCATCCATAACTTTAGTTACATACACAAGGTATGAGCAAAATAAAAACTGATTTGGAAAGGGCTTGAATATGGTATCAAAAACTGTTATAGGCCTATATAATTGTGCACCATGTGTTGCGTTTTTCCCAGATCTAATCAAATATGAACATAAACATTAAAATTAGAGGCGCTCCGATTGATCGGTCGCCGATCATAATCAGCCGATGATCACTTTGGGAAGTATGATCGGTGGTCTCTAAAAGGCTGATCCAGAAAAGCGATCAGATGACGCAAAATTGGCGAGACTTTTTTTTAAGCGCTATGAAAATGGGTTCACCGGTCTGGCAATTCTACAAGGTGTGTGAAATAGACAATTCATTATCAATCTGAAAGTGTTTATAATGGGCGAATTCCACGATGCGGGAAGAACCCAAAACATTTTTACACCAGCAAGCTCTTTAGACATTTGAGGGTTAGTCAGTAAAGGAGTGCGAGTAGTTTTCAAAGTTAGCCTAGCACAGAGTGAACGGGAAGTTCAGCAGCTCCAGCGCCACTCAGCTACAGAGATCGCGTCAACCGAAAATTTATTTTTCCTACCAGTAATGGAAAAATCTAAAGGCAATCTGTCATTTTGACGGACTACAATAAAGGCGATTTGTAGTTCCCCTATTAATCATTTTGTGTCATTAGAACGTGATCGTGAATGGACTGAATGTGATTGTGAGCAGAAGGAGGTAGGCTATCGCGAAGGGACGTGTGTTTCCTATTCATTGGACTCGAAGTGCAAATTCATCCATCACTCCCCGCGTCCTGTGCACCCATACACACAGACGCTGTGGTGACGTCTTCACAGAGTTTTTACCTCATAAAATAGCGTCTTTTTGGATAAAAAATAGCTTTCAGTGAGTGAAAAAATGTCTCTCTCTGCGTTTTCTCTGTTCAGTGAGCAGCAGAAGCAGCACATATGACCAAACCACAGCTTTCTTGTGAGTACAAAACACCTTTTACAGACACCTGTCATTGTTACTAATTGGACATATGAACATAAAATACTAATCTAATTACAAGCAAAGGTTTATGTCCGACAACAGAAACATTGAATAATAAATAAAGCTGTCAGTAACAGAGACGTTTTTAAAAGCCTCAACCCTACTGCAAGGACAGTAAGAAGCATGAATAAATATCAGATTATCAGATAAAATAATGCAATAAATTTGTGACCCTGGATCACAAAACAAGTCTTAAGTAGCACGGGAACATTTTTTTTAAAAGACAAAAATACATTGTATGGGTTGAAATTATTGATTTAAATTTTATGCCAAAAATCATTAGGATATTAAGTAAAGATCGTGTTCCATGAATATATTTTGTACATTTCCTACCTTAAATATATAAAAACTAAATTTTTGTGAATGGATGGCCTACGACGGTCACTCTGATTAACAACATTAAAGGCCATTTTCTCAATATTTAGTTTTTTTGGTACTCTAAGATTACTGAGTTTCAAACGGCTGTATCTCTGCCAGATATTGCCCTTTTCTAACAACTCGTGCATAAGCAGAAAGCTTATTTAATCAGCTTACAGATTATGTAAAAATCTCAATTTCGAAAAATTGAACATTAAGACTGGTTTTGTTCTCCAGGGTCATATCACGCTGGGACGCGGTAAAGACAGTTCACCTATCAAAGTAAACCACATAACATGAAGAATGAAGGAGTATTAATGCACATTTCCCTTCACTCCTGTGTAAACTATGGCATGTAAAGTTTTTTTACTCAATGTTTTCGTGAGATAACCGAGCTCTCATTCTGCAGCACCAGGTGTTATCCACGCTCCGCTGCTCATGCGAGCCGGACCGCGATCTTAAAACATACAAGAGATGATCAAAAGTAAATAAAAAAGTCTAGCGCAACCTCTGGTGTGTACATCTGAAAATGAGTGTGCTGCAGTCAGACAGAGAGGTGAGGAGTCAGATCCCAGTACAGGGTTAACCCCTAATCAGTTAAACCGAGTGGATGTAGCCGCAGATGATGAGAGATGATGAAAAGAACAATTGATAACTTTTTCGTGAATAATGTTAATTTAAGGCCTGATCCGTCCGAAAATCATAAGCAATGCTCTGACATCAACCTCCCAGGCTATGTCAAGCCCTGGTGCATTTATCTTGAGATCTTTTAACTTTAAATTTCAGTTCACTGAAGCACTTTAAGCACCAACACTTTTCAGTAAGTTACCTTTCTTGTAGATTTGGTCTTCATATAAAGAACTTTATGTTGACCAGATAGTTAGTTAATCATTTACAAGTCAATTTTGGGCCATAAAGGGTTTTCACGACGCGTCATCAATCCAGAAGTTGGCCATGTTGGAGGCATTGAAGGTAAATACTGGATGTGTCTCATTTCGTAAGGCTGCATCCTCCAGAGGTCTCATTTGAAGGCTGCCTCGTTTCATAAAATCAGGCAGGACTTTCCAGAGGCACCTTTCAAATGCGACCTTCTTTGACGGGAATTCGGAGGATACATGAGCTGTATCGTTGGTTGCTAGAGATAACCCACAATTCTTTAAGTCGGCCAATGTCTGTTATATTAATAAATGGCAACAGCTGCACATTCAATCAAATATGTGGTGTTTAAATGTTAACAGTTTACAATTTGTGTCAAACTTGTTTTATATCATAACAGGCATATGTAGTAAATTTGCTGTAACACCACGTGCAGTATAATTAATAATTTTCTACTAGAAAAGAGGAGTGGACCAAAATGTATCCTGACACATGTGCAAACCTGGTGACCAACTATCAGAAATGTTTTACCTCTGTGCTTTCCAACAAGGGTTTCTCCACCAAATACAAAGTTATGTTTTGCTTGTGGATCAAATACTTATTTCCCTAACTGTAATTGTTACATAAGTACTTTATTAAAAATATAACAAACAATAACAGTTGAAAAGTGCTTTAAAGGTGTGATGAACTTGTTTTACACTATTATATGAGGTCTACTTATGACACCTCTGTGGTTTTAACATCCAAAACATCAAAATCAATAAGTAATAGGCAATTTTCTAGCCAGGTTTTGAGGACATTTCTGCAAACGCTTGGTTTTAATGGACGTACCGCATTGAAGACACTTGGAAGTAAATGCCCACCGCTTTGATTGGATAACAGTTTGTGTATTTGGAGCCTTCTGTGAATTTGGATAGAGACGTAACGTTAGGTTACACATTAGCACCATTCACAGTTTTCTCACGGCATCCGTATTATCTGGAGACCTCCTGTGATTTATAAATGACCTCCACACATCACATGATGGCAGGGCTTTGCGTATAGTTTGTATAGCCTATAGTTATATTTAGGGATGGGTATCGTTAAGTTTTTGACGGTACTACTACTTTTATCGATACCACTTAACGATCCGGTACTTTAACGGTACTCTTATCGGTACTTTTTGTTGTGTTTTTTTTTATGAAAGACAAAACTAAAGCTGGAGTTTTTTTCACTATTTAAAACATTCTTATTCTTTACATTCGTTGACCTGACATATCTTAATGCAGGTAAAAGATGACTGATACCCGTCTATTATTCATAGAGAATTAAAATAAAATGCATGTGGTGCTAAATTTGTTTGTGTATTTTGTTGTTTTTCTTTAATAATAATAATAAAGAAATGGTATTCCAATTATGTGTTGTGACTGGAGATCTTCTCTTTTGTGATGATGTGTGTAGTGTAGCACATATTTCCTTCATTTGTGTGTTTGTGCATTTAGTACTTATGATAAATAGGAAAATAATATGTATAAACACACACACAAAAAAGTTTATGTATTTCATCGCTACAAATTAATTTTTTAGGTAAGCTCTCCTTTATAATTTCTTAAGCATAATTTATTATTATTCATCCATTTTAAATGCAGTACTGTGAAAGCATTTTTTATGTTTAAGATTTATTTAAGCTACTGCTGATTTATATGTAGGCTATTTTTTATGTGATGTGTGTTTATTAAATTATTACATAGGCTACTAATTTAAAGAAATCTTATGCAATGTTTATGTCTGTGTTATTTAGGAAGACTGCTATAGCATACGTACCTGAGGACGTGGATGATGAACTATTAGCTAGCAGGCAGTCGAAAACTTTGCATGTATCTGTCTGCACATAATGCACTTTAGAGATATGTTTAGCCAGATTACATGTGTTTCCGCTCTTACAAGCAAAAGTCTTGTTGCACTTGTTGCAAAGAGCATTATCTGCATCCCCATGAGTAAAATGTAACCAGACTTTAGAGCGTTTGGTTCTTTCCGGCATCGTCACTTTATCAAGCGCGAGCTTTCGTGTTGTGTGTGCGCGAGCTCTGTAGTGTTGGACAGACGGACATTTCGCGTGCGAGATTGCGAATAACAAAAATGCAGGTAAATGTCTTTAATATTGTCGCAAATTAGAAATGGTTGGTCAGTTAGCAATAAGAAATAGGACATGTTTTTCTTAATTTCTCCAGTACCGACAGCAGAACCGTTAACGTCAGAGCTTATCGATACTTCGGTCTTTTATAATTTAGCCCCGAGACCGATAAAGTACCGAGTTTCGGTACCCATCCCTAGTTATATTGCGTTTAATGATATATGACCGTACCTGTCAGCATATGAGTGAATCACTGTGATCAGGCGTCTCAAATGTTGCGAGTGTTTCCACAATAAATAAACAAATTGGAGACTCCCGGTAACTTATGGACATCACCCAGCACCCGAAATAATACCAAAACAGCCTTTAAAACCTTGAAAAATTATATAGGAGCCCACCAAACCACAGAGATGGTGATTCGCATTGGCTTAAGATCACAGACAACCGCTGCAATTAATACAAATGACTGGAGGTCCCCAGGTAATACTAAACTCATGTGATTGCAGTGCTCAGGGCACATCAAGCAATCTATAACAAAGCAATTGTGACAGATGGTTTTACTCACATAAGATTGGTCCGCCATTCCTATTGGTTCCAATATTGAAGGCAAAGCACTGCTTTTTAATTTTAAACTCTCCACAAATTCAGTCTCAGCCTGTACCTTATTCACGAAGGAATCCTCGGAGAAATGAAACAAACAAACTCTCCATGTTGAGCTCGAATGTCTTTAAAAATAAAATTTAACCCTGCATTCCTAATACCGGAATCCGAAGGAAGGTTATATAGCGACCGTATTCTTCCAGAACCAGGGATGGCACAATATTTAGCTATCTTTAATGGCATGTTTGTTTATTACTTGCTCGCTGGTTCCGCGCCACTTGTGATACTTCAGTTCTGTCATGCTTGAACCAGTGAGCGGGGCTAGAGAAGTAGTTGTTGATATGTTTCTGTGAAGGATGTGTTCAGGTGACTCAAGCACATATCGGACACACACATTACAGTCTGTGATTACAGACCTTAATGAATGAGAAAAATCTTTCAAAAAGACATATTACATATCTATAGGCAGTAACTTTTCTAAATTGTTCAACTAAGCTGAACGGAGGTAGTAATGGGCTATCAAAATGTAGGCCATGTAAAGTGCAGTCTTTAAATGGCACTGGCATCTGCACACATGTGATATCAGATATTCTTTTCAGTACCTGTTGCTATGGTAAATGTGGATACGCAAAAGACGCTTAATTTGGGCTAAATAATTCTCAAAAGAGAAACCAGACAGATTATCTAGAGCAGGGGTTCCCAAACTTTTCAGACCACGACCCCCAATATTAGACTGCTGACGACCCGCGACCCCCCCCCCCCCTTTCTCCTCTCTGTGTTTTCCTCCGCGATTTGGTTACATACTGACAGAGCTAAAACAAAAAGGAACACAATCTCTAAGCCAGGCGATTTTATTAACAAATTATGGACAAAAACAAATACATCCCATAACTGTGAAATGCTTACAGACAGAATACGAACAAGCTGCCTGTAACACGCATACAACAATAACTTTGTATTCAGAAAAAACGCCTAATGTGATGGATGGGCGCTGTGCGCGGAGCAAAGCAGGTCCACTCTAGGTTCAATTTTGGGGATCGCCATCTGCAGATCATCTTCCACGTTAAGCCATGACCTGTGTTTATTTTTCATGTAAGTCAGCGCGGAGAATGTCTTTTTGCATAAATACGTTGAGCCAAAGTGCAATTTGGTGTTCAGGTGTGCATTTTCACGGGATTCAGACTCTCATGTGCGAGGACTTCGGAGCACACAGCGCATTGAGGGTGTTGTACCTTAATTATAACAATGCACATGAAACCATAGTTTATGTATTCCTTTCTATATTTTCTGGCTTTCGAGGAGGGATGGTCCGTTTGCAGGGCACGGGTTTGGCGGGCTGCCCTTCCAGAGGTGGAGGGTAGTCCTGGCGGCACGTATTTTCTGCTGATCCCGCTCTCTCATCAGCAGGCATCTCTGCTCCCTTCTCGTTTCTTTTGATGATGATAATAACCACCGTTTGATTTTTTTATCAAGTTTAGATCTCAAATTAGACCGATCGCTGTTTAGCAAAACACCAAATGTGCGTCTAGAAAGCTAGCGCATGTTGTTGTGCTGTAAATTGTGATTGACGCCGTCAAACTGTAATAATTAATCGGAGCAAACAAAGTTTTCTTTACAGCTTATTTTAATTATCCTAAATTTATACTCGCATCATTAGAACAATTTTAACATATAAAACAATTAATTATGTTTCTGTAAATCATCTCGCAACCCCCCCGCACCCCACTCCCCATTTTGGGAACCACTGATCTAGAGGCCCAAAAAGCTTATACTCATCAGCAAGGTGTATTACTTGGTGTGTATTGAATACAATTTTCTTGGTGCCATATAGCTCGGCAAAATGTCTTACAAATGATACAAGTATGTTTATAAGCCAAGTCAACCATGCCATCAGAGATGCAAGGAGTGAGAAGCAAACACATGCCAACAGAAAACAACATGCGATTATCATACAGCTCACTTGGACTGCTGTCCCTGAGTACAATGGGCCCAGTATACACTCACCTAAAGGATTATTAGGAACACCTGTTCAATTTCTCATTAATGCAATTATGGTGGTAGAGTAATGGTGTGGGGGATGTTTTCTTGGCACACTTTAGGCCCCTTAGTGCCAGTTGGGCATCGTTTAAATGCCACGGCCTAATGTGTATCCGGAGTATCAATGCCACTACCATCACAGTCATCTGACTCATTAGATCAGGGTTGTCGTCCAATGCCACAGTCCTGCAGAGTTTAGCTCCAACTTGACTCAACACAACTGTTTGGAAGTTTCTAGTCTGCTTTGTGAGACCTTGATTAGCTGTTCAGGTGTGTTTGATAAGGGTTGAAACTAAACTTTGCAGGACAGAGGTCCTCCAGGACTGACTTTGGACACCCCTTCATTAGATACTTGAGGATTCTCATCTGTAAATGAATATAAACTTGAATTAACTATCTGGGATTCTGGTATTTCAGGCCCGGAAAACTCATCAAATACTGGCCCGGCAAATTCATCAGAAACGGACCTGGCAAACTCATCAGAAATGTGCCCGACAAATTTATCAGAAACTGGTCCAGCTAATTCATCAGCGTCGAAACCAGAAGAATCACCAACAACAGAGTCTTCAACATCTTGTTTCTGTTTGATAGTCTCCTGAAACTTTAGAGAATGTCAGACTCTGAGGCTTTCACTATTTTTCACTATTTTGACTATTTAAATCAGCTGCGAGTCATTGCCGAATCAAAGAGTTTAGAATACCAAACGCTATAGAATGTTCCATTGCAACACTCGCACCCAGTTGCTGCCCTGTTTTTCCACCATTTTGGACGAATTTTAATGGAAAAAGCTAATGGTTCATAATTTTATTTTAATTGAAACGAATTTAATTGAGTTTCTATTGTTCATGCTCTGATAAAGGGTACAATAATTTTATTTTTATCTACAATTGGCAAATTTGCTTTGGCAGAACTTATGCTTTCAGTTTTTGTCAGCATTTTGATTGCATTAAAGTGAAGACCTGTTTATATTTTGAACATTGATTAAACAATAAGTTATAAACATTGATTCAACGTTTGTATTTTCAACAAATATAAATCAACGGATTATCAACATTGATTCAAAAAATAGCCTTTAGCCTTGAATATTCAACCTCAACCAAAAACCAAAACGTTTCCTCAATATCACCTTGCTCTGGGTGAGGATGAGTCTAACTGACCAAATATGATTCTCCACCAGATGTATCAAGATCACATTCATAGAATGAGTTATTTAAAACATATATTTCATTCAAGAAATTAGTTTAGCTCAATGGAAAATACTTACAATAATTAAATATCATACTAATCAGTGACTGTAAAATATGTATAAAGTAAAACAATACTTGAATGCATTCGTCCAGCAAATGTATCAATGATATTATACACTTTACATTATTTCATGGCCATAAGTAACGTGACTTCTACCAAACAGGATTTAGAGCAAAGTTAGCACAGATCGAAACACGATTTAAATACAAAAATACTCTTCCCTGCTCATATTCCTCAAGTTGCATCTTTATCACCTCCTAGCAACTTTACAAAATACCCGTCCAAATAATAACATAATGAGTGTAAGGTGTTCTATGGTCACATAATGTAAATATAAACAATGAGGAATTGTAAAGCGAAACGTTTAAATATCATAATGGACAGGTTTGAATTCCATCAAGTCATGATTCATTCTGATGTACGAATACAAACAAAGCCTCAATTAAACTTGCCAATCTAATAGTCACAGAGTATTTAAAATGGCATAAGCGCCAACACACAACCTAGACATTTAGATACATTTATAGAAAAGGACAGTTTAATCACAGAAGTTCCTATTTGTCAGAGAAGTTTCTTAGGTTAGCCTCAGATTTTGAGTTAGAGATGAGACTGAGAGACTTCTCACATCTGCTTTGAAGCTTAGGAGTCGTAAATATCCCATAGAGAAATCAAAGGGTTATCCAAACTCTCAGTGAGATAGCAAAACCTAAAACCATACCCCTGGAGCCAGGTTTTGCTATGGTCTTTTGATGATGGTATCAAGAAACCAGGACAAAAAGAAAGGTGGAGGGATTTTATAGCGTTTCTTTCAATGATTCCGACCATTTGGATTATCACAAATACTCTACACAACTCAGTAAGGAACTACATTACCCATAATTCTGTCATCATTCCTTTTATAGTCTGGATATTTCCCAATAATAATTTTATATTTGTTGTCACTGGTTATTGTCTACAGTAAATTAGATATTTTCACATATTTTTGTAATGTGTGTGTAGGGTGGAGATGTGTTGGCAGTGGATAAGAACAGATATTCAGATGAGTCTACAGCGGTGGAATCTACAGCTGTGGTACGTACACATTTTTAATTATGACACAAGTGTACATTTGACTTACTAATACGTTACTAATAGTACAGAAACACAACATGTAGATATAAATGACACAATGATTATGATCACTGAACTGAATCCACTGTACTGTGACTCTCTGTCACACATCAGTTCACATGTGTTATCAGCAGCTTGTTTCTGATGTGTCTAAGTGGTCGTCGTCACGGCTACATGTCGGTTTCTGTGGCTGTGTGCTAGTGTTTATTTGTGTGTGCAGGAGCAGACGGCTGGGGGGATGTCACATGTGACAGGGATGTGAACGCAGACAAATCAGCAGCAAACTCTGCAAGGCCGAGTCTCAGACTCTCATGTCACCTAGGTAGCACGTCCATCCTTCTACTCCAATCCTCTTGTTATCATTCTATCTCTCCGAAAGCTGTTTCATCCAATAATAATCATAACTGTTTGATCAGAACAAGGATGATTCGAATTTTTCTATGTTATCTATTTTTTTCTATGTCCATCTATTATAATGATGACATCATTTCATGTCACTTTGTGTTTAAGACCGTTCTCCAGACATGGACAACTATTCTGAAGAAGACAATGACAGTTATTCTTCAGAGCAGGAGGTCAGTGATGATGCCGTTCAGGGTCAGGTCAGCAGTTCTCATTATGTCAATCATCACAACAAAAATCCACTGCAGTTTATTATTGTATTGCCTTGTTGCTGTCAGAATAAATACTGTCTTGTGTGTTAACAGTGGATATGAACAGAAATTCAGATGCGTCTATAGCGCTTCACTCTACAGCTGTTGTAAGTACACATTTTTGATTATGACACATGTATAAATGTGACTATTACACTATACAAATAGTACAGAAAAACAACATATAGATATAAATGACACAATGATTATGATCACTGAACTGAATCCACTGTACTGTGACTCTCTGTCACACATCAGTTCACATGTGTTATCAGCAGTTTGGTTCTGATGTGTCTAAGTGGTCGTCGTCACGGCTACATGTCGGTTTCTGTGGCTGTGTGCTAGTGTTTATTTGTGTGTGCAGGAGCAGACTGCTGGGGGGGATGTCACATGTGACAGGGATATGAACGCAGACAAACCCGCAGCAAACATCTGCAAACTCTGCAAGGCCGAGTCTCAGACTCTCATGTCACCTAGGTAGCACGTCCATCCTTCTACTCCAATCCTCTTGTTATCATTCTATCTCTCCGAAAGCTGTTTCATCCGATAATAATCATAACTGTTTGATCAGAACAAGGATGATTCGAATTTTTCTATGTTAAACATTCACATTCACTCAGGGGGCCCCTCGGAAGAAGACGTCGAAGAGGAGACCACGACCCCGTCAGCAGCTGCGGCAGAAGCGGCCACTGCTAGCCATCGAACCACCTCCCGAGGGGGAGATGATGCAGATCACACCCCTAGTCCCCCTGTCACTGTTCCTGGGTGCTTGGCTCAAGCGACAAATGATTCGAGTTTCGAGGCATCCTCTCAACCTTAGTCAGAGGCAGGGATGCTCCCGTACTGTGGGCAGAGGTCGCCAGCCTGGTTACGAGTCCGACTCACTAACCATTGTCACTTTCGATGGTTCGGGGACCCCGTGTCGAGGTATTTTTCCATAGTTAAGAGTTTTAGCATCCTCTTTTGCACACGGAAATGCTTCTGGCCACTTTGACAATTACCAAAAGATATTTCAGATTACCTATTGGTGGCATGTGCGTGAAATCAACTTGCACATGTTGGAAGGGTGCTTCCGGATATGTCAAGGCATCGTGCTTGATGGATTTGTTCGGATTTACCTGAGCACATGTCCAAATGAGTTTTGCGGTTTTATGTACATCGGCAATGCAATATAATCAATGAATTGCTTGAACCACTTTTGCACAACTGGTGTGAGACAAACCGTGATAATGTTTAATTAGGATAACAGGGTGCTACCCTACCCTGTTCATCCCTAACAATCCCTTTATCTGGAGCACAGCCATTTTTGCTCCATGTGTTGGTTGACTTTGCAGGATTTTGATGTCAATATCTGGTACATTAGTTATGTGCACTGTCATGGCTACCTGTTTTATCAGGGAGGACCATCTGTCCATGGATTCATTGACTTTTGTTTTGACTGGGTTATAATTGGCAGGGACTAAACTTTCAATAGTCGGAGTGATAACTATGCCTAGATATTAAAAGCCATTGATTGCATTGGAAAATGGATGCCTAATCTGTGATTGGTTCCTTTCTTGGGTATTTAAAAACAGTATTGATGATTGGCATTATTTACTTTATAACCAGAGAACTTTCCAAATCTATCAATCACTTTTAATAATAATGGTACAGATCTCTCAAGATTTGTCAGTTGAAGAATAGTGTTGTTTGTGTATAATGCTATTCGATGGTCACAATCCTTTATTTTAATATCATTGATAGAGTGATTAATTCTAACCGTGATTGCTAAAGGTTCTAATGCTAGGATAAAGAGCATTGGTGACAAAGGTCTTATATTTTAAACCAACAACTGAAGTGAGGACCAATAATACAACATTAAAATATTGATTCAGCGCAGAAATGAATCTCCAAAGCCAAAACCTCATTCATGTAAAGCCATTCTACCCTATCGAATGCTTTTTCAGCATCAAGTGATAGGATACACGTGTCAGGAGCTTCCCTTTTTCACTCCATGATATTTAAAATTCACATGTTATGGGTAGCCTGGCCGTTCTTAATAAATCCATATTGGTGTGAAACTCTTAGAGATGGGACACATTTTCCTAATCTAGCAGCCAAATTTTCTGCGTCAGTGTTGAGTGAAGAAATTGGTCTGTATGACTCACAGTTGGTAGGTGGATTGTCAGGTTTCAAAATTAAAGTAATCAAAGCACCTCTCAGTGTTGGGGGTAGGTAACCATTTTGAAATGATTCTGAATACATTTCTTTTAGAGGACCAACGAATTTGTTTTTTAAACATCTTGTATATTTCGATTGGCAGACCATCGGGCCCGACTGTTTTAACATTGTTCATCTTTGAGATAGAGTCCAAGATTTTGTGTTCTTCAACTGTCTAGATAGTTTTTGTCCTCATCTGATATAAGCGGGAACTGAAGGTCATGAAGAAATGTGTTTGATCTTCAGTATAAGGTGCTGATTCAGATTTATATAAATCTTTATAAAATGAAACAAAGGATTTATTTATTTCTAAGGGATTAGATATTGTTTCTCCAATCGGAGTTTGAATACTATTAATGGCATTTTCTGCATTACATTTTTTATCTGCCAAAGTTATAATTTTGTTGCCCTTTCATTTCACAATCATTTCACCACGCTCGTGGTGAAAAAAAAATGATTGTTTCAATGTTATTAAACTGTTTTCAGCCTTTGTTATGGAGAGGGTATTATACTGAGCTCTAAGTTTAAGAAGTTTATGATGTATAGTATTTGAAGTGTCTAAATAGGCGTTTTCTTCTGCAAGCTTAATTTCTTTTTCCAATGAGTCTAATTCCAATTTAAATGTATTTGTTTTGGAGCTTGTGAAGGAAATTATATGGCCACTAATATATGCCTTAAATGCTTCCCACCTCACAGTAGCTGATGTTCCATCTTTATTCTCTTTGAAAAATGATCTGTCTGAACTCGAACTCTGTGAAATCCGGATCCTTTATATTTCGGATGGAGAGGCCTTCGGTAGATTTCACTAATATAATTTATTGCATTATAAGTTAATGAAACTGGACCATGATCCGAGATAACAATAGGATAATATTGGCACCTTGCTACTCTTGGAATCAGTTAATTAGAGATTGAGAAATAGTCAATGCGTGAATGACCCTTCGTCACTGTAGAACAACATGATTATGTTCTTTTATTAGGGAACAATGTTCTACATGGATCAGACAGATTTAGTTATTTTATATAGTCCCATATCTTTTTCCTAGTCTGAGTGTGTGTTGTGTCAAATCCTGTTGATCGATCAAGTTTAAGATAAAATGTGCAGTTGAAATCTCCTGCAATTATCAATTTACCTTGTAAGGAGGACAACAGAAGAAAAAGTTATCAAAAAAGCTTGGACAATCTGTATTAGGGCCATACACATTTGCCAGAGTAATTATTTCATTAAAAATCAAGCCTTGAATTATTACTTAACATCCGGATGTGTCCGGTAAAACCTTGGATATTTGTAATGGGACTGAAATGTGTACTGGTCATTAACCCCCTGGAGTGAGAAGAAAATAAAGCTGAATAAATGTGTCCTTTCCAGCGTCTTCGTATTGGTCTAAGGTCATTTGTAGTTACAGAGGGTATGGGGAGTATTCAGACCTCCTTAAAATTTTCACTCTTTGTTATATTATAGCCATTTGCTAAAATCATTTAAGTTCATTTTTTCCCCTCATTAATGTACACACAGCAACCCAATATGACAGAGAAACACAGAATTGTTGACATTTTTGCAGATTTATTCAAAAAGAAAACCTGAAATATAGTAAGTTTTCCAAAGTATTCAGACCCTTTGCTCAGTATTTAGTAGAAGCACCCTTTAGATTTAATACAGCAATGAGTCTTTTTGGGAAAGATGCAACAAGTTTTTCACATCTGGATTTGGGGATCCTCTGCCATTCCTCTTTGCAGATCCTCTCCAGTTCTGTCAGGTTGGATGGTAAACGTTGGTTTAGGTCTCTCCAGAGATGCTCAATTGCGTTTAAGTCAGGGCTCTGGCTGGGCCATTCAAGAACAGTCACGGAGTTGTTGTGAGCCACTGTGCTCTTAGGAACCTTAAGTGCAGCAGAAATTTTTTTTGTAACCTTGGCCACAATTCTGGCCAGATTTGTCTCTCACTCTCCTTGCACTGGAAAGGCCCAATCAAGAATTTTTTTTAAAAAGTTACCGTTTTGGAGAAGGTCAGCTCCAACTACCTAGGTCTCTCACTAGCCTCATGGGATTTAACTTTTTCTGGGGGAATCCCTGCACGGGGTTGATTCCTGGTGATGGATATGGTATTCTCGCCTATCCTCATTCACCTGCTCTTAACATCATACTAATATTTTGTTAAGGAGCCCCGGGACCACATAACTGATTGTTACAAACACACTCGTGCCAGGACTTCTTCCTGAATTCTCTTTTTATTCACATCTATCTCATTCCCATAAATGGTTTCAGGTAAACCAAACAGCCCCATCCTACTATGGGTCTACTTGCATAAGGTGTTTCAATGGGGCGAGGTGTTCTGAACCTGGTTGTTGAGCCATCTGGATTTCCTAACATTAGGTGTCAGGGCCTCTGGGTTTAGTGAAATTAGGTGTCAGACCATCTAAAGTCCTGACCTTAGGTGTTAGAGGTTGATGTGTGAGAGGGGATTGTTTAACCTACGCCTCTTAAAACTGGGTCTAATTACATTGTGTTTCTGTGAACCGAGTGTTCCGACCCCAGGTGTTAGGCCATCCAGATTTCCTGACATTAGGTCTCGGGGCCTCTTGGTTTCGTAACATAGGTCCTCTGGGTTTAGTGACACTAGATGTCAGACCATCTAAAGTCCTTACCTTAGGTGTTGGGCCATCTGGGTTTCCTAACATTAGGTGTCAGGGCCTCTGGGTTTCCTGACATTAGGTGTCTGGGCCTCTGGGTTTCCTGATACCAAGGGCCTCTGGGCTTCCTGATACCAAGGGCCTCTGGGCTTCCTGATACCAAGGGCCTCTGGGCTTCCTGATACCAAGGGCCTCTGGGTTTCCTGATACCAAGGGCCTCTGGGTTTCCTGCCATTAGGTGTCGTGGCCTCTGGTTTTCCTAACACTAGGTGTTAGGGCCTTTGGGTTTCATGACATTAGGTGTCTGACCATCTAAAGTCCTGACCTTAGGTGTTAGAGCTTGATGTGTGAGAGAGAATGAATGATTGTCGTTTACCCTATGCCTCATCAAACTGGGTCTACTTACATTATCTGTTTTGGTGGACCGAGTGTTGGGACCTTAGGTGTCAGGGCCTCTGGGTTTCCTGACATTAGGTG
The DNA here is from genome assembly GCA_029783895.1 of Triplophysa bombifrons. Lineage (NCBI taxonomy): Eukaryota > Metazoa > Chordata > Actinopteri > Cypriniformes > Nemacheilidae > Triplophysa > Triplophysa bombifrons. Next base: position 964,582 of record JAPMJR010000028.1, on the reverse strand, counting down.
TCAGGGCCTTGGGGTTTCATGACATTAGGTGTCCGACCATCTAAAGTCCTGACCTTAGGGTAAGAGTTAGATGTGAGAGAGATATATATATATATAAAATCGCTTACTCTATGCTCCCCCGAACAGGGTTTACTTGTATTGCGTGTTCCGGTCACCCAACTATCTTGATCTTTGGGTGTTAGATCCTCAGAATTTCCTGACACTCGGGATAGGCCATATGGGTTTCCTGATATTGGATATCAGGCCATCTAGTGTCCTTACCTTAGGTGATAGAGCTTGATGTGAGAGAGTGTGGCATTCACCCTCTGCCCCTTTCAAGTAAGCCAAACAACTCCCTGGGTATTATAATCCCCAATCAGCTACCAGTGAGATGCCAATATATCCCCCCACGCCTATATTCACAGAGACTATCCAGTGGTAAAAGTAAACATATATTATACAGAAGGAGACATATCCTTGAGATGCAGTACACAGCCAGTGAAATGCATATATATGTGAGTGACCAGCTTGACACTGGGTAAATCTAAACAAATCAGCCGACATGAAACCGGTGCTCCCGTTCGGAGGAGCTGTGGTCAGGGCCCAGTGTTCTCATGGAGGATATGTAGGTCCTTTCTCTTACTGCCCCTCCACTGAACCGGTATGGGGCTTTCCCGAGTGGGCCACTTTTCTGAGCATATACACTAGAACCCAACAGACCACAGCCCCCCCATGGAAGTTTTGCCACCGTGTAGTCTTTTTAGTGTATCTGACTAAAAACTGCCTCCGATACGCCCACACGGATTCACCTCCTCTGGGGAAACATACACATATACATAATTGGTAGAATGTGAACTTACCCTTCTATATTGAGAATTTGATTTACGGCCATGCGTTGGCGTAGCGGCTTCGCGGACCCGCATGGAATGCGACGATTTTCGAGTATGTTTGTCGTCGGCGGCCCTGACGGAAGCTCCTGCGACGACGTTATCCTGCGACTTTGTTTAGGGGTCGCAAAGGCCAAAGAAAACCAACTTGACCGCGAATCAATACTGGTAAACATTGTAAGCGGGCTATCTCCCGTGTCGCACCGTAAGGTCGCACTGTTCCATAACTCTGCTCCTGTGTCACGCATCCCAGTCTCGACCACACGTCAAAAGCATGCGCGTCGGTAGCATCCCCTTACCGAGTTGCTAACCCTACTCGTAACCCTAGCACGCATGCACAGGCTAAACCATGCGGCGCAGGAGCATGCACTTTCGATATGTTGTGGGACGGCCCTCGCTTACACAGTGAGCGAAAAAATCAGCATCCTACGACTTTCCTACGAAAAACCCGCATGCAGTTTATGCGCATTCATGCATTTTGTGGGTTAATGCATGGAAGCCCATTCATTTCATTGAGCCATTCATTCCGATGAAGCATGGGCGTTGCCCCGCATGTCTCTGCGGGGTTCTATCGGCCCGAGCTTAACGTATGAGTACCGTCACTGTATGACATGCGACAAACAATGCGCGGTGATGTTGTTAATGCTTTAACTATTAAAGAGGTCTGCTGACTTATTCCAGAATATTGTACTTTTTGGGAAATTGACTGAGTTGGAATGGGTTGAATGCAGAGTTCTTTTAGGAAGCTTCCTGTCGTTTGCTTTGGTCGCACATTCCTGAGCTTTACGTATGTCAATAGGGGTCCCATGCCGCTCTGCCGTGTCAATTTTCGGACCGCTAGGGCATTCTGGGGGTTTACTGCGACAAGCCCGCGTGCAGTTTAAGCGCATTAATGTTTTTTGTGGTCTACTCAATGGAAGCCCATTCATTTCGATGGCCATTCATTCCGATGGTACGCGGGCGGTCCCCCGCGGGTCTCCGCGGGGTTCTGTCGGCCCGAGCTTGATGTATGAGTACCGTCACTGTCCTACGTGCGACAGACAATGTGTTGTGTACAGGTGGACGCATTAACAGGACAGGAGGTCAGCGAACACATGTGCAAAGGGCAGAAAAGCATTGCATTGTGCAGAGGTCAGAGGTCGATATGAAATTTGGGCGTAAACGAGATGCTGTTAAAATAGAAAAGTGAGATAGCAAAAACATATTCTGTCATGTGTTGTCATGTGACATGTTCATGTCATTCTGCTATAGGCCCTACGTACATGGGAGATCATTTTGACCTCTGACCTCTGCACACAGCAATACGTTTTTTTTTTTTTTCATGTATTGTATGCATTGTAGACAAATAAACACCAGTGATTATTGAATTCATTTTTATTCATTAATAATATATTTTTATTGAGTATATTTAGTGTGCAATTGATTCATTTTGCAGCCATTGGCTGTCATAGTCCACAAGCGGCATGTGAAATGTGCGTAGTCCATAAATGTCGGAAGTGAGTAATCCATAAACTGCATGGAAAATGCGCATAATCCACAAATGTCGGTGGTGACTCATCCACAAACGGCATGGAAAATGCGCATAATCCACAAATGTCGGAGGTGATTCATCCACAAACGGCATGGGAATTGCGCGTAATCCAGAAATGTCGCAAGTGAGCAATCCATAAACGGCATGGAAAATGCGCACAATCCACAAATGTCGCAGGTGATTAATCCACAAACGGCATGGAAATTGCGCGTAATCCACAAACTTCGGGGATGAGCGACTCCCTCCTTTCCAGGGGCAAACAAAAACCCCTCATTCCAACAGCTCTTTTCCCACATTTCTTCAAAACTTATTCGACATCTTTTAAAAGTATATTCGCCATGCCGATCGACACGTGCCCCGTGTGCAAGAGGGATTACGCCCAGCTGAGCCAACACCTCCGGGTGTCTCATGGCGTCAAAAACCTGGACGAGCGTAGGCTGCTCCTGGCATTGCAGTCCGGCAGGGTCAGCGTCCGTGAGGGACGTTGCCCTGTCCTGGGCTGCAATAAAGAGTCGGCAAGGCTGGACCGGCATCTCAAGGCCCACAGCGAGCTGACGGTGGCAACGCGAAGGATGCACGTCAGCGAGATGAAGAGGCGTCTTTGTCTTCAGCAGTTGGCTGCTCTGCGGGCCTCAGACCCGGAGGTGCCCATGGTGTCCACGCTGGACCTCATGGAAGAGGAGGAGGGATTGTTGGCTCTGGAGCTATCTGAAGAGGAGGGTGCGGAGGAGCCGGAGGAGAGTGGGTGTTCGAGAAGAGCATGCGTGGTGGCGAGGGAAACCATTGCCCAGCTGAACTCCCAGGTGGACACCCTCACGTCCACCCTGAGGGAGCTCTCAAGGCGCTTCCGCATTTTGCAACGCCGATCCCACCGGAGGCCTTCGGACATCAGGCGTCAGACGAAGCAACTCGTCTTGTCTGATCGAGGAAGACGTCGCGGAGGAAGGTGAAGTGCCGCCCTCAGAGAGTCAGCAAGAGGACCCTGAACCTTCCCCTCAGCCTTCCTCCTCCCAGGCGTCGTGCAGCAAGTCCCCTGCGACGTCTGGGGAGCATGGGCTTCCCCAGTTCCCGGACCACGTCGCGGTCTTGAGTGAGTGTGACTCTCCGCCTGTGGCCCCTCGAAGGTTATGTGGTGTTTTGTGTGTCATTGAGTTAACCTGTCTCTTTTTTGCTCTCTCTCTTTCCAGACACACTGATGGAGCAATACAGGGCCCACCAGGAGGGCCCCGACCCCTCCACTAAGCTGCGGGACAATGTCGCCAGCAAGGTTTATCGCATCAAGAGATTCGTGGCGTACATGGCCCAGGGAGGGGGCAAGCTCCAGACCCTGGACTTCCTCAACGATACGGAGAGGATGCGAAGGCAAGACCAGTTGCACGCGCTTTTTGTGACAAAACAGTGTTTTGCGTTTCCCCACTGACTGTCGTTCTGTCTCTTTTTATTTTTTTTGTCTATCTGTCTGCAGGTGGGTAAAGACTCTAAGAACCCAGGCAATTCGGGAGACGACGATAAACCACTACTTGAAGAACATAGCCCAATTCATGGACTATGTGGCCGCAACACCCCCTCCGACCTGCCGCCTCTCCAAGAGGGTCTTGTTCTCCATCAGGAGGGAAGTCAGGATGATGCTGCGGTGCATGAAGCGCCCCGTCACTTTGCACCAGATGACGGTGAAGCGGGCAAAAGACGGGCAGCTCATCTCCAAGGCCCTCTTGGAGAAGTGCAGGGAGGAGGCCCGACGAAAAAATCCTCAAATTGTCGGTAAGTCGATGTCTTCAGTGGTTAGTTACAGTTCACTACCCTTTACTAAAGCTCCAGTTATTTTGTGTTCCTCCAGATGAGCTGGAAACTACGAAAGCGCAGAAGACCCAGTTCAGACTATATGGGTATTTGACAGCGTTCCTGGCCTCGATCTATGGTCACCGCTGCGGGGTCTTCCAAAATATGACCATAGATGAGGTCAGGAACGCGACCAAGACTTCAAAAACTCACCTCATTCAATGTAAGTGATCTGCCTATGAGTATGAGTGTGTGTGTGTGTGTGTGTGTGTGTGTGTGTGTGTGTGTGTGTGTGTGTGTGTGTGTCTGTTCTCTTGCTCATTTCTGACACGTTTTCTTGGATTTTGTTCGCAGGTCAACTTGCAAAAGACCAACCAGGCCTTCGGACCGGCACAAATTGCCCTCTCCGCAGAGGAGTACAGCTGGTTCGAGCGGTTCCTGGCGATGAGGAAGGAACTGGTGGGCGGGGTCGAGGCCAAGCTTGTGTTTTTTTACCTCAAGCACAAATCCGTGCAAAAATCTAAACAGCCATTTCCAGGCTGCCTGGAAGGAGATGGGGCTTCCAAAATGCCCCACATTCACAGACCTCCGGTCGGCCATCGCCACTCATGTAAGTTTGAGATTTTGTCCTTTTTTTGTTTGGATGTTGTGTCTAAATCCTCTTTTCATCTCTCTCTCTACAGGCCAGGAACAATGGCACCGTTGAGGACCGATCGAAACTGTCCCGCTTCATGTGTCACGACACTAGAACTGCGGACAAGTTCTATGCGTGTAACCTTAATACCAAGGAGGCATGGGAGCACAGGCAGCTCTTCGAGAAGGTGCTGGAGGGGCCGGACGAGCCTATCGGCAAGGCCGGCAAGAGGCCTTGCAAGCGAAAGCGGACTGACAATGCGTCTCCGCTCACCTCACAGACCACAAGTGAGGATGAAGCGGAGCCGGTCTACCAGGAGTCGGGAGTGTCCTCGGTGGATTCGGAAGAGGTAGGTTTGTCTCCTGTCACAGTCATGTCTCCTGCCTATTGTTAACCTTTGTCTCTCTTTTTTCACGCAGAACTCATCCGATGGCGACCCATCTAAGGCCCAGCCGTCCGTGGCCAAGCTCATGAGGAAGGCAGCCATTGTCCTGACGCCTCTTAAAATGAGAAAGTCCCTGGCAGAGTCGCCTTACAAGCTCTCCAAGGAATACCCCTCCAGCGCCTGATCCAGTGCCTGTGCTGCTCCAGTGCTCCTTTGCTCAGCACCTGACCCGCTTTTTGCCCCGCCCCAGAGTTCCCCTACTACTCCACCCCTACCCAGCTCCACCTGTTCCCTGTTCTGCCATCCCCGTTGTTTGTTGTTTTTGTTCCTGAACTTCCCAGCTCCTGTCTCACCTCCCCAATTCCCCTTTAAGCGGCCATGTTATTTTCCCCTGTAAATAGTTCAATTTCATGTTTTTACTTTTTTGTTATTGTTCTCATGTTCTAATGCGTTTTTCTTATTATGTTCAATAAATGTTCCACCTTATGTTTTAAATGTCCATTTGCCTCCGACTCACTTGATTCAACTATGGTGCTAGCTAAAGTTGCTTAATTTAACGAGTAGACAAAAATCTTAACTTAAGGTTAACTTAAAGTAAACTGCAGTTACTTGTTTTTTAACACAAAACACTTATCCACAAATGATGCATTTGATTCTGAATTTTTGGCATAACTTAATTATAAAATAACATAACAATAACCACAAAACACCTACCTGCTCTACTTACCTGATGGGAAGACTCACACGAAACACTTATCCACAAATGATGCAATTGATTCTGAATTCTTTGCATAACTTAATTATAAAATAACATAACAATAACCACAAAACACCTACCTGCTCTACTTACCTGATGGGAAGACTCAAGCGTCGTCTCCAGCGTTGTCTCCATCTGATTCTTCAAATGGTGCCTACAAAATCTGTAACAGAAACAATAACTTATATAAAAGATGTTAAGTGACAAAACACTCTATAACTTGTCTCACCTAAGCATAATGTGCATGCACGGCCTGCATCAGAAGCTTTAACATTCGTACTCTGTAAAAAAGGGTTAAGTATGTATATAATCAACAACATTATAATACATTATTGAGCATGTGTTTGCATTCTCATTTGTATCATTCATTACATTCTACACTAGTACATTGTGACTGTATGCAAAAGACCCAAAAACATAACGTTGTGAAGAGATCACAGGTTAAACTGAGCTCATATGGATACGAGGCCTTCTTCAGATGCTGTAAAAAGACACAAATGAGAAAGCAAACACATGATCTTTAATGTATTATAGTGTAGAATGTGATGAATGTATGCAAAAGCTATATAAATAAAGTTGAGTTGAGTTGTGCAGTGTGTGCACTGTGAGAGGTCAAAGTAAGCTCAGGTCATACACCATAGGCTGAAACATTCACAGATTTACAGAACAAAGTAATCAAACTATTTAAAATCATGCAGGCCATAAGTTTTCTCTGTGAACGATTGAAAATCCTTTGAAGCTCAGGTGAGAGTGTCTGGAGAGCAAGATGTTTGTCAACGAACTTACCCTATCCACCATCTTAGTCTTCAGTGAAACCTCATGGTTTGACCAGACAACCAAGCATGCCACATGTGAGTATATCTTTGCTTTCTTTTGAATGTAATTTTCTTAAAAAAGTATTTTAATTCAACAATAGTTGTAGCCCAGTTTGCAATGCAATGTATTTGTTCATTTTGCATTTTCTCATCACACTCGGCACTGTATTACATTAAAGATAATGTGTATGCTTTATAACCTGTGTCTTTAAACGCATATGAGAAAGGCCTTTTATGTGTATGAGCTCAGTTTAACCTGTGACCTCTTAACAATGCAATTACATTAAAGGTCATGTGTATGCTTTTTAACATGTGTCTTTTACAGCATCTGGGGAAGGCCCTTTTTGTGTATGAGCTCAGTTTGAGATGTGACCTCTTAACAATATAACAGTATTTGTCCATTTTGCATTTGCTCATCACACTCTGCACTGTATTACATTAATGTGTTTGCTTTCTAACATGTGTCTTTTCCTGCATCTAATGTCTGCCCTGCATGCATGTCTGCTTATTTGAACCTTTATGCATGATCAAGTAATAGGAAACTTCCTTTGTGTCATTTTGTCTTCCAGACTCCAAAGTCTGAATGCCCCTTGTGCCACAAGGACATTATAAATTTTAAGCAGCACCTTAGGGTGCTGCATAAGATTATAAATGTTCAGGAGCGCCAGTTATGGCAGAAGTTGGCAAGGGGCAGAGTCTTCCTCGGAGGACAGATCTGCCCCTTGTGCAATGTGTTTTTCAAACAATTTGAGAAGCACTTTAAAACTGGCCATCCAGACATCTCTGTAAGTCATTGATAAAACACATTTAATTGTTGCCTTTTTGCTTGGTTTTCTAGACTTAGATGTCAATTTGTCTTTTTCAGTCAGTTAAGAAGACAAATATTGTCAAGAAAATGGAGAGAGAGGTCACCATGGGGAAGTTACGAGAGCTGGAGGCCAGCAACCCTGCCATCCCCATGGTGACCCTGAAGGATGAACCGCTGGTCAATTCAGGAAGGTGGTAGGTTTTCAATAAAAATTGTGTATACTACTCAACTACTCTCTCATGATATAATAAATCTCAAGTGTTGTGTGAACTCGTGTTTTCCCAGGAAATCCCATCGCTCCTGAGAGCCTCACCATTGACACCCACCCTTCTTCCCCTGATGTGCCTGCCACCCCTTCCTTCAGCTCCTCTATCACTCCAGAACATTTAAGCCCTTACATCAGCCCTCCTAGAAGTGCTCTCCCTGCCACGCCAGCCACCCCTTCATATAAGCCTCCCCCCCACACCCATCATCCCTCCCTCTCCTCCTTCTTCAGCGAACTACGGAGGCTTATTCAGTCCCCTCCTTTTTAGTGAGGATGACCTCAGTGTGTTGGAGAACCTGGGTGAGTCTTAAGCAGTGACTGACATCTTAGTTAGACTAAAATGTTTATTCCAACTCTGAAAACTAAACCAATGCTTTGTTTAACCACAGACATCCCCACCATCACTCTGGAGGAGGAGAAGGCCATTGCTACTGAAATGTGTAGGTGTTCAATTGTGTTTTTGATGCTTCTATGGTGGAAAAATGTCAGCAATTTAACAAACTCTTCCTTTTTCTTTAAGACAACATAGATATTCACGAAATAAAGGATCTGGGGTTCAGCATGTTCATGGATCTTTAGTATTTTTTTATTGTATATAGATTGTAAATATGTTCTGTGAATCTCTTGTTTCATTTGTTCAATGAAATTCTTTTCTAATATGTTCTATGTATTTCTTTTTTAATGTTTTATCAATTTCTTGTTACATATGCTGTATGAATTTCTTGTTAATTTTACTTCATTAATAAAATGTCATATTTCTAAATGCATTTTCTCTTTCATAAGATTCAACACATATTGCTTAAGAAATAGTAACACGTTAGTATTTTCAAACCATTCATTTATAACGATAAAGGGCCTCTGGTCACATTTGCTCATTATAAAATATAAAATGAATTGGGTAAGATGCCAAATGTCAAAATAAAGGTCCTCTGGTCACATTTGCTCATTTTAAACGTATAATTAATTGGGTATGATGCCATATGTCAAAATAAAGGTCCTCTGCTCACATTCGCGCATTATTAAATATACAATTAATTGGGTAAGATGCCATATGTCAAAATAAAGGTCCTCTGCTCACATTTGCGCATTATTAAATATAAAATTAATTGGGTAAGATGCCATATGTCAAAATAAAGGTCCTCTGGTCACATTTGCACATTATTAAATATAAAATGAATTGGGTAAGATGCCATATGTCAAAATAAAGGTCCTCTGGTCACATTTGCTCATTGTAAACGTGTAATTCATTGGGTATGATGCCATATGTCAAAATAAAGGTCCTCTGGTCACATTTGCGCATTATTAAATATAAAATTAATTGGGTAAGATGCCATATATCAAAATAAAGGTCCTCTGCTCACATTTGCGCATTATTAAATATAAAATTAATTGGGTAAGATGCCATATGTCAAAATAAAGGTCCTCTGGTCACATTTGCTCATTTTTAAACGTATAATTAATTGGGTATGATGCCATATGTCAAAATATAGGTCCGCTGGTCAGTTTTGGTCATTATAAAATATAAAATGAATTGGGTAAGATGCCATATGTCAAAATAAAGGTCCTCTGTTCAGTCTTTGTACATTATCATGGCCACAGAGCAACCGTTGTGGCTAAATGGGCAGAATAGTGGTTTCATGGGCACATCACCACTGTAGTGGCAAATGGGCAGAATAGTGATTTGGTGGACATCGCAACCGAAACGTCCAGCGACATAAAACTTGTTTTACGGTGCTCCAGGCGAGGCAAGGATTAAACTCAACTCGTTCCGGATCGGAATTCCGATGACCGGAAAACAACTATACTGTTGAATGGGATAAACCTGAAGCGGGCCTTTCGTATCTCTGCTCCGCGGTTGGTTGCGTCGTTGAGACGCACATTCCTGTTTACGCCTCGACACGCTCCTTTGCGATGCGAAGTTTGAATAAGATCAGAGGAGGTTGAAAATTATCGTCAAAATATCTACAAGGTAACTAACCCCTTGTATTTTTTTCGTCTAAAATTTTCAACTTGTTTGGATCTTTTCCTAAGTTGGGATCCCGGATCAGCTGGTCGAGACGTGAACAGGAACGCGCGTCTTCAGATCCTAGCCTGCCGCGGAGCAGAGATACAGAGGTCCCACCTCTGGCTTATCCCATTCGACGGCATAGTGGGTTCGTAGTCATGGGAATTACGGGTCGGAAGAGTGTCCGTCATACTGCCGCGGGAATGGCGATCGCCGTAAAGTGCCTCTCGATTGTTTAGGATGCAGTTTTGCATGTGGGCTAAATAGTGGTTTCCTGGTCACAGAGCAACCATAGTGGCTAAATGGGCAGAATAGTGGTTTTATGGGCAAGTGTCTGTGTGAATTGCAAATGGGCAGAATAGTTGTTTCATGGGCATGTTTCCTTTTAATCAATAGAGCGTCTGTGTAAATTGCCATCGGGCAGAATAGTGGTTTCTTGGGCATGTTTCCTTTTAATCAATAGAGCGTCTGTGTAAATTGCCATCGGGCACAATAGTGGTTTCGTGGGCATGTTTCCTTATAATCAATAGAGCATCTGTGTAAATTGCAGACGGGCACAATAGTGGTTTCGTGGGCATGTTTCCTTGTAATCAATAGAGCGTCTGTGTAAATTGCCATTGGGCACAATAGTGGTTTCCTGGGCATGTTTCCTTGTAATCAATAGAGCGTCTGTGTAAATTGCAAACGGGCACAATAGTGGTTTCATGGGCATGTTACCCTGTAATCAATAGAGCGTCTGTGTAAATTGCAAACGGGCACAATAGTGGTTTCGTGGGCATGTTTCCTTGTAATCAATAGAGCGTCTGTGTAAATTGCAAACGGGCACAATAGTGGTTTCGTGGGCATGCTACCGTGTAATCAATAGAGTGTCTGTGTAAATTGCCATCGGGCACAATAGTGGTTTCGTGGGCATGTTTCCTTGTAATCAATAGAGCGTCTGTGTAAATTGCCATTGGGCACAATAGTGGTTTCGTGGGCATGTTTCCTTGTAATCAATAGAGCTTCTGTGTAAATTGCCATTGGGCACAATAGTGGTTTCGTGGGCATGTTTCCTTGTAATCAATAGAGCGTCTGTGTAAATTGCAAACGGGCACAATAGTGGTTTCGTGGGCATGTTTCCCTGTAATCAATAGAGCGTCTGTGTAAATTGCCATTGGGCACAATAGTGGTTTCGTGGGCATGTTTCCTTATAATCAAAAGAGCGTCTGTGTACATTGCAAACGGGCACAATAGTGGTTTCGTGGGCATGTTTCCTTGTAATCAATAGAGCGTCTGTGTAAATTGCCATCGGGAAGAATAGTGGTTTCGTGGGCATGTTTCCTTGTAATCAATAGAGCGTCTGTGTAAATTGCCATTGGGCACAATAGTGGTTTCGTGGGCATGTTTACTTGTAATCAATAGAGCGTCTGTGTAAATTGCCATTGGGCACAATAGTGGTTTCGTGGGCATGTTTCCTTGTAATCAATAGAGCGTCTGTGTAAATTGCAAACGGGCACAATAGTGGTTTCGTGGGCATGTTTCCCTGTAATCAATAGAGCGTCTGTGTAAATTGCCATTGGGCACAATAGTGGTTTCGTGGGCATGTTTCCTTATAATCAAAAGAGCGTCTGTGTAAATTGCAAACGGGCACAATAGTGGTTTCGTGGGCATGTTTCCCTGTAATCAATAGAGCGTCTGTGTAAATTGCCATTGGGCACAATAGTGGTTTCGTGGGCATGTTTCCTTATAATCAAAAGAGCGTCTGTGTAAATTGCAAACGGGCACAATAGTGGTTTCGTGGGCATGTTTCCTCGTAATCAATAGGGCGTCTGTCTAAATTGCCATCGGGCAGAATAGTGGTTTCGTGGGCATGTTTCCTCGTAATCAATAGAGCGTCTGTGTAAATTGCCATCGGGCACAATAGTGGTTTCGTGGGCATGTTTCCCTTTAATCGCTTGCCCACGAAACCACTATTGTGCCCATTTGCAATTTACACAGACGCTCTATTGTAAATTGCAAATGGGCAGAATAGTGGTTTCGCGGACATCGTCACCGAAAGGTCAAGAGGCATATAACCTGCTTTACGGTGCTCATGGCGATGCCCCCAGGAGGGCCCAAGCGACCCCTGCCTTTTCGGGCAGAGTTTGGAAAAATAGTAAGTTAGCGGGCCAAATAGTGGGTGTGCGGGCCGGGGGGGGCATGGCCTCTGGCCCCACGTGACCCTCTATCCTCAGTGGTGGAGTTTTTACGAAATAGTTGGTTAGGGGGCAAAATAGTGGGTCCGCAGGCCGGGGGGGCGTGGGCGGTAACCCTGTGCCTCATTGGTGGAGTTTGACAAAATAGTGAGTAAGGGGGCAAAATAGTGGGTCCGCGGGCCGGGGGGGGCGGCTTGTGTTTCATAATTGGGGACCGGGTCGACACGTACGCGCACGAGCAATTTATTAAGTGGGCATCGGGCCCATTCGAATAAACCTGGAGCGGGCTGTGGGATGTCCCCCTGGTGGATTGTGAGCGAACTGCAATTATTTCAATTTTATGAGGTGAATTTTAAATAATTTCCTGTGCGAACAACGAATGTTTCAGTCGCGCGACGCTCGCCCGCACGACTCCCCGGCTCCCCTGGGACGTGCGGACGCTATCGTGGCACCCCCCAAAAAATTAGGGGGTCCGGCGCGCAGCGACCAGCAACCCATTGCCCGGTGGCAATTTATTAAATGGGCCGAGACATCTGTGGTCCTAACGGCATGTAAGGAACCACTAAAGGTACGATTCGTTTGTGTTGATCCGGCCGTTGTTGACTCCCCTCCTTCTCAGCCTGTACCTGGCGCCTCATATTCCTCAAAAAGGATCTGGAATACCCTCTTGGCCGTAAGGCTTTAAAAAGAACCTTCCTTGCCGCCACCTCGTCCTCCCGTCGGGTACAAATTCTATTGAATCTAATCAATTGGCTTTTAACTATACCCCGGAAGGTGTGTTTGGGATGATAACTGTGTTTGTGTAAGAGCGCATGTGTATCCGTGCTTTTAAAGAAAACCTTGAGGTCGAGTTTACCGGTGTCCTGGAAATTCGGACCTTTAAACACTGTCACATCTAGGTAATCAATCTGGCGTTCCGACAGGGTAAAGGTTAGCTTAATCGACTCATGATGGCTGTTCAGTCTATCCACGAAGTCGTGAAATTCCGGCTCGGAGTGTCCCCATAGTCCCCAGATGTCATCCAAGTATCTAAAATACTGGAGCGGTTTAAGAGGGCACTTTGCCCGGGCCTCATTTTCCCATTGTGCCATGTATATGTCGGCATACGCTGGCGCAAACTTCTTGCCTATTGCCGTACCCTTAACCTGCAGATAAAATTCCCCATTAAACTCAAAATCGTTTTTGGTTAGACTCAGACGCCATAGGTCAATGAGTGTGTCTTCTGGTCTATCAATGCTTGGGTATTTATGAAAGCAGGCTCTAACTGCATTCAACCATTTCTCGGTCTCTATATTGGTGTAAAGGCTCGTGACATCCATGGAAAAGAACCATACCGGCCGCTTGATTACCAAGGCTTTAATTTTTGCCACGAAATCCCAGGTTTCTTTTATATAGCTACTGTGTCTAATGGACAACGGATTGAGATAGTAATCTATGTATTCCGCCACCCGATAACTCTCGCTCCCACAATCCGCCACAATAGGCCTACCCGGTGGCATATCCTCAAAAGGCCATTTATTCCTAGGTTTGTGAATTTTCGGCAAGAGATAGAAACGCCTGGGTCTAGGGACCTCCACCCCCACTAGATAATCTCTTTGCCCCGGCTCCAGGTAGTGCTGAGCCACTAGGTTGTCTAACAGACCCCGAATCACTGGGATCGAATTAAGATAAATCGGTAGTCAAGCTTTTGATAATATTCCGTGTCCCCTAACTGTCTCAACGCTTCCTTGACATATTGTGCTCTATCCATGACAACCACAACAGCTCCTTTGTCAGCAGGTTTAATTACAATTGAAAAATCATTACACAGTCTGTCCAGGGCCTCCTCCTCCCCCCTGGACAGATTGCCGGTAGGCACCGTGTGCCTTCCCGGTAGAGAAGATAAAAACAAATTGTCCTGCTTGATGATGTTCCACGCCATCCTGGGGACCTGATCCGGCGGCAGCTCCCAGTCGGACGGGGGTTTAAATGGGAGTTCCGGCTGTCGGTCCTCCGTCTCTACCCCGAAGAAGGCCACCAACCTCAGTCGCCTGTGGTAGCTGGAGGCCTGCACCTGTAGTTCCGGCATATTAAATTCACTTGCTCTAGTGCTAGGAATAAACGACAGCCCTTTCTGTAATAAACCGAGTTCCCCTTTACTTAGCTGAATTATATCCCGCTCGACCCTGAACTGTGACCCTGGCAGAGGAGGGAGAGACACCCCAGTCTCCTGAATGTAGTTGTTGAGAGACCTCAGTATATCTCGTTGGGCTTTCGGGAGCCCGGCCGAGAAATTGATCATCGGTGCCCGCACTCTGGCGTTGGGGAAACGCTTCTCCGCCGCGGCCAAGGTCCCCATGACCATCTTGCGGAGGGATAAACACGCATAGCCCCCCTGTCATTTATCCCGACCGATATGATGACCACCTGGGTGTCAGGAGACGTAGGCGTGTGGTGCTGTAGCATCCACAAGATATTGGACCACTGAGCCCCCGGGTAGGACACCAATTGTACCTGGTTGTCCCCCAATTCCGCGATCCTGCCGACGTTCGAATCACCCAGGATCAAAATAGGCCTCATGGGGTTCAGGACCCATCTGGCCTTCTTGTTGCACTGGTGGTCTATTGTCTTATGCAGGCTCTGCTTCGGCCCCCCTGTCTGGACCGCCACACCTTCGGGCTTGCCCAGGTCGTCTGACAACCCCTCTGCCCTTTTATAAGCCCCCCTCTTACTAGGGCCCGGCAACTCATTATCTCCCTTCCTCTTGTCCCCCGGTTCACCATCCCCCTCTTCCCACGAGTCGCTCAATAGAGCTTCCCAGTCCAACTCTTCCTCCGCCGCTTTTGGGTCCCTCTTTGTCCCGGCATCCCCAGTCTGAGGTTCCTGTACAACCGTTCCAGTCTCTGCTTGGGGTAAATTTCCCCTTGGGCTGGGTTCCCTTTGGGCGTGCACTGGGTTCCCCGTCCCCTGTGTTTCAGAACTGTCCCCATCACTCCGCTTGGAAAGCGTCTGCTGTTTCCTTAAACGCTGGGGCAATGGTCTCTGTGCTCCCAGCAATTCGGCTCTAACCTCGGACCGCACTTGGTCTACAATCTCGGCCCTGAGTTCCTGTCTCAATTCTACCCTCAATTCTTCTCTCAGTTTTTCCCTCTGTGCTGCCAATGTCTACCACGAAAATGTATGCATAAAGCCTATCCTACACGCCAAAACCCCTGAGGGGACTAATTCCAATCACCCGCATTGTTTGACGAGGTCGACCGACGGGATTGCGCCCGTCGACCTCACCCCCACCGGACTGGGCGTTGGGCCGCTCACCCACCTGCACAGACACCTGATCCTGTGTCGCCAATACGTTGTTTTCCACCGTAGACAATCTGTTAGAAAATTATGTGACTTCTTGTTTCACTTCTTGTATGGCGGCGAGGATTCCTGTGTATTGTACCAAAAAGTATTTTCTCATGCTCATAATTGCACCCATAATGTCGTTCTCTTGATTTTGATCAGTGTTTGCACTGGTTTGTTTATCCACCAATAATGTGCTAGCATGATGATTAGCCGGCTCAGCACAATAGTCGTCTCTACTTCCAGGCTTTTTCTTTGTTGTGCGTGATTTCATCTTGTTTCACTGTTGTTTGTCGTTACTTGTATCTATTGTTCAGTTTCGGAACAAAAATAAGGCTGTTTAAAAAAAAATCGCCAGAAGATGTAGGAGCGTTTATAAAAGCATGCGATCAGCGTGCCGCCATATTAGATTCTGTTTTATCGTTTTAAAGAAATAAAAAAGCGATTTGATCAGATTTTTTGACTGCTGCCTTTGCAGCTTCATCAGCCCCTCGGTAACCTATAGTCTGTTCATCTTCCCCCGAAGCGGAAGCTGAACTGTTTCGGTTAACTGTCCTATTAGATTTTGTGTGCTATGAGCTTACCATCAGCTGTTTTGAAACTTTTTGCTTCCCACATTTTAGAATAATGGTGAAGAACACTTCACGCATACTTGGAGTCTGTGTAAATCGTGGCTCACTTTTCTGTAATCAGCTCACAGGCTTGTATTAATGCTACCAACTCTGCAGCTTGATCCGAATTGTAGTCTAAAGCAAAAGCATCTATTATCTCTCCTGAATCTGAAATCAGAGGGCTTTGAACAAGACCCATAAACGTAAATGTGTTGTCCCCCCTCTAGGGGCGTATCCAACAGATCGACCCTAGAAAAGCAAGAGGTTGTCAGTTCAAAGATGCAATCATGTTCAACGTTAAAGTCTGCCATGTCTACCATACCCAAAATACCCAGCACAGCAGGATTAATGTTTGCCGTTGTTTGAATGCTAAGACTTTTTGTTGCCAGCAGAAGAGCCTCGTAACCTGAGTGTCGTTGTGCTGTCATGTGTTGAATTTGCATGTTGTGTAAAATTCCGCCTACTTGATGTGACGCATACAATGGTAAAGGTTGTGACAGAACAGTTTCTCAGCCATCTGCACATCCGAGCCGCTGCAGCCACCGCACAAAGACATGCTGGCATGTATATATTCCCTAAATATATTTAGGGTTCGAGCCCGTAGGGCTAGAAACCTATTGTATTTGTTGGTTTTATTATTTAGGGTTTCGAGCATGAAGTGCTGAAAACCTATTGTTTTTGTAAGGATTTTTATTCTTCTTCTTCTTATTATTATTATTTTTCCGCCTTAAAAGCGGTCGCCCAGCCCAAACCGTAAGTCGTAGAAACTTGAGGCTTGGTCAGTTGGTTGTATCTGTGCAGGCTACTCAGATACAGTGACCCAGCCATATCGGCCCATAGGTGGCCCTTCAGCGATGCTGAACGCGTTTGGGCTCGTTACTCCTAAACCCTTTGTCGCACACCCAAGTGTTTTATATCATTGTAATCATTGGCTCAAAACTTAAAAAACGTATATCTCCGATTTCATTTCCGGTATGCAAATTTTCCCGCTAATTTGCATTTTATGAAAAAAATAAAAAATGAACTAGTCCCTGGATTTTTGCCCGACCTGAACCAAACCAACGCTGATGAATTCTGTGGAGTGTGAATGTAAATATTCATTGAAAAAAAGTTGAAATTTCGATTCAGGGTCGCTAGGGGGCATCAAAACGTCAAACCCGGAAGTAGCCTATTTCATTAAAATGGCTCTACCTAGAGAACGAGTTGAGATATCTTCACGGGGCTTAGACCATATGTGTAGACCCTCAGTCCGGGGTCACAATAAAAACACTCGGTTTTTGGCCACTAGGTGGCGCTATAATAGCAAAGAACTTGAAAAGGGCTATAACTACGCAACCGTTTGCCCGATCGACATATTATTTGGTATGGTGTGTCTTTGTGTCATGAACCTTGACTGTATAAAAGGACTTTGGCGTTTCTCAAAAAACATGTCTGCCTTCGACCAATGAAGTATGAGCACTCATTAGACCGGGTAAACAGAGGCCGATCAAAACGATACTTGCTGGGCCTATTTGTCTCACGGTCCTTGAGGTCTGTAAGAAATGTGAACTCATTTGGCCACCGGGGGAGAAATAACGCTTTTGGAGTGCATAATCAATTCTGTATCACGTGACATTTGACATATACAGAAACTATTGGTATCATAAGATTGCTCTTCTCATTCTGAACAACTTTGCCTCTGGACACGCTTCTGTCGATCAAACGGTTCGTGAGTTATCGTTGATGATGTCAAAAACCTACTTTCGCGAACTAGTTCCTGGTTTTTCAACCGATCGAAACCAAACCAATGCAGATGACTTCTGTGGAGTGTGAATGTAAATAATCATTGAAAAAAAGTTGAAATTTTCTTTCACCGTCGCTTAGGGACGCCAAAACTTAAAATGGGCTGAGCCTATCACATTAAAATGGCCATAAATCCAGAACGGCTTAACATATCATCATGGGGCTCAGATGATATGTGTAGACCATCACTCCAAGGTCACCAACAAAAGAAGGTGGCGTTTGGACACTAGGTGGCGCTAAAACATTAAAAATGGCAAGATGTACATGTCTTTTGGTGGCCTAGACAACTTTGTGTCACGTCACATTCGACTAATACACAAACTATTGATATCAAACGATAGATCTCCTCATTCATAACAACTTTGCCTCTTGAACCATTGATGTCAATCAAACGGTTCACGAGTTATCGGTGATGATGTTAAAAACTGACTTCTAACTAGTTCTTTGATTTTCAAGCAATATCAAAATTCTCTATTGCAGGTAAAATTGATCATAAAGATTATGAAATGACCAGGCCAGTAAACATTCATAACATTTAGTTTGATAATTATTCAAGAGAATGTATTCAATTATAAAAAAAATCTCTTAGATGGTGTTACTATGTTCCACATTATAAATGTGGTGGCGAAATGGCCAGGCTCTGTGCACGACTCAAGTATCTTCAGAGAGTTATGCACATTATTTGAACGTGGCAAGTCAAATAGACTTTACAAACTAACTGGATTACTAATTTTGGGCCTAACAGAACTGCATTTTTCTATTATACAGGTGACTATGATGGAATCCTGCTAGGGGACAAAGGCTATGCCTGTAGGCAGTATTTTATGACACAATTACCTGACACCAACCCACTTTGAATTAGTTTATTTTATTGTGTTATTGAGAGGAAACAGCTAGTAATGAGTGTGTAAGCATGCAACGCTTCTTTGAGCTGATAATGATCATTTCTATCATTTTTTTTTGTGTGTGGGACTTTGATCCGTCATGGGTTCGTTGGGGTTTGACCCCTTAGCCTGTTCGTGGATGCATGGCTGCATTGAATGGCGCAAATTCTCGAAACCTGCTAAATGCTGCTTGCAGCTTTAATTTCACTAGTTTTTTCATCACAATTCCAAACTTGCAGAATGCTTAATTTACCACACTTACATATTTACATTTAGCAAAATACACAGCATGGAAAAATGTATTTTGGCTGACATTTTATTATTATTATTTTTTTAATCAGTTTTGATTCACGTTTTATTTTGAGTTGATCACCCTGAACCCTACAAATTGGCGGAAAAATGATATAGTGCACAATGTAGGAGATGTGGAATAATTCAGACACAGTTCATTTGTGGGGTATGTTTGATGTTAAAATGGAGAAAGTCGTTGCTCATGATATATGTGATATTACTGTTGCTAAATCTTCTTGCATAATTGTATTATAAATCTTTTTCATTTTTGTTTTACACAAGACTGTGACATCGAATTTGAGGTGAGATGTCACTTTTCGTTTTTAATAGATCAATAATACAGCCAGTAGTGAATTAGTCCAGTTGTTCTGAAGTGATATTGTCAAATGAATGAAAAATATAAAAATAAAATTTGTTCTAAAATGAAGGCAAAACTCTCATATTTGACACATACATAATTCTAAATAATGCTTCAAAAATGAAATGATGTTTTAAAAGTATATTATTAGCTATTTAGCTGTCAAATGCACACAACATTATGCCAAAACACACAAAGTTTACATAATGACAGTGCTTATGTTGTAAGTCAATGTTTAATGGATAGTTTACCCAAATATTTTTTTTTCATCATTTACTTGGCCTTAGATTTCCCATATCTTCACAAGATCAGATCTTTTCCCCCATTGACTCCCTTAATATTTATTTTCACTATTATGACAGATGTCCTCAAAACCTGTGTAGAAAATAGCCTATTACTTATTGAGTTTTAAGTTTTTGAATAATAAAACAACGTTTATGTCATAAGTACACCTCTTACAACAGTATAAAACAATAAACAACATCAGTTCATAACACCTTTAAGAACTCCCAGCATCTTCGGAACACAAATTGATTTTCAGATCACATCCTAGAGGGTTTCAGTACTCCTCAGAGACATAATGGTAATAGTATATGTCAAGGTCCATAAAAGTACTAACTTATTGGTTAAAATGATCCATGTGATCATTGATTTTTTTTTTCTAAAGCAAGGTGAGTACTTGGTGTGCAATAGAAACCAAAATAAAGTTTTATGAACATATTCTTCTCACTGTCAGCGGACAATTCATGTTCATGACAGCATAACATTGCTTGCATGTTTGAGTTGGGCTATGAACACTGCATGGTGCATGAATCTGTTCACATGTGCCACAAAGAGCACAACGGCGCATATGCATCCAAGTTGCTCACTCAACCACTGTATGATGCATGAGTTATTGTTTACATAAAGTAGTCTTGTTGGTTAATGGACCAATCATATGAACCAACTTAACAATGTGCTTAGAACTTTGCTGGATATTGACAGAAACTATCAACATCATGTAGTGTATTTCGGGGAAAACTATGAGTTTGATCACAGTAAAAGACGTATAATTAATTATGATTAACTATACCTGTTTTATACACTTTATCGGATTCGGCAGACCTGATAAAAGCGACAAACTAAATACCCTCGTCCAGCGAGTGATCCGCAGATCGTATATCAAATCTAAGAAATATTACTTTCCTGGCCTTGGAAACATAACACTCTTACTGTATGTAGTACAGTACCGCTCCAGAAATTATAACGAAATCAAGCAGTTTAAGTGACGTTAATATGTGATAAAGAAACACAGCAACAATTCGAGCGTGCAGACAAATGCAGGTTTATTGACCACACTAAAGGGAAAACAAACCGACTAACTACGAAATAACAAACAAACATGAAACGTAAAAGCAGTAAAGAAATGGAAGAAATAGACAAAGCAAAGAGTGGCAGTATTACAAACAACTATTCACATCTGCATGAACCATCGAGGACCGTCTCCTTAGTTAAAAGGGGTAACAGCTTAAACGCACCTATTTAGGAAAAAAATTATACTTGCATTGGTTTCCTTTTGAGTGTGCTTGGACAAGGTTTTGTGCCCATGGAAAAGTGTTCTCAAAGTCCTGATTGTTTTCAAAGCAAGCGGGTGAGTCCGTCTACTTCTTTCTTAGAGCCGGGATTGGCTGACGAAGTTAGCCGAAGTAATTCTGCCGAAAGGAAAAACTGTCTCCGAAGAAAGAGACAGGTCTCAGGAGGTGTTCATGAACTGGAACGCACGAACACACGGAAGAGCTGAGCATTGTTTGCTTCGTTCAAGGATGTTTTAAGCCTGGCAGGTTCCCCGCAATCTAAAGTGAGTTATCCAATGTGATGAGCTGATTTTGGAGCGAAGCCAAGTTTCTTTGTTCGCTTATTATCTCATTTGCATTTAGGATCACTTAGGAGTTTGGCACTGTAAAACTCTTAGAATGACATAAAATCGATAGGATCTAAAACACGTTATTGTGCTATACATCATCTTTCCAGTAATGAAGAGAGAAACATTTAGATATAAAACATGCCAGGGTTATAAGTACATTGACATGAAGTTCGTACAAGAATGGAAATATAAGCAGAATACAACTAACACAAATGCTTTTGAGGTTATAGGTGAGGTCGAATAACAATGGGACAAACATACAATGTGGAGATGTAGGTTTGAGTTATTTTAAACTATTCTTTTGTGGTTAACAAGAGGGAGACTTTCAAGACTTGACTGACCATTTGCCCTCATTCCTGTTTAACACATCTGGTGTCCATGTTTATTGACAACGACCCAATTCTCCCTGTTGGAATTTCTTTGAAGTCCACGAGTGTTTGTTGGGATTTATCCTGGTCAATTGATGGATGTGTTACAAGAGGACAGTTGGATCAGACTTGCTGGCGCCGATTAGAGTTCCACTGAGAGGTCATAGTCTTAACGACCCTCTATGGTCCTCTTTATTTCAAAATCCAAATCTGCTGACGCCAATTAGAGTTCCACTGAGAGGTCAGGGTCTTTTACGATGTCCCAAACGGTCCTTATTGTTTCACCACCCGGATCTCTAATCACTGGTGTGACCCCTATTGAGAGGTCAGGATATTTTACGATGTTCCAAATGGTCACCTATGATCTGAATACTATCCTACAATCATGTATATGAGGAGGCCCGAAACCTCTCGGATGATATAAAAATATCTTTATTTGTTTTTTTGAATATGCTGGGAGCTCTTTAAACAAATAGAACACCATGTGTGTGCATAACAAAAAAAATCAAAATTCTGTGCACTCATATCAGTTTGTAATATCAGTTTGATATTAAAAGGCATAGTTCACCGTCAAAATGAAAATTTTGTCATCATTTACTCACCCTCTTGTCTTACAAATGTGTATGACTATTCTTCTTCTGAAAAGATGCTATGAAAATGTTTGTAACAAAACAGCACAGCCTCCCAATTCAGTTGTATTGTAAAAAATGCAAGTGAATGTGTGTCTGTCAAAAACATGTCTTTTGTATTTTTTCAGAAGAAGGTCATTCAGGTATTTCATGAGAAGAGTGTGAGTAAGCTATGACTGAATTTTCGTTTTGAAGGTGGACTACTTTAAAAGATGTTCAACTGGGGAGAGACAGTTCTTTATAATGAGATTTGTTAAGTGTAATTTTGTGTGGGCTTATTAATATTTTTTCACTTTTATTTTGCAGAAAACAGTGAACACGGATTTAAGGTAAGATTTAAACTGTGGCTTTTTGTCATTTCAGTTAAATTATGAAAATATATTTAAACAAAACATAGAGTTCATTAAACTGTTCCAAGTAGTTTTGAAAAGGGATCTAATTGATGCTTATCTGATTAAGGTAACAAAACCATTATTGTACTACTTTTGCAAAAATCTGTCAAAAACAGTTTTATTAGGTCCTTTATAATATTTTTTTTGTAAAGAGTATGTTCCATTCAGGGTTAATGTTATTGTATTGTTACATTTGTGTCCTATTAATACTCTTCTGTATGGATGTTATGATCAGTTAATTTTTTATATGTGATTTGTAGCCAGGTAGCATTCATTTTTTATTCTATCAGTTCAATAATGTAGTTAATCATCAAAACATTTAACACTTTAAATTGATGCTTGTGAAAAATAATATCTGCTTAAGGCCAAATGAAACAAAGTCATATACAATTTTTTTATTGACTTTTATTCTAATATAAAAAATGTAAGTTACTAATATTTAATATTGCATTGTATTTGTTTATTAGTTTGCAGTAATGTGTTATTTAACGTTTTTGTGTGCAGAATGCCTCGTACCAAGAAGATCCTGCGCTCGCAGGCAGCTAAGAAGAGGATGGCTGACTGGATAGATCCTGATCTTGTAGAGGCTCTGCCACCACTTAAAAAATTGGCAGAAATAACTGAACATTGTGTATATCAAAATAGGCCAAACTGCTCTTTCCATCAAGGAGATGCTCGTTTTGTCAATTATGGCAAGCAATGTGATGTTTACAGTTTAACTGCAATCCTGATGTGTAAAATGAAAAATGTGTTGCAGTGGAGCACCAGTGACAATAATTCTATTTTAACGCATGGGGACCAGTTTTATTCAGATATGAACCGTGCAGGAAACATCAGTGATGACATCAATGGATACATATATGTGGAGGAGCTGCCTAATACACATACACTGAATGATTGTCCTTTTTCAATAAACTATGGTACAACCATATCTGGCTTCTTTGGTGTTAACAATTATGACAAATCTCTGCGTGATGTTTTCATGTCTGTAGATAAAGCAGTGACTCGAGCATTTCAGAGTTTTGATGCATGTTTGGTGAATATGCAGCAGTCAGACAAGGATCCTGGTACGCAGTGTTCAATCCACACTCAAGGAATTCTGATGGCACACTTGCATGTGAGGGAAACAGTCTAGTAGTTTTCCATCATGACATAAGGTCTTTGTGCACACATTTCAAGAAACTTGGAGCTTCAGTGAAAGCAGAAGGTACTTCATTTGAAGTAACTGGGGTGAGAAGAAAATATGATACACCGTCTGTCAAAACGTGATTAATTACCCATAATTTATGGCCCCCTGCTGTGTTTATGATTATGACCCCTTTGATCGTGCACAGTGTGTACATTTATGACCCTTTGTTGTTGATCATAAAAGATGTTTGTAATGTCCAGACCTCGCTGCCTCACACCCCCATTCTTTGCAGAAGAGATAAGGAATGGTTGAGAATATTTGGTCAATGACCTCCTGTGAATGAAAGTAATAAAAGATGAGTTAAAGAAAACATAGAAGTCTGATGTTAAATAAAATAGATAAATAGAGTTTAAATGAATTGGGTTTAGTGGTTAGCATGTTCGCCTCACACCTCCAGGGTTGGGGGTTCGATTCCCGCTTCCGACTTGTGTGTGTGGAGTTTGCATGTTCTCCCCGTGCCTCGGGGGTTTCCTCCGGGTACTCCGGTTTCCTCCCCTGGTCCAAAGACATGCATGGTAGGTTGATTGGCATCTCTGGAAAAATTGTCCGTAGGGTGTGAGTGTGTGAGTGAATGAGTGAGTGTGTGTGCCCTGCGATGGGTTGGCACTCCATCCAGGGTGTATCCTGCCTTGATGCCCGATGACTCCTGAGATAGGCGCAGGCTCCCTGTGACCCGAGGTAGTTCAGATAAAGCGGTAGAGAATGGAATGGAGTTTAAATGAAATGATGAAAAATAGTCAGCTTTTTAAGTTTTTTTAAAGAAGAACATACCTGTGTTTGTAGGGTGAGTCGTTGCAGTCAGATGTTCAAATGGAAATGAACTACCGGCTAATGTTGTGAGTTTATTTGTTCCCTCGTTACCCGAGCACCCCCCTCCCATCCACAAAAGCAAGACGATGTTTTCACACTAGATCAAAACATGGTGTGAAAACCGTCTGATGTGTGTGCTTTGTATATTAGAGAGAGAGAGAGAGAGTTTAAATTGTGTTATGCGTGTGATGGTTCTTCTAAGAGCAGTTTTTGTTCTGCTGCCTGTTTCATGTCCTGTCTATATGACACCCACACCATCTAACAAAATGTTGGTTTCTTACAGCTAGACTAACAGCGGGTGTCTGTCTCAGAACAGCATGAAGCCTAGGAATGTTTTCCTTATCAAGATGTCCCAAAGAAAGTTTATAATTGTGTGTTTTTATGACTTGTTAATCAGATGATTGTTTTTTTCTGGTTCCTGGTTCTGGTTTCTCTGACATGGTGATCAAAGACTTGTTTTTTTTTATGGCTCCTGGGGGTTATCCTCTACATTTCTAACCCCTACCAGTTTGGCAATGTGCCCTGACTCTTGACCTAATGATATGTTTAAGTTTCGACATTATCTACAAAACATGTTTGAGACTGAGTTGTTTAGCAATTTGCCATAAACTATAACTTTTTAATTAACGGATATGCCCCCGACATGTTTTATTCCTGTTCATGTAAGAATGGGTCACAATGCGATATGTTTGTTAAGCGATAAATGTGCTCTGGCCAAGGTTTAGGGTCCATGGGTTAAGTCAAAGATTAATTAAACCAAATGGTTTTTTTTTCATCATGGTTAATATTCTACTGCCCCCTTGTGGCCGCCATGCATTTAGTGCAACGGTCGTCAATTTGTTTTACGATTAAAAGTCATAAAGTAAATTAGGGAGGTTCTTGTTTTTCATGCAAATATACAAAGCACTTCAGGGGGCGGTAACCACCGCCTCCATTCAACCGGCCTTCGCACACTTTTAGAATACATTGTAACGTCGGTCCGATGAAGACGCTACTCTTCAATGTTTTTAAACAATGGCTTCGAATCTAGTTGGTAAGTAAAGTTACATTTATTAAGATAGCTTCATTGTTAAATATACTTATTTGTTTAACTTTAATGTTAACAGGTTTTAAATAATCTCTGTGTACGATGCAGGATATGAGGAAACAGCATTTGAACAAATTGATCTGCTTTGTGAGCATTATTTCATCTCGATTTAAAATTTTTTTTTCTAAATGGTGGATTTATAATTTGTTTATTTATATTTGGTTTATTTTTGTTATTCTATATAGTAAATGCTGAATTGATTACTGCTGCAGCTCAAAGCGACACTGCTTATAGCAATTTGCAAGGTAGGCTATGTTTATTTTCAGATTAAATCTGTATTCTTTTTTACGTATGTACCTGTGGCGAGATTAAATTTGTTATATATTTATTTCAATATAGTAAATGCTGATGTGATTACTGATGCACCTCAAACAAGTGCTGCATACAGCGCTTTGCAAGGTAAACTTTATGTAACATCTCTTTTTCTGAAAAAAAGATATTGTCTAAAATCAGTTTTGAAAAAAACATAAAAGCGTACTATCTTGTTTATTATTTTCCTGGGGTTGATAATGTAGCATTTGTGACAACCCGGATTTGCTACTCCCTCAATTTCTTCGAGTCCGGTTAACAGGCCAAGTCGTAAACGCAGACGTGTAGCTATAAATTCGATACCAGCAGATACTCTAGCGCCGAAACAAAACGTTCCCCCACAAGCTAGTCAGCCGGTTGGTAAGTGTGAATCTGTAGCTCATTTTTATTTCGGATTTGTAAATATGTTCATGGAGTACTAATATGTTTCTATATTTTTGTACTGCGTCTAAAAAGATTTCTACACGGAAGATGTACTAAGGGTGATGCTATGTCGACCTGGAGCAGTGTTTTGGCAGAGTTCTCGGAGGTTATCAAAAATGTACCTGAGGTCATTTTAACAAACAACACCGTAGTCGTAACTTCATCCGGGGTTCCAGGGGCACCTGCTACGGAGGGTATAACTGTTCCGGTGAAATCATCTGTGAATTTACCATCCAACCAGTATCACTTTAACCATGAGTTGATGTTGGAGTTAAGGGAAAGATGTCGCCAGCTACAAGAAACCCTGAACTTCCACAGTGAACTCACGAGAAGAATGTATGGATGCGTTGACACTTTATTATCGAATTCAGCGGAGCATGGTGCGTTAAACGGACGACTGATGGATCGTACGTACAATCTTCAAGGGACATTACAGCGGATTGTACAGAGCCATGAAAATGAACGCAGCCAAAGACAACTAACGGTAAGATTATTGGCTAATATTAATCAAGCTATTTCACACAATGGTAATTTTTAATTAAGGTTTATATTAAAACTCTGTTCCTGAGCTGTTGTTGTTTGGAATTAACGTCTATTTAGTATTTTAAACTGCTTTTCTTGAGATACTGTTTCTTGTTTGAATTAAGGTGTATTTAAACCGTGTTTCTTGAGATGCTTTTGGGTGTTTAATGTGTATTTTGTGTATTTGAGCTACTGTTTTATTTTTCTAGAGTTAATGTGTATTTTGTGTATTTGAGCTACTGTTTTATTTTTCAGGAGTTAAGGTGTATTTTAACTGTGTATTTGAGCTAGTGTTGTCAAAAATATCGATATTTCGATAAATATCGATACTGAAATATCTGAACGATACCAATACTAATTTCCCGAAGTATCGATACACCGATCCTAGCCGAGCTGTCACTTTCACTTACCTCCAAAGGTGCGTTGACAAACAGCACACGTGACCGCAGTGCCTGTCACGTGTCTCGTCTCATTCGCTCTGGCTAAATAGCAAAAGTGAAGTGAATATAAATATGGCGTGTGCGGCGCCTCCGCAACCGGCTTTGATTGATAAAGAACACAGCAGGAGTGCTATCTGGAAATATTTTGGATATGAAGCAAATGAAAATGGAAAGCCGAAGGACACAAACAAGCCAATATGCAAGAGTTGCTACAGAGCAGTGCTAACAAAAGGCGCTAACACCTCTAATATAGCAATATGAGTGTTGTCTCGTTTTCCACCGTAATTCGTAAAGTCCGACTGAGGAATCTTTAACTGTGAATCTTTAAATACTTTAACTGTGGTCAAATGTAAATTAACTTGTACTTAATCAACTTAATTAAAAAAAGGATTACTTCAATTCTGTAATTTGTCTTCATGTTGATCCAGTGAGCATTGTTTTCGGGTGTGATGCACGCAAGTTTGCGTGTGTGGATCGGTGATATGTGAATCCGGCATTAAAATATGTTCATCAAATAATGTTATGTATTAACCAGCATTTATGAACGATGAGCAATGCAGGATATTTTAATCTTTGATGACAGTATGTAATAAAATACAACAGATCATGTTTGGTCAGGTCCAATGAAAAAAAATATTAACAGATAGAACTTTGGAGTTTAATTAGTACATGTATTAGTAAATGTTAGTTTAAATAAACTTTTTACTAAGATTAATACATGTTTAGGAAGTATTTTTCATTGTTTATTCATGTAACAAATATCTATTACCATTAACTTAAGTTCTCAGATTAGTTACATAGTTCAGTTCATTTTAAAAGTGTGGTCAAAAAAAAATGTTTATTAAAGTTTAGCATTCTCTTGTAGCACCAGAAATAAGATGAGACCCGACCTGCATCAGTACATTATGCGTTACAACACACATTATGAAGAATTATAATGCATTTTACCCTTTAATAACTCTTAATAATACATTATACATGTTATATTTATCTTTAAATAACAATACAAAAAAAATTACCACCTTAATGTTGTGGCAGTTTTTTTCTCTGTGGTATCGAAAATGGTATCGAGTATCGATATTTTTCAAGGTATCGTATCGAAGTTAGAAATTCCAGTATCGTGACAACACTAATTTGAGCTACTATTTTTTGGAGGATTTAATGTGTTTTTTCTGTATTTTAAACTGTTTTTGATGAGCTATTTGCGGTTTCTGATTTATCACTTTCCAGAGAGCTTTTGCATTATAATGGGAAGGGGTATTCTTTTATGTATGTTTGATTATTTTAGTGTGTAATCAGAGGAGAATCTGTCTAACGGAAAATACTATTTTTAGAAATGGCTGGTAAAAGAGTGCGGTCAGATCATGATTTAAATAGCTGTCAACAGATGCGTTCTGTAAGAGGTAGAAATGAGCATTTGTCTATAACTGAACAGTTACAAGAAATTATCGATCAGCAAATCAAAGTTCTTGGGGGGGACTATCGAAATTTTGATATGGTTTTACAAGGTCTGGATCTCCCAGAGGCAATAGATGAACCTTCATCCCCTAACATATGTGAAATGCTTGAGGGAATTATTCATATGCAAAATCTAGATTTTGAAAGACGATCTAATATATTACAAACCGGTGATGGCGAGATTAATACTTCCGCAGAGCAGGTGCCAGATAACCCTCTGGATTTAAGTCAGAATGATTTAGACAGACTTAGGTGTACTGGGGGTAATGTGGCTGATTATACCATTGTACCAAGGCCATTTTTTAATGGTTTAGAGATTCACAGAAATATGAATTTAAGGGAAATCACATCCACAGATTTGGCCGCATACACTATTTTTGTGCAAGACGCTTTGTCTGAAATTGTGTCGTTTTCCAGACAGTTCGGAGGTGAGGGATCTTTTATCAATGTCAGCCTCAGAGGCCCCAGTCTAAAATCGGATGTGAACGCTTTATTGTGCCCCGGTAATGACTACGACGAGAGGCATTTTGTAGATCAGTTTGAAGCTGTTGCACAAAGTAATGCTCAGGTGATGACTGATGATAGTCTGCAATTACATGTATCCATAGCTAGAAGTCGGAATGGTGGTGGTACCCGCAGGAAGATAACTGATATAGCCCATGATGATGTGCTTAAGAGAAAAATAATGCACTTATTCTCACCCATCAACATGTCTAACAAATTGTGTTTTGCTATTTGTTTAGCACATTTTCTCGACCCCATGGCAGAGCATGCTGTTTTAGAAAGCAGGGCTGATGATATACAGACTGCTGCAGGTCTCACGTCTCAACAGTGTGTAGGGTTCAATCATGTTGCAAGTTTTGAGCAGACGTTAGGTCTGAAGATAGTGGTGTTTCACAGGGCTAATGGTGGAAACATAGAGATGTACAAAACCCATGACGAGCCACATGATAAGACAGTGTTTCTATACCTGCATGACAGCCATTATCATATGATACAATATGTTTAGGCATTTCTTGGCGCGCCTTATGTGTGCAGTTACTGTTACCAAGGTTTTACAAACAGACTGAGTCATGATTGTAAATATAATTGTTCTGTATGCAATGACATTCAGTGTTACAAACAGATTAAAAGGTCAATACACTGTCCAGACTGTTTGCGAATCTGTAAATCAGCGTATTGTTTTAATGCACATAAAAGGGCTTCTGATGATGGATCTGGTAGATCAGCTTGTGACAACCAAATACTGTAGCAAATGCAGTAGGCGTTATCATGTAGCCACAAGCAAACCCAAGCCACATAAATGTCCTGCAGACTGTTGTTTCTATTGTGGTGAGGATGTAAGCCATGAGGGCACGCATTAGTGTTTCATACAACCTGTTCCGTTCAAAGAGATTAACGGCAAATACATATTTTATGACTTTGAAACAAACTGTGATGATGATAAACAAATTGCAAATAATGTTTGTGCCATGACATTTAGGGGCAAGGCGCTTGAGTGGGGTGGTGAGAGTTGTATCAAGCAGTTCATCCACCAGTTTAGACGTCCAAAATATAAAAACTACACATTTGTGCCACACAATGGTGCGGGTTTTGATAACTTCTTAATCCTAGAATATTACTGCAAGGAGGGGCTCTTGCTTAATATAGTCATGCAGGGTTGCAGATTAACTTTTATGTATGACGAGACTTTCAAACAGCGTTACATTGACAGTTTCTCATTTATGCCAATGGCCCTAACAAAGATACCTGCTGCATTTAATTTGAAAACCACAGAGAAGGGTTACTTTCCCCACTTCTTTAACTGGACAGAGAATCAATGCTATGTGGGTCCCTATCCCTCCAAACATTACTATGGCTACTCGACAATGTAAGACAGTGCCAGGGTTAAGTTTGATCAGTGGTATGACACACTCAAAGGAAAATCTTTCATTTCAAGAAGGATATTGGCTTGTACTGCATGAATGATGTTGTTTTACTTCGTGAGGCTTGCATTACGTACAGGAAGGAGTTCATTGAATGTACACAGCTAGATCCAATCAGCTTTACAACTTTAGCATCCTGCTGTATGGGTGTCTTCAAATCACACTTTCTCACCCCTAACACAATAGCCCTGACACATAATAATGCCTACATACACCAGCACAAGACATTCTCGAATGTTTCGATTGATAGGCTTGAATATGTGAAAAGACACGTGATGTGGACATTCACCACGCATTGACTCATGGTGAAATGAAGTTTGGAGGTTTCTATGTAGATGGCTATTACGAACAATCTGGTGTAACGAAAGCACTTGATTTCGCAGGCTGCTACTTTCATGGTCACGAGGAGTGTTTCAAACCTGATGATATCAATCCACACTCCAAACTGCCTTTTGGAATTCATTGGAAAATGTTTAATGATAGGCTTGAGGTTTTGAGGAAATCATACAATCTTGATGTTGAGGTCATGTGGGAGTGTCGTTGGCGCGAGCTTAAAATAACTGATCCTGATGTAATTAACTTTATGTCCACTTACTCTGCACCTGAAAGATTGAAACCATGTGATGCATTGTTTGGAGGCCATACAAATGCTTACAAGCTGTACCTAAAAGCTGCAGATGGAGAGAAGATTAGGTATGTTGATTTTACCAGTCTGTATCCATTTGTTCAGTCTCGAAGGCCCTACCCCATTGGCCATCCTGAAATAATCTTCAAGGTTTAGTCGAAGCTAAGGTCCTTCCACCACGAGGGTTACTCCATCCCTTGCTAGCCTACCAATGTCACGGAAAACTCATGTTTCCCCTTTGTCGTACCTGTGCAGAAGAGTCAAGCAAAGTTATGCCTTGCATGCACACTGATGAGGAAAGATCGATTTCCGGGACATGGGTTAGTCTTGAATTGTTGAAAGCTATTGAGAAGAACTATGTAGTTTTGAAAATTTTCGAGGTATGGCATTTTCCACAAAAATCTGACAATTTGTTTGGCGGGTATGTGAAAACATTTTTGCGTTTTAAACAGCAGGCATCAGATTACCTCTCACATGTAATCACTGAGGAGAACAAACAGGCCTACGTCGACGACTATCACCGGAAAGAGGGAATTCAGCTGGATCCTCAAAAAATCTATCACATTATTGCTCAGAGAGAATATGCCTTATTGTAAGCTTTTGCAAAGTGCTTCGGATTTTTCTCAGCTTATCTTTGGTTGTCAGTATGAGGTGAAATATTTCATGTTTGTGTCTGATGAAGTTGCTTTGGTGCAGTACCGCCATGTAGAAGGGTCCGTTTACGAGACTCGCGATGTTAATGTTTTCATCGGGCGTATAAATATAAATAAAAATAACTTTACACTGAGAAACAAATCAGTTGTTAAAAGGTTCAAGGTGGTTTATAACAAACAACAGCTTCTCCCTGATTACACAACTCTTCCCTATGGGTACTAATAATGTTTTTGGGTATCGGGGTGTGCAAGAGACAGAGGGTTTTTATTTCAGATTTCAACACCCGTTCTCCTGTGTAATAAGAGGACCTTCCAACTCTGGGAAGATGTATTTTGTCAAAATGTTGCTACAAAATGCCAAGAGTCTGATTTCTGAAAACATTGAAAATATCGTGTATATATATGATTGTTGGCAACCTTTGTATTGTAAGGTGGTAAAAAATGTGAGAAAAGAAGAACCACCAACCACCCACTGGCCCAATGGCGGAGTCCAAGTGGCATGGCGAAGGCATGCGCGCGTTCTGTCTTTCTGTCTGGGTTGTTACAGTTAACGTTATTTTAACCTTGCGTAATTTATCTGACTCCAAAAGATAAAAAAGAAACCTCGTTGAATGATATTATTTGTATTTGATTATTATGCGTGATAATAATCCTGCAATTTGTGTCAGTGTTTGATTATCCCGCTTTACTCTGAACTATATTCACTCATCCGATTCTCATGTCGCTTAGTCTCGCGCCGGCCGTTTATACGCAGATCTTACGGTCACAAACTCGCCAGTCTTTGTCATTGCCAGAGGTAAGAGACCAGTAACATTTAGGTGGCTACCCCCTGCAACTCACTGCTAAACGCACCTTTTATGGTCAGCCTAGATTATAAACACCTAATCACAAGCAACAATTATTTTCAGCCAGAGGTCATGACCACTCCATAGCGATAGATAGACCAATCTTACCTTCTCTAATGGCAGCTTTATATAATCATGCCATGGTTTCCCATGTACACTTAACTGGAATATTATTACTGTAATCAGAGTCTGAGACTTACCCTATTTAGATTGGTCAGACAACCCTTGTGTTGTTCTAAACGGAAATTCTCATTAACAGCCTCTAAGATCTAAGTACACTTAAACTAATGCCAAGTTGTTAGCCTGATCTCAAAAATTCTCAGCTGGTGTGTCTTTGCCACCTAGCCAGGATTCTAGTCCGTTACTAACCTGAGCGGGGATTTGCGGTAACAAGGATGTAACGGGATACAATATAATTCTTATACTGAATACATAATATAAGAACGTGTCTATAAATTCAGAATACTGCGGAACAATTTCAAACATGACAATTTTTGAGTGAGGTAAATGTTTCTTGCCAATTACAATTCAATTCAATTCAGAGAATACGAAAACAAAACATCAAATCCGTAAAGATTAGTCTATGAGTCTAAGATGCATACCTGACAGTGGAAAAAGATGCGATCGGAAAAAACACAGTGCTGTGTGTCGGAAGGCACACAAACAGCACCGTGGGGTTCATCATAGTAAGAATTCCCCAGAACATTTTGCCAGCTTCCCTTAAATGCCCAGACCAAAATACCCTTCCTCCACACAAAAACAATTAACATTGTAAAGGACTCTGTCCTGGATCTGATCCGGCCACAAATGGGCATTTGCATGAAGACCCAACCTCAACAGTGGGCAGAATATCTTAAAGCCTCAAACCTATGTTATGATCTGCTCTACTGCTGTGGATATGAGACCATTGTACAAATCGCACTGAGACATTTCAAATGATACCAAATATGCATATGAAGATTCTTTGTTCATATAAGATATGGTATTTGTCAAATCCAGTTCATGGGTGAGCTTTGAATTGCTCTGAGTTCAGTTGGAGAGAGAGGAGGGGGGAGAAGACAACAGATGTGAAGGTGTGAATTGGTAATCATCCTTCATTGTTGTACGCTGTCTGAGATGGAGATGCAAACTCTGTGGGGAGTTCATTGTATTGCATGAAGTTCTGTGTTTCCCGGGATATGGTGCCCTTTTGGTTCGGACACCTTGGCACCAGCCTTACAGTATGATGATTTGTTGAAAATGTATGACATTAAATTTATAGAATGTCTGAGATTCACATTCTTGCTCTTACCGAGACTTGGATTCGTTCTGAAGACTCAGCCACACCCGCTGCTCTCTCCACAAACTACTCCTTCTCTCACACTCCCTGCCAAACTGGAAGAGGAGAAGGCACAGGTTTGCTTATCACCAATGATTGGAAATATTCCACACTATCTTCCCTATGCAACAACTATTCATTTGAATACCATGCTGTTAATATCACTTTTCCCACTCAGCTCAGCGTTGTTGTAGTTTACCGTCCCACAGGTCCTCTTCACGACTTCATTGAAGAGTTAGATGTGCTGCTCTCATCATTTCCGGAGGATAGCGGCCCTCTTGTAGTCCTTGTGGACTTCAACATCCACCTGGAAAAAAAACCCTATGCTTCTGACTTCCACACCCTCACCGCCTCGTTCGACCTCACGCGCCTCGTCACAGCAGGTACTCACAGATCTGGAAACCAGCTGGATCTCATTTACATCCGTAACTGCACCACAGATAACATTCAAGTCACACCTCTTCACATCTCGTACCACTTCTTCATCACTTTCAACATGCTCCTTCTATTGGGTACAATTTTGATCATATCCTGTATACTATGGGGACTGCTGTGTACCCCGGTTATGAAGTACCCCGGTTATGAAGAAGTATTCATAGGAATGTTTGTAACATAGTTGTGTTAGTAGAATCAAAAATCATATTAATTTAGATGAGTATTAGAATCAAGATTGTTTGCATGATAGAATCAATATACTTATGCATGATGGAAATGATAGAATCAACATATATATGCATGATATAATCAATATATGTCAACTTATGCAGTAACTGCTTTTATAAAACATTTTAATCATTTTCAGCAATACAAAATCCAGTGATGTTGTTTTAAAGTCAAGATGACCCAATTAAATCAAACTTATGATGCTTATGATGTATATTTTTAAAAAAAGGAGTCAAGCTTGAAATTCCACCATTAGATCACAAGCTTTGATGTCTAGAAATAATGGTGGCAAACAAGGACAGTTGGATATTAAAAAATAAGAGATAGCGGGAATTTACATGATTGGTTTCGAAAGGAAACACCTCTGAGTAGTTTCACTATAACTAGAGGTTGGAAAACACCCGATTTTCAGATGCTTTTGGGAATCATCTCACTTTGTTTGACTTGTACAAATAAAGTAAAATCTTTGACACCTGGACCTTCTTTGTCTGAGCAATTTTTTGAACTACAAGATCAGCATTTTTCTCCCCATCACTTCCTACAAGCACTACACCAACACCACCACCCATTCACTTTAGACGGAACCTTCGCTCTCTCTCCCCTAGAACACTCTCTGCTAGAGTGACATCCTCTCTTCCCTCCAACTTTGCTTTTCTAGATGTTGACACCGCCACAGAGACCTTATGCTTAACACTTACATCCTGTCTAGATAACCTTTGTCCTCTGTCCTCCAGACGAGCTCGTGCCACTCCCCGCTGCCCCTGGCTGTCTGACATCACCCGTGAACAATGTAGTACACTCAGGGCTGCTGAAAGGAAATGGCGCAAGACCAAGAACCCTGCTGACCTAGGGGACTACAAATCACTACTCTCCTCTTTCTCTGCTAGTGTTACCACAAGCAAAAATGTCTTTCTATACCACCAAGGTAAGCAATGCATCTAACACTCGACAGCTTTTCAAGACATTTAACTCTTCTTTGCCCCAATCCCCAAGGTGGAATCTAAATCCTCAGTCCTGATACTGCTAGACCTATCTGCAGCGTTTGACACTGTCAATCACCAGATACTTCTAGCAACCCTGTCATCACTACGAATCACAGGCTCTACCCTCCGCTGGTTCAAATCCTACCTCTCCGACAGATCCTTCAGGGTGTCATGGAGGGGCTCGCTGTCCACTGCTCACCACATGATCACTGGGGTCCCTCAGGGGTCGGTGCTTGGACCACTGCTTTTAACAATCTACACGACATAGCACATGGCTTCTCATATCACTGTTATGCTGACAACACCCAGATCTACATCTCGTTTCACCCAGACGATAGCACTGTAGTCTTTTGTTTTAATAGCTCTGACTCACCATAACGGCTGCAGAGATGTTTGAATGAGTCTTTTGTTTTAATAGCTCTGACTCACCATAACGGCTGCAGATATGTTTGAATGAGTCTTTTGTTTTAATAGCTCTGACTCACCATAACAGCTGCAGATATGTTTGAATGAGTCTTTTGTTTTAATAGCTCTGACTCACCATAACGGCTGCTGATATGTTTGAATGAATCTTTTGTTTTAATAGCTCTGACTCACCATAACAGCTGCAGATATGTTTGAATGAGTCTTTTGTTTTAATAGCTCAGACTCACCATAACAGCTGCAGATATGTTTGAATGAGTCTTTTGTTTTAATAGCTCTGACTCACCATAACGGCTGCTGATATGTTTGAATGAATCTTTTGTTTTAATAGCTCTGACTCACCATAACAGCTGCAGATATGTTTGAATGAGTCTTTTGTTTTAATAGCTCTGACTCACCATAACGGCTGCAGATATGTTTGAATGAGTCTTTTGTTTTAATAGCTCTGACTCACCATAACAGCTGCAGATATGTTTGAATGAGTCTTTTGTTTTAATAGCTCAGACTCACCATAACAGCTGCAGATATGTTTGAATGAGTCTTTTGTTTTAATAGCTCTGACTCACCATAACGGCTGCTGATATGTTTGAATGAATCTTTTGTTTTAATAGCTCTGACTCACCATAACAGCTGCAGATATGTTTGAATGAGTCTTTTGTTTTAATAGCTCTGACTCACCATAACGGCTGCAGATATGTTTAAATGAGTCTTTTGTTTTAATAGCTCTGACTCACCATAACGGCTGCAGATATGTTTAAATGAGTCTTTTGTTTTAATAGCTCTGACTCACCATAACAGCTGCAGATATGTTTGAATGAGTGATTTGTTTTAATAGCTCTGACTCACCATAACGGCTGCAGATATGTTTGAATGAGTCTTTTGTTTTAATAGCTCTGACTCACCATAACGGCTGCAGATATGTTTGCATGAGTCTTTTGTTTTAATAGCTCTGACTCACCATAACGGCTGCAGATATGTTTGCATGAGTCTTTTGTTTTAATAGCTCTGACTCACCATAACGGCTGCAGATATGTTTGAATGAGTCTTTTGTTTTAATAGCTCTGACTCACCATAACAGCTGCAGATATGTTTGAATGAGTCTTGTGTTTTAATAGCTCTGACTCACCATAACAGCTGCAGATATGTTTGAATGAGTCTTTTGTTTTAATAGCTCTGACTCACCATAACAGCTGCAGATATGTTTGAATGAGTGATTTGTTTTAATAGCTCTGACTCACCATAACGGCTGCAGATATGTTTGAATGAGTCTTGTGTTTTAATAGCTCTGACTCACCATAACGGCTGCAGATATGTTTGAATGAGTGATTTGTTTTAATAGCTCTGACTCACCATAACAGCTGCAGATATGTTTGAATGAGTCTTGTGTTTTAATAGCTCTGACTCACCATAACGGCTACAGATATGTTTGAATGAGTCTTGTGTTTTAATAGCTCTGACTCACCATAACGGCTGCAGATATGTTTGAATGAGTCTTGTGTTTTAATAGCTCTGACTCACCATAACAGCTGCAGATATGTTTGAATGAGTGATTTGTTTTAATAGCTCTGACTCACCATAACAGCTGCAGATATGTTTGAATGAGTCTTTTGTTTTAATAGCTCTGACTCACCATAACGGCTGCAGATATGTTTGAATGAGTGATTTGTTTTAATAGCTCTGACTCACCATAACAGCTGCAGATATGTTTGAATGAGTCTTTTGTTTTAATAGCTCTGACTCACCATAACGGCTGCAGATATGTTTGAATGAGTGATTTGTTTTAATAGCTCTGACTCACCATAACAGCTGCAGATATGTTTGAATGAGTCTTTTGTTTTAATAGCTCTGACTCACCATAACGGCTGCAGATATGTTTGAATGAGTCTTGTGTTTTAATAGCTCTGACTCACCATAACGGCTGCAGATATGTTTGAATGAGTCTTTTGTTTTAATAGCTCTGACTCACCATAACAGCTGCAGATATGTTTGAATGAGTCTTTTGTTTTAATAGCTCTGACTCACCATAACGGCTGCAGATATGTTTGAATGAGTCTTGTGTTTTAATAGCTCTGACTCACCATAACGGCTGCAGATATGTTTGAATGAGTCTTGTGTTTTAATAGCTCTGACTCACCATAACGGCTGCAGATATGTTTGAATGAGTCTTTTGTTTTAATAGCTCTGACTCACCATAACGGCTGCAGATATGTTTGAATGAGTCTTGTGTTTTAATAGCTCTGACTCACCATAACGGCTGCAGATATGTTTGAATGAGTCTTTTGTTTTAATAGCTCTGACTCACCATAACGGCTGCAGATATGTTTGAATGAGTCTTTTGTTTTAATAGCTCTGACTCACCATAACGGCTGCAGATATGTTTGAATGAGTCTTTTGTTTTAATAGCTCTGACTCACCATAACGGCTGCAGATATGTTTGAATGAGTCTTTTGTTTTAATAGCTCTGACTCACCATAACAGCTGCAGATATGTTTGAATGAGTCTTTTGTTTTAATAGCTCTGACTCACCATAACAGCTGCAGATATGTTTGAATGAGTCTTGTGTTTTAATAGCTCTGACTCACCATAACGGCTGCAGATATGTTTGAATGAGTGATTTGTTTTAATAGCTCTGACTCACCATAACAGCTGCAGATATGTTTGAATGAGTCTTTTGTTTTAATAGCTCTGACTCACCATAACAGCTGCAGATATGTTTGAATGAGTCTTGTGTTTTAATAGCTCTGACTCACCATAACAGCTGCAGATATGTTTGAATGAGTGATTTGTTTTAATAGCTCTGACTCACCATAACAGCTGCAGATATGTTTGAATGAGTCTTTTGTTTTAATAGCTCTGACTCACCATAACATCTGCAGATATGTTTGAATGAGTCTTTTGTTTTAATAGCTCTGACTCACCATAACGGCTGCAGATATGTTTGAATGAGTGATTTGTTTTAATAGCTCTGACTCACCATAACGGCTGCAGATATGTTTGAATGAGTCTTTTGTTTTAATAGCTCTGACTCACCATAACAGCTGCAGATATGTTTGAATGAGTCTTTTGTTTTAATAGCTCTGACTCACCATAACAGCTGCAGATATGTTTGAATGAGTCTTTTGTTTTAATAGCTCTGACTCACCATAACGGCTGCAGATATGTTTGAATGAGTCTTTTGTTTTAATAGCTCTGACTCACCATAACGGCTGCAGATATGTTTGAATGAGTCTTTTGTTTTAATAGCTCTGACTCACCATAACAGCTGCAGATATGTTTGAATGAGTCTTTTGTTTTAATAGCTCTGACTCACCATAACAGCTGCAGATATGTTTGAATGAGTCTTTTGTTTTAATAGCTCTGACTCACCATAACGGCTGCAGATATGTTTGAATGAGTCTTTTGTTTTAATAGCTCTGACTCACCATAACGGCTGCAGATATGTTTGAATGAGTCTTTTGTTTTAATAGCTCTGACTCACCATAACAGCTGCAGATATGTTTGAATGAGTCTTTTGTTTTAATAGCTCTGACTCACCATAACAGCTGCAGATATGTTTGTGTGATTCTTGTGATTTGCTTAAAATCTTAATAGCTCAGATTCACAACTGAGAAATGACCCATAACAGCAGCAGATATGTTTGTGTGATTCTTGTGTTTTGCTTAAAATCTTAATAGCTCAGATCCACAACTGAGAAATGACCCATAACAGCTGCAGATATGTTTGAGTGATTCTCGTGTTTTGCTTAAAATCTTAATAGCTCAGATTCACAACTGAGAAATGACCCATAACAGCTGCAGATATGTTTGTGTGATTCTTGTGTTTTAATAGCTCTGACTCACCATAACGGCTGCAGATATGTTTGAATGAGTCTTGTGTTTTAATAGCTCTGACTCACCATAACGGCTGCAGATATGTTTGAATGAGTCTTTTGTTTTAATAGCTCTGACTCACCATAACAGCTGCAGATATGTTTGAATGAGTCTTTTGTTTTAATAGCTCTGACTCACCATAACAGCTGCAGATATGTTTGAATGAGTCTTGTGTTTTAATAGCTCTGACTCACCATAACAGCTGCAGATATGTTTGAATGAGTCTTTTGTTTTAATAGCTCTGACTCACCATAACGGCTGCAGATATGTTTGAATGAGTGATTTGTTTTAATAGCTCTGACTCACCATAACAGCTGCAGATATGTTTGAATGAGTCTTTTGTTTTAATAGCTCTGACTCACCATAACAGCTGCAGATATGTTTGAATGAGTCTTTTGTTTTAATAGCTCAGACTCACCATAACAGCTGCAGATATGTTTGAATGAGTCTTGTGTTTTAATAGCTCTGACTCACCATAACAGCTGCAGATATGTTTGAATGAGTGATTTGTTTTAATAGCTCTGACTCACCATAACAGCTGCAGATATGTTTGAATGAGTCTTGTGTTTTAATAGCTCTGACTCACCATAACAGCTGCAGATATGTTTGAATGAGTGATTTGTTTTAATAGCTCTGACTCACCATAACAGCTGCAGATATGTTTGAATGAGTCTTGTGTTTTAATAGCTCTGACTCACCATAACAGCTACAGATATGTTTGAATGAGTCTTGTGTTTTAATAGCTCTGACTCACCATAACAGCTGCAGATATGTTTGAATGAGTGATTTGTTTTAATAGCTCTGACTCACCATAACAGCTGCAGATATGTTTGAATGAGTCTTGTGTTTTAATAGCTCTGACTCACCATAACAGCTGCAGATATGTTTGAATGAGTCTTGTGTTTTAATAGCTCTGACTCACCATAACAGCTACAGATATGTTTGAATGAGTCTTGTGTTTTAATAGCTCTGACTCACCATAACATCTGCAGATATGTTTGAATGAGTGATTTGTTTTAATAGCTCTGACTCACCATAACAGCTGCAGATATGTTTGAATGAGTCTTTTGTTTTAATAGCTCTGACTCACCATAACAGCTGCAGATATGTTTGTGTGATTCTTGTGATTTGCTTAAAATCTTAATAGCTCAGATTCACAACTGAGAAATGACCCATAACAGCAGCAGATATGTTTGTGTGATTCTTGTGTTTTGCTTAAAATCTTAATAGCTCAGATTCACAACTGAGAAATGACCCATAACAGCTGCAGATATGTTTGTGTGATTCTTGTGTTTTGCTTAAAATCTTAATAGCTCAGATTCACAACTGAGAAATGACCCATAACAGCTGCAGATATGTTTGAGTGATTCTTGTGTTTTGCTTAAAATCTTAATAGCTCAGATCCACAACTGAGAAATGACCCATAACAGCTGCAGATATGTTTGTGTGATTCTTGTGTTTGCTTAAAATCGTAATAGCTCAGATTCACAACTGAGAAATGACCCATAACAGCTGCAGATATGTTTGAGTGATTCTTGTGTTTTGCTTAAAATCTTAATAGCTCAGATCCACAACTGAGAAATGACCCATAACAGCTGCAGATATGTTTGTGTGATTCTTGTGTTTTGCTTAAAATCTTAATAGCTCAGATTCACAACTGAGAAATGACCCATAACAGCTGCAGATATGTTTGTGTGATTCTTGTGTTTTGCTTAAAATCTTAATAGCTCAGATTCACAACTGAGAAATGACCCATAACAGCTGCAGATATGTTTGTGTGATACTTGTGTTTTGCTTAAAATCTTAATAGCTCAGATTCACAACTGAGAAATGACCCATAACAGCTGCAGATATGTTTGAGTGATTCTTGTGTTTTGCTTAAAATCTTAATAGCTCAGATTCACAACTGAGAAATGACCCATAACAGCTGCAGATATGTTTGAGTGATTCTTGTGTTTTGCTTAAAATCTTAATAGCTCAGATTCACAACTGAGAAATGACCCATAACAGCTGCAGATATGTTTGTGTGATTCTTGTGTTTTGCTTAAAATCTTAATAGCTCAGATTCACAACTGAGAAATGACCCATAACAGCTGCAGATATGTTTGAGTGATTCTTGTGTTTTGCTTAAAATCTTAATAGCTCAGATTCACAACTGAGAAATGACCCATAACAGCTGCAGATATGTTTGAGTGATTCTTGTGTTTTGCTTAAAATCTTAATAGCTCAGATTCACAACTGAGAAATGACCCATAACAGCTGCAGATATGTTTGAGTGATTCTTGTGTTTTGCTTAAAATCTTAATAGCTCTGATTCACAACTGAGAAATGACCCATAACAGCTGCAGATATGTTCGAGTGATTCTTGTGTTTTGCTTAAAATCTTAATAGCTCAGATCCACAACTGAGAAATGACCCATAACAGCTGCAGATATGTTCGAGTGATTCTTGTGTTTTGCTTAAAATCTTAATAGCTCAGATCCACAACTGAGAAATGACCCATAACAGCTGCAGATATGTTTGTGTGATACTTGTGTTT
This sequence comes from Triplophysa bombifrons, assembly GCA_029783895.1. NCBI lineage: Eukaryota > Metazoa > Chordata > Actinopteri > Cypriniformes > Nemacheilidae > Triplophysa > Triplophysa bombifrons. Next base: position 921,943 of record JAPMJR010000028.1, on the reverse strand, counting down.
TGCTTAAAATCTTAATAGCCCAGATTCTCACCTCAGAAATGACCTTTAGGACTGCAAATTGCAACTTATAATTGACCTTTAACGGCTCCAGATAGTCTTCTGTTTTGCCTAATAGCCCACCGCTGCAACTCAAACTCTTGGTTTAAACACATACACTCTAGTGTATTCCCATGAAGTTTATTTCATTTATTTAAGGTTTATTGTGTAATGTTTAATATTCAGTGACATTAGTAATAAAGCCTGTAAAAAATGACATTTAAAAGAAGAGTAACACAAATAATTTATTTATTCAATTTAAAAACTCTTGCTTTAAACAAACAGAGTTAAACAGTTTAAACATTAGTTTATTTATTTATTAGTAAATGCTCTTCCTTTAAAGGACTTAAAATCTTATGCTTTAATAACACAAAGAACACATAACATGAGCTAAGGATCTTTCTTTAATAGACAGATTCTTTAATCTTTCTTTCATGTATATGTTATTTGGTCTTAAACTGGGACTCATACACTCACTTGGTTTGATAAAGTAGTGAAATTGTCCCTTTAACAAAAATAAAATCACCAATGTATTACAAATACATTTAACTTATTTTTAAAACATGTTTGATACTGAAATTACTGATTAAACCCCACCCCATTTTAGACCCTCCCTCTCAGGTAGGTGGGCGGGACTTTCAGGTATTTTTTCATAAATAGGGAGACCCCACAAGACCAATCACCCACTTTCTGCTCGAGCATCCAACGTTGAACACTTTTGCTTAAGTTTTTTGGGAAACTACTTCAAACAAGAATGGCTTCTCTAAGGTAGGTTGATAAGATCTTTAAAGCATTTTTATCTTGTTTTCTAGAAAAAAAATCTAGATTTTTCAATGTTAATTTATCTTTGAACAAACTAATGCCTGTCCAGTGTAATGTCTGTTTAAACAGTGTAGGTTTGTATGAATTGAATTAATTTATTTAAGAGTAGTTATTTACAAGAAAATGTCTCTTTCACACATTTTTTGTCAGAATACAATGATTTGGAGATGAAATGTATAATGTTAATCATTTCTTTATACTTTGCAGATCTGCTGAACGCAATGCTGTCTACTGTTTGCTGTGCCAGAAGGCACAGGACAACCTCCCAGTTCACCTAGCCAGGGTGTGCATGAAGAAAAGCACACAGGAAGAAAGAGCGGCTGAGGTGCAGAAGGCCAGGGCTTCTAACAGAGTGTGGATCCGCAGGAACAGGACCTGGGATTATAACCAGCTGTGTGAGCTCTTGTCTGATAGAACCTCTCGCATCACAATGATGAAGGAGCTTCTCCGGCGTGGGTTCTTCATCCAGAACCTGCCCCAGGAGTCTGACATGACCGTTCAACCTGAACATGACCCCAATGCTGCCTCATCTTCATCACAAGAGACTTCATCATCTTTACATACCTCTGATGAAGAACCCAGCAGACCCTCATCCTCGTCTGTGCGGATGAAGATGAAAGAGGCAGGTCTTCATCTTTCCCATGTTCTTCTTCAAAGTTGGTCAACGTGTCTCGCTTTCTGCGGAGCATGCAGCCCACTGGAGATGAACCGACTCTGGAGTTCTTGTCCAAAAGCACAGAGACCCAGGAGCTTGTGACAGCCCTTCAAAACACTGAGATGAGTGCAGGCGCCATCATAAATTATTTCAAGAGCCTTTCCAAGTTCTTAGAATACCTGCTGACAAGGACAGACCTTCAAAGAAAGGACCCAAAGCTCAAGGGAAGATGTGAGAACTACCGGAAGACCGTACACAGTAACAAGACGAGCAGGTATATGGTTTAAATGAGTTTTTTTAAACTTAATTTGTTGCTTCCTCCCAAAATCACCTAGCCTAATCCATCTTGTTTGTTATGTTTTATCCAGACACAGAGGGTTTGTTGATGGACCTCCCACCATTACAGATTGCCAGTTGATTTTGAGAGCGGCAAAACCAGACTTCCTCCGCATCGATGCGACTCTGCAGAATGGATTAGAGCTCTCCAATACAGATAAGACGATGTTCCGCTATTACTGTGAAGCGCTCTTGGTCTTCCGCCACATGCAGTGTCCTCAAGCTGTGGAAAGATTGACAGTGAGTGCATCTGTTTTGTACATTGCGATCGGTTTGTACATGTGATATGTCTTCATGTTTCTTATGAATTATAAAATGAAACATTTTCCGTGTTTCCAAGGATGAAGATTGGGTGAAGAGAATCCAGCACGGTGGCAGGGTTGTGATCAGCAAGCTTACTGCAAACACTTCCAGCATGCAGATTGCCTTGACACGAGAGGAGTAAGCTGTAGGTTTCAGTTTGACATCAAGTAGATTTCCTATCACAAGTGTGGTGCATTTAATAACTCTCTTTGTCTTTTTCCACAGTGGTTTCAGAAGTACTACAGGCAGATCAGGCCTAATAACATTCAGCCTGGAAAGTTCTCCAGATGTTTTTTTCTTTCATCGTCAGGCGAGGCTGTTCACAGTGTCTCGCAAGACTTGAATCGCTTCCATGAAATGTATGTAGTTTCAATGTGCGCTTCATTACTTCCTGTCAGTCGTTGTCATATCACAATTAACATTTCATCTGACATTTTGTTACTACAGTTACAAACTTCCTACCTCAACATTCAGAATGTGCAGAGGGCTGTTGACACCGCTGCAAAAAAACTCACAGTGGACCAGCAGAAGGACATCCGGATGTATCTTGCCTCTTGTGATTCAGGAACACTGCAGCCTCACAAAATTGTGGACACAGCTGTGCTGCTGGACTCCCTGGCTGGGTATGTCTCAAATAACACATTTCAAACAATATATAGGCTGTTTTCTTTAAAAAAAAAATTAAACCTTTTTTTTCTCTTCTAAAGCTGTTCTAGTGGTGATGAAACCTCTGCAGCAGCTTCATCTGAATGCACTTTCCCGAAAGGCTTTTCTGCCTTTGTGACCAGATTTTAAGTATCACTGAAGGGCCAGCCACCTAACAAAAAGCAGAGGGTCGATGATGGGTATCCTGACGACCACACCTTTTACCACAAATGGCGATCCTCCCAATATGCAAAGCGTGTTGAATATCTGCTGTGTAAGTCTCAATCCATCAACACATCACTGACAATCAATAGAAATCATGTCTTAAGTTGACTGTGGCAAGCATCTTTCATGTCTAAAATTACTGAGTTCTTTTTTTTAGCACACTTTACACACAGTAGGCCAACAGCCGCAACAGTGACTAGGCTTATTGACATGGAAGGGTGGAAGGCCAACTTTCCAAAGCCTGAAGAGATCGAAAGGATTTGGAAGCCAGCTCCCAAGGTCACCATTGAAAACGACAGGTTTTTAATCAAATGTGTCTCTGAGCAGGCCTGGCCAGGCCTCGCTATCAAGGACTTTGGTGCTGAGCAAGGTCAAGGTAAGAACATTGTTTAACAGTACCAAGAGCCATAATTAAACCCTGAAAACTTTCTATACATTTTATGTTTATTCAGTAACTGACAATACATTGTTTCCTTGATTCTAGGAGTGGTTGCAACCCGTCCCTTTCTCAAAGGCGAAATTGTGTGCGATTACCACGGAAAGATAATCACAGCTGCTGAAGGGAGGGCCATGATGGAGGGCACACACAATGAAGACGGGTACATGTTCTTCTTCAAAGCTGGACAGCATGACCTGTGCATTGATGCCCAGACCTTCCCATGCGAGTGCCACCCAGTCGTGGACACAATTGGCAGAAGAATTAATCATATTTCAAAGAGGCCAAACCTGAAGCCCTTTCAGTGTGTGCTGAACATCAATGGAGGGGACAGTTTTGTCATTCTCTTCAGGGCGCTGCAAGATATCAGCGTTGACACACAACTGAAATTTGACAGAGAAGAGGGCCTGAACCTGGAATGGCTGGATGAATAGGCCATGTTTAAAAGTCTTCTGTGTGACCCAAGTTTCAAGCAAACTTGAATTTTTCCTCTCCTGATGGACAACGCAAGTGTGAATGAGTTGGCTTGCAAAACCATTGACATTTTGTCCAGCAAAATTTTTTCCTCTCCGGATGATGATGGGAAGCAATCAAAGCTGTTTCTGTGTGAGCTCACTGAGGCCAAGTTGACCAAGCAGACTCCGCTCAAGTTCCTCAAGAGCACGAAAAGGCTAGTGTGATTTGACATTTTTTTAATATATGGACACTTCATTAGTCTTAAATGCGTGTCATGAGTTTACATGCTTGTCATTCTTGCTTCAAAATTCTCTAGTACCACACGGTCAACACAGACCTCATATCCAGTAATGTGAGGATTTCACTGGGCTATATAGCTGACTAAAGGGGCATCTGCTCATTATGTTAGTTCCTCTCACTTTTGACATATCATTTGATTTATATCAACAATGTCAAACATTGTCTAACATTTAGACATGCCAAGTGTATTCTTGTGACCGGGAGCTGTGTTACATACAGGTGTCCCCTGTTTGTACTGCACACCAATCTCTACTTTCTACTTGCCTATGTAGTGGCAATTTTAGACAATAGCTGAATACTTTCACAAACCCAGTAGTTCTGATCCATATTTTTATACATTAAGTTCTTAAGTGCAATTCTCAAATATAAAAAAAAAATTCTAAGAATAAACATGCAGTCTTTGTCAATGATTAATTTATACAATAAGAGAAACCTTGCACTAGTTGAAAGCTAACACCGTATCTACACCGGAACAAAAAAACATTTAATTTCATTGCCTGGGCCCCTGGTGAGCCTGAGCTCCTGTGCCCATAATGCTCATGGGATAGTCCGGCCCTGATCTAATGTAATAGTTTCAGCAATGCTCAGCGGGATAAAGCAATGCTTATTAATAGCCTTGTCGTCATGAAGACTGTCCAATGCCAATTCTCTAGAGGAGTCACAAAAGACCTTTCTAGAGGTTGGCGTATTAGCTGGACTTTTGCATTCTCTTTCAGGGCAGCTGATAAAGCACATGACATGTTACTTCCAAATCGGTGCAAATGTTTCTGTAAACCACTCAATCCTGGCAGCCCTCACTTGTATTTTGGATCACAGACTTTTACTGGCTCATAACTCCGGATAAGTTTGAGAAAACACTTGATTGTTTCGAGGTGTTACAGACACATCTGTAATGAGAGAGTTCAATTTAAAATCTGATGATTTCAAACACAGGAAACTCTTAGGCCTTACCTGTGGCAAATGCTTTTTTCAATTTTGGTCCAACCAGATTTGTTTCAGTCCGTTTTTCAGAAGATGTTCCCTAACCTTACGATCTTCTTTGTAAGATTCAGAACAATGTTTAACAGCAAGAACATTGTGCAGCGTTATCATTTTCTTACAGACCAGGAAACATTTTATGGGGGACACACAAGCATGCACACACACACACACGCACAATTTCTGAAATTGATTCTTATATTCATTGATAATTAGGGGAAAGTGGATTATTATATCATCGCTCTGGTGTTTTATTTGGGAGTTTGTTTGGATGCAGGACATCTCATTTCAGTTCAATCTTTTCTGAAGTTTCCAGCCTCTCAATTGTTATGCATCTGTAATGTGAAGTAGAAAGAAATATAAGATCAAGCAGACAAAACATTTACGAAAGTTTAATATTGTCCATTCAGACGAATTATCCTCTTTTATTCCCTCAGATTGTGCATGCTATTGTAATGGTCCTGAACCTGTGATCCGATTGGTCATCTCTGCTGTTGTGGGCGTGGCTACTGTCGCAGTTCTGGTGTATGACATTAGATCTAGAAAAGTTCAGACTTCAGTATCAGATCTTCACTGATAGTATTGTACACAGTCACATCTACTGTAGCTTACACGTGTGTCTTTGAATCTGTACATGAGCAACGTTTACCACTTTTAAATGCCAAAGTTTAGCTTTTGATATAACTTTTGACTTTAATATTTTAAAAATGCAATCCAAATAATGAGATGTTATATAATAATGATGATTGTATGTTTGTATTGTTTTTTCTGTTAGTTCATCTATGACGGAAATAAAAACTTAATGCAATATTTCATGTCTATAGTAACATATATTGTAATGTTCAGCCGGTGGAGGTGTTAGTGGTTCTGCTAGATTTGTAGTAAACTGTGGTTATAAATGGCAGTCAATACACCAATAAAGCCTCTCAAGTTCAGGTGACACATACAATTTATATATATGCATATATTAGAATATTTTAGACTGAACATCTGATCATATTTGTGTTGTCATTGTGTTGAATGTCTGTAAAACAGAGAAAGTTCATTATGTGTGCAAGTACACTTGACAATAAATCTCTTCTGATTCTGTAAATACTCGAACACAAGTTACATTTTTGTTTGTCAGCAGCAAGTGTCGCTGTTTTTACTTTTTAATTCATCACACGCACACAGATTTGACCATTTTAAAACTGAATTACTTACAGAATTTCTCGTAAAACCCTTTTCATTTATCTTCACAGGAATCATCGTGATAACTCATCAGTTATTCTTCATGGATGTGTGTGTGTGTGTGTGTGTGTGTGTGTAGGTTTAGTTTAGTTTAGTTTATTCTTTATTTCTCTCTCAGTGTTTTTGAGGCGGTGGCCGAGATCTCAAACATTGAAGACTTGAATAAACTATTGAATCACTTTAATGATCATCTTTAGTAACAACATGAAGACGATCTCTTTACTCTTTATCATCTCTTTATTCATCAACGGTAAGTAATGACATTATACAACACTTTCCTACAAACCGAGTAAACTACATCAGACTTTATATTTAATGTGTAAGAAGAAAACATTTACTGATCAAGACTCAAAGATGAAAGATCTCAACTGAATCTTTTACAGACACACAGTGTTTGATCTCTCAGTGTTTGTGTCTTCAGGTGTGTTTGGTGATACAGTGTCAGTGAATGATGGAAGTTCTGTTACTCTACACACTCATCTTACTGAACTACAGAGAGAATATGGGATACTGTGGAGGTTTAAAGACGATCTCATAGCTAGAATCAACAGAGAGGTCAACAGTGATCCAGTTTATGACCCTGATGTGAGATTTACTGACAGACTGAAGATGAACCCTCAGACTGGAGATCTCATCATCACAAACATCACATCTGAACACACTGGACTTTATCAACCAGAGATCATCAACAGACGGACAGAAACAATGTTTTTTAAACATTCAATGTCAGTGAGTATCACAAGCTTTACTTTAATAATCATTTTATTAATATAATTATTCAACATCCTGAACTATTACAGTGTGAAATAACAGACATTTGTGCTGTTAATGTTATTGTATGATGGTAAAACGCTCAAACATTCTGTGGTGAAATGATCACATACAGTTAACTCAAGATATATCAAATCTGTCATGTCAACAATACCCTGTGACCCACTGTCAAATGCTCTCTAGGTTTAAGTAAGGTTTTAAATATGCATCTCACACTTGTAAAGACAGTCCAGTACAAGAAGAATCCAACTGGGTTTCAATCATTGACCACACTTTTGCTCTCCTTTTCCTTTTATTTTTGAAAACTTAATTCATTCATTCAATCTACCAGGGGCCCGTTCTTCGTACGTCGCTAACTCTGTTAGCTGGATTTGATTGTTAACGATTTTGCATGATCTTGGATTGTTTGGTTCTTCGAAGCTCATCCTAGACTTGCTGTCATAGCAACAGGTGCGCAATCTTAAACCTGCTCGCGAGCAGGCTTACTTCATGTAAACAGGATTAGATCCCGACTTTATAAACGGAGGTGATATGGGAAGTCTTTCGCAGCCATGTCTTGTCCGTTTTTACGTCAGGAATGCGTTGCTGAAGGTGCCAGAATAATTCAAAGAGCTTTTCGAATTAATCCCGTTTTGCGAGATCGACAGGATCCTTTAGCGCAGCGCGATAATCTACTGATTGAGAGATATCTTTTTTCTCGGGAGGGTGTAATCTACATTATCAACTTTTTGGAGCCACACGTTAAATGTTCCACTCGTCGGAGTCTGGCTTTAACAACTGCACAAACAGTTTGTATAGTTTTGTGATTCTTTGTGAGTGCCACTTTCCTTTACACTATTGGAGGTGCAGAAAACTTGGGTAAAAGTGCTGTATGTCGTGCCATTCGCAAAGTTTATCTGTCACTCAAACAGATTTTAGGGGGCTTTGTGGTATTTCCAAGACCCTTAAGACCACCGGCTGTGAACCAGATTTTTTTTGACATTGCAGGTACATTATAATTGTTAATGAAGATCATGCAAACATGATCATGCCAAAAAGTAGCCTAGGACTTACAGTATTTGTTCCTGAGGCTTCCCTAACATTATTGGTGGCCCAAATGAAGCGGATATTGTGAACTGAAAGGGATTTGACAGTGTAAATGTGCAAGTAAATTACTATTACAATTATTAATATTCCAGATAAGCAATAAATAAATAAAAGTAATGTAATCAAAAAGTATGCAGTTGACTGATTACCAATAATTTAGATGGTGTGTGACTCCATCTTTCACATCACAAATGTGGAAGCCACATGGCCGGGTTCTGTGGATGACTCCAGGAGTTTCAGAGTCACATTTATGCACATTATTTTAACGTGGTAAGGAAAGATTATTTAAAACTCACTGTATTACATAATTTTATTCTGAGCCTAACAAAACTGTATGTTTCCAGGTGCTTACGATGAGATCCTGCTTGGTGACAGTGGCTATGCCTGCAGGCAGTACTTCATGACGCCATTCCCTGACCCAAACCCTGGACCACAAACCCGTTACAATACAGCTCTAGCCAGGACAAGGGCACGCACTGAAATGACCTTTGGCCAACTAAAGGGAAGATTTCAGTGTCTTAAGGGTCTGAGGGTTGCACCTGACAGGGCCTGTGACATTATTGTTGCATGTGCCATCCTCCATCAGAAAGGAGAGGACCCCTGTGGGGAGGTGCAGCCTGATGATGACCTCCAGCCAGTGTACTTGGACCAACCTAGTGGCAGAGCTGCACGGGACAGAATTGTGGAACACCGTTTTTGAATTCTTTTTTTTACACATTTACCTTCATTAAATTAATAAGAGAAGACAAGACAACATGCTTAGTTCATGGAGTTTTATTTCAATTATTGTTTCTCAAGAAAAGCCAGTGATGGTCATCTTTTGCCTTCAATAAGATATACAGTCGTGGCCAAAAGTTTTGAGAATTACATAAATATTGGAAATTGGAAAAGTTGCTGCTTAAGTTTTTATAATAGCAATTTGCATATACTCCAGAATGTTATGATGAGTGATCAGATGAATTGCACAGTCTTTCTTTGCCATGAAAATTAACTTAATCCAAAAAAATCTTTCCACTGCATTTCATTGCTGTCATTAAAGGACCTGCTGAGATCATTTCAGTAATCATCTTGTTAACTCAGGTGAGAATGTTGACAAGCACAAGCCTGGAGATCATTATGTCAGGCTGATTGGGTTAGAATGGCAGACTTGACATGTTAAAAGGAGGGTGATGCTTGAAATCATCGCACTTCCATTGTTAACCATGGTGACCTTCAAAGAAACGCGTGCAGCCATCATTGCATTGCATAAAAATGGCTTCACAGGCAAGGATATTGTGGCTACTAAGATTGCACCTAAATCAACAATTTATAGGTTCATCAAGAACTTTAAGGAAAGAGGTTCAATTCTTGTAAAGAAGGCTTCAGGGCGTCCAAGAAAGTCCAGCAAGTCTCCTAAAGAGGATTCAGCTGCGGGATCGGAGTGCCACCAGTGCAGAGCTTGCTCAGGAATGGCAGCAGGCAGGTGTGAGCGCATCTGCACGCACAGTGAGGCGAAGACTTTTGGAAGATGGCATGGTGTCAAGAAGGGCGGCAAAGAAGCCACTTCTCTCCAAAAAAAACATCAGGGACAGATTGATCTTCTGCAGAAAGTATAGTGAATGGACTGCTGAGGACTGGGGCAAAGTCATATTCTCTGATGAAGCCCCTTTCCGATTGTTTGGGGCATCTGGAAAAAGGCTTGTCTGGAGAAGAAAAGGTGAGCGCTACCATCAGTCCTGTGTCATGCCAACAGTAAAGCATCCTAACATCATTCATGTGTGGGGTTGCTTCTCATCCAAGGGAGTGGGCTCCCTTGGATTTAGTTCTCAAAACTTTTGGCTACGACTGTAGAGTCTTTGTGGTGCCTAAAAATAAATGACCCTGGATCACAAAACTTAAGTCTTGAGTAGCACGGGGAAAAATACATTGTATGGGTCAAAATTATAGATTTTTCTTTTATGGCAAAAATCACTTGGATATTAAGTAAAGATCATCTTCCATGAAGATATTTTGTAAACTTCCTACTTTAAATATATACAAATTTTCTCAGCCAGATATTGTTCTATGCTTGCAACTCATACATCCATAGAAATAACATCTATTCTTCTTTCAGATTATGTAAAAATCTCAATTTCAAAACATTGACCCATACGACTAGTTTTATTGTCCATGGTCACAAATATGACCCAGTCTGTGAAACCCATGCAATTGAGAAACAAAATTTTAAGTTCAAAGTAATATATCCATTCAGTAAATATCAACATTATTAAGACTATATTATATATGATTATATAATGACTAAAAGAGGAATATAAGTGTTGAATCAGTGTATTTAAGTGCTGAAGTACAAGAGCTTTTGATTGTGTACAGCTGCTGCTCATCATCATCATCAGATCTTATGTGTTCTCATTGGTGAAGGAAAAACTGATGACATCACACATCAATTTACTCATTAAACTGGACATTGGAGAGCAGCTGTGTCTCATACAAACACTATTAGATTGAAGCTTTATAAGGACACCATACAGCACATCTCTGGATCTTCTGAGAGCACATTATTCAACCAGAATATATAAGTTATGTTCCTCTGTCTCAGAACACTCACAACTTTAGAAAGTAAACTGTGGAAAATATGTGATTTCAGTGGTGTCACAAAACACCTGGGCAGTGGGGTAGCAATGAGAGTTGCAATTTTGAAGTTTTCCCAAAATGAGTATCTCACATAGGTATATTTTCCTATTTCAGTACATCCCAATATATATAAATATATGAGTCTGTTTTTGAAATTTGGATCAAATGTTCACAGTTCATTTGGAATAAAGAAACTCTGAGAATTAAGAAGATATACTTGCAGAGAACTAAAGCAGAAGGTGGGATGGGTCTGCATCATCATGCAACCCCATTAACAGTTACAGCAGAAATGTACTCTACCTAGTTCACTTTTTTTTAGTCGTTTGGCAGACGCTTTTATCCAAAGCGACTTACAGCAGAAGATCAATCTGTCCCTGATGTTTTTTTTGGAGAGAAGTGGCTTCTTTGCTGTCCTTCTTGACACCAGGCCATCTTCCAAAAGTCTTCGCCTCACTTATTACAGGGACAATCCCCCTGGAGCAACATGGAGTATAGTGTCTTGCTCAAGGACACACTGTTGGTCGCTGATGGGATCGAAACAGCAACCTTTGATTTACCAGTTCAGTGGTTTAACCCACTAGACCACCATCTCCGCCACATTTCTTAAACCTCACAGCTTTACTCAAATAATTTCTCATCCTTCCCTAACCAGTCAACAAATTCACAAATGCATTCACTATTTTTGAAGAGTCCTTGTATTAAAGGAGGAATATCCATATATGTCATAAACTATCACAGTTAGAGTCTAATGTCTCACTACAGCATAAGAGAGCCGTGGCAAGAAGATCTTGAAATAAATATACCTGATAGGCAATGGGAGGGAGCACAAGAACAGGTTCATTCCTCCTCTCTGTGTATAAGACACGGATTAATACCATTTAAAGTCCGGCACAGACTTCATTTATCTGAACTAAAGCATATGTTTTGGAAGGGTCATAAAATGTGTAACTATTGTAATTCTGTCTTTCAACTATTGTCAGAAGTGCTGGATAAACCACTAAAACCAGACCCAGTCATGGATATTTTCAGTGTCAGGAGTGAAAATGCAGAACTCTCAACAAATCAATACAATATGGAGCCGTAACCAGTACTGAAGTTGTAAAAAAAATCAGGGGGGATGGTGGATTGGATATAACGTTTAGGGTCAGATCAACCGTGTACCCTTTTAAATAAGCACAAAGATAATTATTATATTATATTATTCTAAAACAACATGCATGTTATTGATATATTACATATCAGATACTCCTGTCATTGATCTTGACCAACAAGGCACAACTGGAGTTGGTCCCCAGGCTGGCGTGACTACCTGCTCCTACATAATTAGGGTAAATAAAGAGGACAAATCTTCCACTGTGTGCAAGTGCAACTTCATACTCATGATACCTATAAATCTATTGGGAATTCATCTATTAAATGTTGACATAAAACCTCACAAAGCATTGTAAATGATCACGAATCAAGAACAAATGGACTAAACAAATGTATAATTTACAAAAGCTGAAAATAAAACGTATACTTCAAAAACATGGCACCACTTGAAGATTCTTAAACTCAAACAAAAGACAGAAAAGGGGAAGCAAAATGAATAACTGATCAGTTCACTGCAATGCTGCCTACCCCATTCTCCGCTACAGTATCTCATAGAAGCGTCCAAAGATTTTCATAATCATGTTTTTTCACGTATATTTTCCTGTCTCTTGCTTTCAGATCTTGGCTTTGGAGCAAAGACTTGACAAAAACATCTGGTTTGAACTTTTTTAGTGGAAGGCCAACACACTTGATGAAAAAAAAAGGCTGACATACTTTTTACCTCAAGGGTGCTTCTAGTTGTGGTTAAAATGTTCATCTGACTCAGGGGCGTTGCAAGCTTTTCAAAAGTGCAGGGGATGGATGTGGTTTGTTTGTTTGTTAACAATGAAACGATGAATGCAATGAAAAGGTAGAACATACAAAATATAAAAAGCTTCCCATTTAAATAAGTGATACTAGAAAATAAGTACACACAGAAAATAAGTCAAAACTTTGTTGTGAAAATACACAACAGTAGACTTGCTAATGAATCAGAATCAGAAATACTTTAATAATCCCAGGTGGAAAAGACAGTGGTAAGCTTGATAGTGACATGGGTCTGACTGGACTGTGACTGCTAAAGTTTGCTTACTTGCGCCTTGAAAAGGGGAGATATAAAAAAAGCGCCCACACAAAGCTTTTTCTCTGGTGGTACAAATAAAGTTACAATTTACTGTTTTTAAACATTAAAATAATGTTCACTTTTCTTTCATAGTTCTTAAACAGGTACAATCAAACATAATAGGCAAGTATCCACAAAAGTATTCAGCCAATCAAAAAACAATGCTCAAAATATCAAAATCAATAGCACTGGCAATGAACCCGTAAATACACTGCTTAACAAGTACAATTTGTCCCTCCTCCTCGTCAATTCCCTGCCATCATCACAGTTACTTTATACATTGCATGCCACATAAATATCCGAATTTAGCTAGCTACTGAACAATATCCCAATTAGCAATTAGCATTAGTAAAAAGAACAGAACATCTCCCTCAAACACATATCAAGGTTTTTTAAAAAACCTCGAAAGTATAAACACTCATTCAAAGTAACTGGAAAAGGGAGACGTAAATAACCATAACCACAAATTCCCACCTTGTAACCTATTAGACCGATATTATACCTCAAAGCCACAATGTTTCCATCACCATCTTATAACATGTACACTGCGCACTGCAGAAATCAGTTTTATATCTCGTTATCGACAGGGTAGAACAATCACCTTGCCAATAAATATGGAATTGCTCGATGACATGACCAGCAGAATGGGCACTTATTTTCTCTAATCCAAGTCAAAAAAGATTAATGAAAAGATCGTAGCACCATGGTACAATAGCACCACTCGCACCTTGAAAAGAGAAACACGTAAACTGGAGCGCAAATGGAAACAAACCCAAATTGAAGGTCTTTAAAGTTGCATGGAAAGAGAGTGCAAACTGATACAAAAAGGCACTAAAAGCCAGAGGTGGACAGTAACGAAGTAAATGTAATTCGTTACTGTACTTAAGTAGTTTTTTTGTGTATCTGTACTTTACTAAAGTATTTCAATTTTGGGAGACTTTTACTTTAACTCCACTACATTTCAAAGTCAAATATTTTACTTTTTACTCTGCTACATTTTCAAAATCAGTCGTTCCTTTTTATGTATAAGTCAGTAAAAACTTAACTGGTAAAACGGGCCACCAATCACAGTACATCAGCGGCTTTATTTTGAATTTGTTTTGTTTTGCCCTTGTTGTCGCCTTGGTAACGTTATCTACTAGCGCGAACATACGATTCAACACATCAGATTCAGTGCAACTGTCTGCAACAACATAACATTTCGACTGCCAATGTTTTTAGTGAAATCATGGAAGAAACTGCAAAATCTAACTTGCCACAAAAACCATGGCCTTATTTACACGACTGTTTTGAAATCGTTGAAAAGAAGAACGACTCTTTCATTTTTAAGTGCCTTCTCTGCCTGCCTCGGTCCTGTACAATTTCTTCATACAAGAATTCTCCTTCCAATCTGAGGAAACACATAGAGGTAAGCCATTTTAATTTCACTCATTTAAAAAAAAAGAGATATAAATCTAACAGTAGCTTGCAGAACACATTTTGGTTAAAATATAGACTGTTACGCTACCATGAACACGTCGTCACCTTATTTCATATTTGAATTTGAAACTTTTCAAGCTGAGTGCTCTGATATTGTGAAATGGGAATCAATCGAATTTAACATTTTATGTTGGAATTTAAATTATTATATTTTGACTAGGCTGCAGCGATTCAATTCACATTAATTTGTGTTAGCGTTTTTCACAATACATATAGTTTCAAAGCAGCTTGAATTTGTCTACATAAATATTTTGAGTGATATGTTATCAGAGGTGACTGTCTAAGTTATCTAAATGTACAGTTTTAAGAAAATACAAATCATGCAGTTATAGCTAACATTAGTAATGGGCGATATAAACGATATGCGATATAAACGATACAAAATTGGCCTACGATAGACATTTTAATTCTATTGCACTATCGCGATAATGCATGTTGATGACGCAATCTACCCGCGAAATTTAGAGCCACGAGCTGAATAAACATGGCTGTAAGCGTCGGCGAAACAGAGGAGCTCGTGAAAAAGACCGGTGCAACATCTATTATTTAACTTGGTTTCCACAGGGGCGCAGCAAAAGCCTGTTCAAATGATGTCCCGATCAGCATTCTCTAAGTGTCTTGCACTATGGAATAAGTGTGGCAGATCTGCTGCTGCTGCAGAGATTATAGAAGACGCTTGCAAAATTCAGCTGTTCCGCAACAAGGTGGAATTTCTTATTTCTCGCCATTGAGAGAATGCTTCGAATAATTAAAGATCAGGGAGAGGGGGCTATCAGAACCGTCTGCTCTTCACTCAAGTTGCCAATGTAAGTGCTGTTGATGTTTTTTTTTCTTTTAATTTCTTTAAATTCATGTTCCAGTAATGCATTTCTTTGAATAGTTGCTTGACTACTCCATACTCATTAAGGATCGGATAGGAGTAGTACAGGGAGAAATACAAGAATTTATCTCCTGAGGGCCTAGTTATTCCACTCTTTGTAAAATGACACACACACACTTAAAATTGTAATGACATGAAATGATTAATTGTTGTCGTTTCAATGTGTGATAGGTTGAGTCCAGTTAAAATTGCCTTTCTGGAGGAGTATGCCAGAACCATGAGCCCCGTTGCCAAAGCCCTCAACATTCTTCAGGCTGAAATTGATGTTCAGATGGGATGTCTTCTGCCTACTCTGACCCTCCTCATCTCGAAACTTGACCGAATTGGTATTACCTCCAGGTACTGCCAACCTCTGGTTGATGCCCTCCAAAAAGGCCTGCAGCAGCGCTTTGGAGACATGACTGTGGAGCCAGAGTTCGTTTTAAATGCACATTGGAAATATATGGGGCAATACTGTTCTTTTGATATTTTAATCTGGAGAAATGTATGATTACAGTGAAGTTTTGATTCTAAGCATCTATGGAAATGTCCATTTCAGGCCTGGACTACCTCAAGGACCGTCTGGAGGAAGAGACTTCGAATCAGCTGCCAGTTGATGGTTCCAGTGGCTCTGAGGAAGAGGACTTCTTTGCGAGCATGAAGCCTACTCGTGGTCAGGAAGGTATCAAGCAGTTAGATGGCTACCTTGCCTGCAAAGCTGATGACAAAGACATTCTCACATTCTTGTGAACGTCTTTTCAGCACAGCAGGGCTTATTTTCAGTCCCAGGAGGGCAAGAATGGACTCAAACAACTTTGAGAATCAGCTCCTTCTCAACCTGAATAAAAGATATTGCAACTTTAGTTAGATCGTTAATTAAGATCATCAGTGCCATACCGTGCTAGCATGCTCACCAAAGCATCTTATACATTCACATACCCACAAAATGTTTCTCTCTGGTTCCATTCCAAGTTTAAGTTTAAAAATAAATTTAAATTACTGTTACAAATAAATGTTAATCCGAAACTGCCTGCTCTCAAGTCCTGTTTTTTTATTTTGTTCTGAAGGAAATTGTTTGGCTTCTAGGTTTTGGGTTTACGCAAATGTAAATAGACATCAGTGTCTGTCTGACTAATGAATGTAATTTTATTAAAAGATTGCTGTGCAAAGAGTGAGATTAGAGTCTTCACATAGACTGAGTTAAGCAAGATTCTTGTGACAAAAATGATAATAGGACATTATAGCAATAAACATAATAGTACTTGGATACTTGAGTACATTTGAAGGCAAATAATTTTGTACTTTTAATCAAGTGAAAGTTTAAAGGCAGCACTTCTACTTTTACTTGAGTAATATTTTTCATAGGGTATTTCTACTTTTACTCAAGTTTACTCAAGTACATGATTTGTGTACTTCGTCCACATTTGCTAAAACCAGCAAAAGTCGAGCACCTCCGTAACCTCATGGAAACTAACAAAAACAATCCAAGGTTTTTATTTAGTACAATTGCTAAATTAACAAACAAATAGATTTCACCTGCGCTGGCTATTTCGCCACACCTTGATAGCAATGAATTTATGAATTTTCTTTACAGACAACATCGAAAAAATACGAGACAACATAACTAAAACCAAACCTCCAAGTGTGTCTGAAGAATTAGTATCGACCATCACCCAAAAAGAAAAGCTAGAGTGTTTTTCTCCTATAAATCAGGAAGATTTAAACTTATTGCAACATCCAAACAGACAACATGCTTATTAGACCCCATTCCGACTACTTTATTAAAAGAGTTACTACCTGTTGCAATTGAGCCCATTTGTAACATTATCAACTCGTCAATTAATCTAGGACATGTCCCAGGGCCCTTTAAACTGGCTGTAAATTAAGCCGCTCATCAAAAAACTAAACTTGGACCCCAATGAACTTGGAAGCTATAGACCGATTTCAAATCTTCGTACTTGTCTAAAATACTAGAAAAAGTAGTGTCAACTCAGTTGTGTACTTTCCTACAAAATAATGACATACACGAAAAGTTTCAATCTGGCTTTAGACCGCATCATAGCACTGAAACTGCGCTCGTTAGAATTACAAATGACCTCCTTATTGCATCAGGTAAAGGTAACATCTCACTCTTAGTCCTGCTTGACCTTAGTGCTGCTTTCCATACTGTAGACCATAAAATAGTATTAGATTGTTTACACAATTATACCGGTATTCAGGGACAGGCACTGCAATGGTTAAGATCTTACTTAACAGACAGATATCAATATGTCTATTTAAATGGGAAATCGTCAAATCTTACGCAAGTAAATTATGGATTACCTCAGGGATCGGTTTTAGGAACCCTTCTTTTCTCCATATAAACTCAGCAGAAAAAGAAACGTCCATTTTTCAGGACTGTGTATTTCAACAATAATGTTGTAAAAATCCAAATAACTTTACAGATCTTCAATGTATAGGGTTTAAACAATGTTTTCCATGTATGTTCAATTAACCATAATCAATTAATTAACATGCACCTGTGGAATGGTCGTTAAAACCTTAACAGCTTACAGAGAGTAGGCATTTAAGGTCACAGTTCTAAAAACGCAGGACACTAAAGAGACTTGTCTACCGACTGTGGAAAAACACCCAAAGAAAGATGCCCAGGGTCCCTGCTCATCTGCGTGAACGTGCATTAGGCATGCTGTAGGGAGGCATGAGGACTGCTGATGTGGCTAGGGCAATAAATTGCCATGTCCGCACCGTGAGATGCCTAAGACAGCACTACAGGGAGACAGGAAGGACAGCTGATCATCCTCGCAGTGGAAGACCACGTGTAACCACACCTGCACAGGATCGGTACATCCGAATATCACACCTTCGTGACAGGTACAGGATGGCCACAACAACTGCCCGAGTCACACCAGGAACACACAATCCCTCCATAAGTGCTCAGACTGTCCGCAATAGGCTGAGAGGCTGGACTGAGGGCTTGTAGGCCTGTTGTAAGGCAGGTCCTTACCAGACATTACCAGCAACAACGCCGCCTATGGGCACAAACCCACCTTCGCTGGACCAGACAGGAGTGGCAAAAAGTGCTCTTCACTGATGAGTCACGGTTTTGTCTCACCAGGGGTGATGTACGGATTCGTGTTTATCGTCGAAGGAATGAGCGTTACACCGAGGCCTGTACCCTGGAGCGGGATCGATTTGGAGGTGGGGGATCCGTCATGGTCTGGGGCGGTATATCACATCACCATCGGACTGAGCTTGTTGTCATTGCAGGCAATCTCAATGCCTTGCGGTACAGGGAAGACATCCTCCTCCCTCATGTGGTACCCTTTATGCATGCTCATCTGGACATGATCCTCCAGCAGGACAATGCCACCAGCCATACTGCTCGTTCTGTGCGTGAGTTTCTGCATTACAGCAATGTCAGTGTTCTGCCATGGCCAGCGAAGAGCCCGGATCTCAATCCCATTGAGCACATCTGGGACCTGTTGTATCGCAGGGTGAGGACTAGGGCCATTCCCCCCAGAAATGTCCAGGAACTTGCAAGTGCCTTGGTGGAAGAGTGGGGTAACATCTCACAGCAAGAACTGACAAATCTGGTCCAGTCCATGAGGAGGAGATGCACTGCAGTACTTCAAGCAGCTGGTGGCCACACCAGATACTGACTGGTACTTTTGATTTTGAGCCTACCTTCATTCAGGGACACATTATTCTATTTCTGTTAGTCACATGTCTGTTGACTGGTGTTGACTCTTTTAGTGTTCATACAAATATTTACACATTTTAAGTTTACTGAAAGTAAAAACAGTTGAAAGTCAGAGGACGTTTACATGCTGCCCCTTGGCAACATTATTAGAAAAAATGGAATTATCTTCCACTGTTATGCAGATGATACTCCGCTGTATATCTCATCAAGACCAGATGATTCCTTCAAACTGGCAGAGTGCATCGAGGACATAAAACATTGGATGAGTAGTAATTTCCTTCTTTTAAACACCTACCCTCAGTGCGATAATCGGGGTGTCCTCCTTCGATTTTGACACGCGTTGCGCTGTCCTTGTAGAGTTGCTGGACCATCTCTACCATGTCTGGATCGACGCCGATCCCCATAAGAGCAGCCACCAAGTGCTCGTGTGAGATCGAGTCAAACGCCTGTGCAAAATCAATCGATACCACTGCGCGTGGGCTGCTACACTCAGATTTGCAATGCCGGATTAGGCCCCGGAGGACCTCGCTATTTTCAGGACATCCGGGAGTGGGACGGAACCCCCTTTGACTAGGGTGGAGCGGACAGGCCAGAGCCAATCGCTTCGACAAGATCCTAGTAAACACCCGTACAATCATCGACCCAATGGTTATCGGTCCAGTTGCCGATCTCCATTGCCATCCTTGGGTCAGGTGATTTGGGTAGCAGTATTGTTTGACAATTCTTCAGGCGTTTAGGAACGATACCGGTGACCCACCACATGTTGAACATATGTGTGAGGGCCTCACATTCTGGGTCCCATTCGAGAATGTCCTGCTTACGTATGCCGTCAGGACCCGGTGCGGAGGCATTAACCACTTGTTTCAGGCTAAGCGTCACCTCCTCTTCCGAGATAAGCCCAGCTAGGTATTCATTGTCCGCGTGTTCCCCCGCCCTGAATTGACCCAGCCCGCGGAAAGAAGGCTTTTCTTCCCACTTGATCTTGTACGTTTGATATACCACTTGCGGAGAGATTTGGCACTTCGTTGGAACCGCACCATCCAAGATCTCATCCGGCAGGCGGGCCGGGTCAACGCGAAACAGGTGTTGATATCTTCTGTAGGCTTCCCTCCTCGCCTGGCCTTTACGCCGCCTACGCAACACCTTGTGGGAAACACGGCCTCTCTTGCGGCGAGAGGGTGCTGGGCCTTCTCTAGCTTCATGGGTCAACCCCTGAAGTATTGAGGAAGTTGCTTCCGTGACCAGAGCAGGTCACTGGTCAGTGCCTTTCGACCAAGCTTTTAGGAACAGTATATGTTCCGCGCCATCGTCCTCAACCACTCTTACCATTTCACGAACAAGCTCTCGGAGCTGTACTTTGAGAACGCTCTCTGGCATGATGGGTGTCGCCACAGGGATCGATGAACTCGCGTCAGGCTCGAGCGGCATCATATCGTCCACAGAGACATCTACTCGTTGGTGCTTCGATCGTGTCGAAGTGCCCGGGTCACCGTCCAACGGGGTCTGCATGGTGCTAGTGTCCCCATCGATTTCCCACATATTGCGCAACCTTGTGCCTCGTAAGGGATTCGAATCACCAGCCCAGTTGCCGTCACCTGGGCTGCTGGAGCGATGACCATGGCAGAATCACCCTCCTGCTCGTCGGCAGTTTGCACTGCCGCAGCGGCTTCTCGAGCATTACCACTAGTTCCGGGTTGTTCAGTATGAGCGTCCGGAGTCCCCAACGTCGCGCCAGCCCTTTCCCCAACACGCGTGAGGATCCCCGAATGCTCTCTTAGTGGTCCGTCAATTCCAGTGTCTTCAATGCCTTGGCCACCGTCAGCACGTGTACCCTGGCCAGGGGGGCACGGAGGGGGTCTGGCTCTAATGAAGTCGCGCAACCCCTACGCTTCTCCATAATAGCTTTCTGTTTCTGTATTCATTGGATAGAAGCGTCTGCCAAAGTGAGACCATCTCTAACGAGACAGTCAATTAATGGTCATCCTGCTACGGTCAAAGAGTGTCACCTCTATCGTCTCAGAAGGAAGGAGAGTAGAAACCATAGGCCCTTCCAGACCTCTTGCTCTGTATCACCATGGAGCTATCATGCTAGTCCTATCGCTTTAGAGCGGTTCTTCTTGACCCATATAGCCTTCTCAAAGAGTGCCATAGCAGTTAAGTTGAGCTGTGATGCATGCCTGCTGCCTTCGAGGACTGGAATCTGTTCCGTGCCATCGCTCTCAGCCTCAACCGACCATTTTACAAGCGGACTCTTTGAAGTGATCTCCGAGCCCGCTCTCTGGCAAGTGGGTTTTCAAGAGAGAGATCGATGAACTCGCGACGGGCTCAGCTGCATCACTACCTCCTCAAAGTCATCTAGGCAGGGCTCGTCCAAGTCCGGCTGAGTTGCGCGCCTGCTGCCTTCCTTGGATGCGGTAGCCGTTTCTCAGGCTCCCTCTCCGGAATCGAACCCCGATTCCCCATCACCTGTGGTCACCATGGTAGGCGCCTAGAGTACCATCGAAAGTTGATAGGTCAGACATTCGAATGAGTCGTCGCCGCCGCGAGGGCGCGCGATCGGCCCGAGGTTATCTTGAGTCACCAAAGAGACCGGGCCGCCGCCCGAAGACGGCAGACCCGGTTGGGTTTTGGGGCTGATAAATGCACGTATCCCCTGGGCCCCCGCGAGGAGGTCTGGGTCAACGCTTGTTTGCATGTATTAGCTCTGGAATTACCACAGTTATCCAAGTAACTGGGAGCGATCAAAGGAACCTTAACTGATTTAATGAGCCATTCGCAGTTTCACTGTACCGGCCGTGTGCACTTAGACCTGCATGGCTTAA